>CM059307.1:8959332-9139332 GCA_030340665.1 Neosalanx taihuensis
GCACACGCTCTCCGTCACAACAAACACACTTCAACTTCACAAACGAACAACGACTGGAAACTACCAAAGGCCGCACGCCTGATCTGAAGGACAGGATATGACATCAGTATGGGCCTTTCCCACAGCCTGCTGGGTAAGCTGTTTTCTGCAGTACGATAGTTCACCGAGAGACTTCAAACCATGGATCACTGGGATAAGGAACACAGTCTCTGGTTGGTGGCTGGAGGCTGGTGGTAGGAGGCTGGAGGCTGGTGTTGGGAGGCTGGGGGTAGGAGGCTGGTGTTGGGAGGCTGGGGGTAGGAGGCTGGTGTGTGTTAGGAGGCTGGGGGTAGGAGGCTGGGGGTAGGAGGCTGGTGTTAGGAGGCTGGTGTTAGGAGGCTGGTGTGTGGCTACTGCACCCTTCATCACCCACACCCGCTCCCTTAGGGTGGAGCCTGTGCACACCTGCCTCTTGGAGCAGGTTCCCACCGTGGCGAGCTAGCAGCAGAACAAACACTCTCTTCTTCACGGAGCAGTCTCTCCCTCTCTCTCTCTCTCTCTCTCTATGTCTCTCTCTCTCTTCCTCTCTCTCTATCTCTCTTCCTCTCTCTCTATGTCTCTCTCTCTTCCTCTCTCTCTCTATGTGGCTCTCTCTCTCTCTTCCTCTCTCTCTTTCTTCCTCTCTCTCTCTTCCTCTCTCTCTCTCTCTCTCTCTCTGTCTCTCTGTCTCTATGTCTCTCTCTCTCTCTCTTCCTCTCTCTCTGTGTCTCTCTCTCTCTCTGTCTCTCGGTCTCTCTCTCTCTCTGTCTCTCGGTCTCTCGGTCTCTCTCTCTCTCTCTGTCTCTCTGTCTCTCTGTCTCTGTGTCTCTCTCCCCTTTGTCTCCTCTCCTTGGTGAAATCCCTCCATGCTCATAATGACTCCCAGGGTGGTTGCTCCAGCAGAAGAGGCCTCCCTCTTCACAACATCAACAGTCTATTTCCAGAACCTTTCGAGATTTAGAATCCCACACAAGCGAGGCACTGCTGACCAGCCTGCCTGCTTGTTACGGTGAATGGGAGCAATTAAGAGAACACATAGGAACTGGGGAAATGTCTTAACGAGGGCTTGACAAAAAACTGTCCAGTCAGACTCAAATTCTTGTTGATGGATTTTGTTTTGAAAGGAAATCAAGACATCACTTGTAGCTTAGTTATAGTCAATAGTAAAAAGTCAACAGAATGATCCCTCTAGTGCACGGCACACGTATACACACACACACACACACACACACAAACACACACACACACACACAAACACACGGCTGCCTAGGATCCAGACAGAGCCACTGGGAACTGTATCACTAGATAGTTCATTATGAGGTGTAAATAAGCTTGATGAACTGTGCTCCCTCACTCTCTGCGCTGGATCACATCGTATCTGGGCTAAGCAGCTAGACAGCATCCCCAGAGTCATGGAAAGACGATCATTCAAGAGATCTTTGCAATGGACACAGCGCTGACTGAGCCTCACGTCCTACTCTGCAACACGGCCCCCTATCTCCGGGGGGAGCGCTGCCAGCCATATTGTTCTGCGTCGTTCGAGAACACGGTTCCGAGCGACGTGGACGCGCTGGAACCCGGGGGATCCATCGGTTGTTCTGAAGGGGGGCTCCGTTAGGGGGGCCGCGTCAGGGGGGGCTGCATCAGGGGGCTGTCATGAGCAGTGGGATTACACACAGTGCGTCTCTCTCTCTGTCTCTCTCTCTCTCCTGTTCCCCTCAAAACAGCCCCCACCCCCCACCCAGAACTGCTGCAGGCTAAAAGCAGAAAACGTGAAAGATATTTTTATACATGTATATATTATATTCTGATTGATCCAAGGGGGAAATACAATCATCTGTTGAGTTGACAGAGGTTGGGGTCTTGCTCTCGTTAGAAAACCCAACGCTAACATCAATTAACAGACCAATACAGAGTCGAAGCTTTTGTTTTCCCACCCCCCCACCCCCCCCCCCCCCCCCCCCCCCCCCCACCCCCATTCAAACTGTAGAATGGTGTCGAGGCTGGAGCCTATCGCAGCGTGTCCAGC
This sequence comes from Neosalanx taihuensis, assembly GCA_030340665.1. Taxonomy (NCBI): domain Eukaryota; kingdom Metazoa; phylum Chordata; class Actinopteri; order Osmeriformes; family Salangidae; genus Neosalanx; species Neosalanx taihuensis. The sequence continues at coordinate 8,961,380 of CM059307.1, forward strand.
CGTCCAATCACAGGCTGGTGAGCGTCACACGGCGAGACTTCCTCCGCCACAGCGGTGAGGAGGGTCCCGCCTCCAGTAAGAGGCTAAACAAAGAGCCGAGCGCTTCAATGGGTGACACACGCTGTCGAGAAAACCACGAGGACACGATTGAACGCGAGCCTTAAGTGTCACGAGGAAAACCGTGGTCCTGAAAATCACAAATGAACGCAACGTTCGGTTTGGGTTCGATGGCGTAACAATATCCGCCCAGTAAGGATTTTTGTTCCCTTGTTGACTGTCGCAATTCTCTGTATGAACAGAACTGTGAGTTGTCTGGTGCTAAAGTTCCCGCTGATAAAGACCAAGGGAAGCCTTCTGCATTCAGCTGCTGGCAAATCTAACACGTTGAACCAGGGTCATGCTTATTTCCAAGCCTAGTTACAGTCTAGCTCGCCGGCTGAATAATCTAGAGAAGAATAATCCCGCAGTATGTGGTGAGAATCTACGGTCATTCACATGCATGAATTCCATTTAGAGTTTCCATTTGTTAAGTCTCTCTCTGGTGCCCAGTTGAAAACTAATCTGGTGCAGAAGAAGTCTCTCTCTCTCCCTCGCTCTCTCTCGCTCTCTCTCTCTCGCTCCCCCTCTCTCTCCCTCTCTCTCCCCCCTCTGGTATGAGTTTCAAGTCTTCGTTACATGGAAATGTGGATCTTCTAAGCTGCTGCCGCTGTGGACAAACTTAACAAGGAAACTTCTTAGCTCTTCCAATCATGAATTACATTACATTTAGTCAGCAGACGCTCTTATCCAGAGTGACTTACAGAAAACACAGGGACATTCCCTCCTGAGGCAAGCAGGGTGAAGTGCCTTGCCCGAGGACGCAGCGTCACGATGGCACAGCCGGGGCTCGAACCGGGGACCCTCTGATTGCTAGCCCGACACCCTAACCGCTCAGCCACCTGACTACAATTCATGAAGCCATGTCCCTGTGATCCGGAACCTGTATATGCAGGGTCTGTGTATACCTTATTTAGTAGCCATGTGCATCTTAAAATACTGAAACACATAGATACAGGGACAGACACACGCACGCACACACACACACACACACACACACACACACACACACACACACACACACACACACACACACACACACACACACACACACACACACACACAGGTCCTTGTATGCAAGTGAGCAGTTGTCGTTTGGTAAACCTGTTCTCAACAGTCAGAAGGCGGAGCGCCCGAGGACAGATGGGGCCTGCATTTCAACAACCTGCCTCGCTCACAGGCAAGCTTTTACCTCTGAGCTCAACCACAGAGTCACGGCTGCCAACGACGGCTGCGGGCCATGGGAGAGGAGGAACCTGCTGGAACAGGCACTGTGGCACTCTGAACACCAGGAACACAAACACACTTCAGGAAGCCAAAAACCACCGAGGCGCCAGATGACTTCGCTGGGCTGTTAGGGGTAGATCTACACTTCCAAACATAACGATGTTTACGTCAAACATCCACCGTTTAAAATCACGCAAAGAAGTGCGGTGGGTTAACAAACCGGAGAAGCAGGTTCAGTGACAGCCCCGATGGCAATCTGAACGGTCCGTTTTACATTTTAACAGTCAAGAGTCAAACTCTAAGACCAATTTACTCAAATGACACAAAGGTGTTTCTCAACAACAACAACAAAATAATAATAATAAAATCAACCAACACAGAACACACTTGGTTTTTGTCCTGCTGGCTGGAATCAAGGCTCCTTCTTGTTCTAGGTGTTTGGACCAGCCTCCCCCTCAAACCCCTGTTAGACTAAGAAGTGTTGTCAGTCCATCAGCTGTTTGAAGTCCCACCCTCACAAGGTTTCCGGGTAGCAACACACTACCCAATCATTAAGGCCGCTTCCACTGCAAAGAGGACAAAAACAAAACAACTTGTTCTCAGCTCAAGTGCAGATGATGTGGTCTGCGTTGCTGTAACGGCTAAATAAAAAATCTTATTTACGTCTTAACGGCATCGTGCAACACACACAAAAAGGGCCTTTTATACTGGTTCAACAAGTACAAAGAATGTCACATCTGGAATAGAACAAAGGTAACTAGAACATGTTTGACAAAGGGGAACATGCGAGGTATTGACCCTTTAAAAACGTGTCCTATAATGATGAAGACGGACAATAGCAGGTCCCGAAACCTTTTCTGATTCATGATTTGAAAAACAACACCTCGAAAAAGCTGTATACAATCCCAAAAGCGTCCTAGTGTTTGATTAAGGGGTCTAAAAGGTGAACCTTGGCATGATGCAGAAATCAAACCTAATCGAAGGAGAACAACCATGATCACAGGTTTACTTTAAGTTAATCTAGCTCAACCAGCGTTAAAAAAAAAACCACAGAATTTTCTGCAGACGTGTCTAAAACACCAGACACACAATGGCAGCAGATTGAGTAGTTATGTAAACACATCAAGTATGTCAACATGGACCTGCAGGGTCGATCACAACATGCTGGACGACACAAAATAAGTTTTTTTTTTTTTTATTACTTGGCGCGATATAATACTGAAATCCAGTCAAATACCATGAAGATAAGACTGAATACTGGATCAAAACATTCTAGATCTGCAGGAGGCCAGCCTGCCCCTTTGTAGAAGGATCTGTTAGCTAAACCTCGTCAACACAGGGGTGCTTTAGGAGAGCTGAATACACAAAGTCCCCTTATAGTCACAAACACACCGTTCATCAAACATCACCACACCGTGTCTGACTTCACACAGTCATTGTCATCACCGTCACATTATTTACACTATTTCAGCTAAACTGTCTAGAAATACGCTGGACAGCGAGCTAGCTGAGGTTAGCTGTCAAGGCTAGAACAACAACCAGAGAACGATTCAACTGCAATAAAGCTTTTCATATTCAGCCTTGTTAATGAATGTTAAGGTTATGAAAGGATACAGTTTCACCACATCGGTATCCATTCGTCTTTTACCCGGACTTGGAGACGACATTTCGGCTGTATTCCGCCTCAGAAGAGCCCAGATGACGGGATTACGCACCTTTAAACGCTAGATTTCTAGCTAACTGACCCTAAAGTCCGAAAGTTAACATTGGATTGCTTAAATGCAAACTAAGGAAATGTCTCCGTGAAAATCTTTCTGTAACTGCCGCAGTTTCACCAGGTCTGTTCTGGAACCCTGAGTCTCTCTGTTCTGGAACCCTGCGAGTCTCTGTTCTGGTCTATCCCTCTGAGGTTGACGTCAAATGTGTGGGACACCTACGTCTGAATCAATGGCCGCTGGCTGTTTGTAGTTCTTATAGTTTGTAGTCTTTATGGATCATTGTTTTTTTTGTCTTCGTTATAGCCTTGCTTAAGTATGTTCACTAAAACTTAAGTGCTGCAAAATGTTTACCAGCAATGTCAGATAGTAATGGTGTAGCCCCATTGTATGGCCAGCGTAAACGTGCATCGAGACATTAAAGCAAATAATGTTTCATTAGTCAGTCAACAGAATAAAAAAAATAATTGCCTGAAGTCCTTCCCACATAACATCTTCCATTATGCTGCTTTAATAAGCAGTATCTCTCTTTGTCTGCCTCTGACACACAACCTCATTAGTCGCAAGGTCAAAAACGCTGCTGGGGAGACTCTCCCACAGGAAACCAGCGAGCCCAACCTCGTTCATCCTCTGCTCTACTTTTGGGAGGTCTGTAAAGTGGGCACAGCCTTATTTTACAATTCCTCTCAGGGTGTCATTACAATACCACCGTTTTCTCTTCAACAGTGGGCAGCGCAGGGGGTCCCTGTACCAGAGTCCTCATTAACAAAACAAAAGACAGCTGAGGCAAGATACTCTGGCTTTGTGAGGTCACTCGGTCCACCCATTTGATGAATGGGAACAGCACCTTTCAGCGCCTGCATAATCCTTCTTGTTAGCCTCTGGAATTCCGCAGTTGGAAATAAGAAAGAAAAGTCTTGGATAGAATGCTATAGAAAGATTGTTTTTTATTAAAACCTCTTAAGAACATCCTTAAGAGTGAAAGCGCATGCACAGTAAGGGCTGCATTGGCGATGAGTTCATTTGAAGGCCAATGGAACAACAAACTGGGGGAATCCCGAAAACATTCTTAAAGATTTTTATGGCACATTATTTGCTAAACCTAGAAGTACATCTATGATGAAAAGAAACCACACTATCCTACCAGAAGCACTTCAGAAATGCAAACCCCATGAAAAAGTTTAGTTTAGTTATCTTTTGTTGTTGCTAGCACCAAATGCAGGGGGGGGGACCGGTTTTAAAAAGATAGATTTCGGCAAAAATTGCTTTGCACACAAACTAATTAACATTTGGTTTTAAATCCCTATAGATACAATGAAAAAAAACACAAAAAAAACATCCTCACAGCTTTAGGTTCATTTTAAGTACAGCCTGACTTTCACTGTGATCTTTCGATATTCCTTTCCTCCATCTGAAGATAACTGTTTTTCTAAAATTTAACCATTTGGTTCTTTCCAAAAAAGGATATTTCAGAGCCTCCTCATCCCTCATATTCCATGAAACTACCACTGACACGGAGTGTTGCATGATGGGATACGTAGTCTTACATGAGTACGCAGTGGCCTGAGATTAGTTAGAATTCATCTCCCACTTTATCTTGATAATGCCTCTCCATATTCCTGCATGTTTTGGCCTTCTCATAATCTATGACGGCATCTCGTCTTCTAAACCCAATAGGGTAACATTTATTTCATTGTTCATGAGTGAGTCTTCTAAATAGAGCTTCGATACAAACAATTTCCTTTAGTTTCAAACCCTCCCTCAAACTGTAAACAAAGATGGGAGACGTACGTGGACTCGACACTTGTCAGTGCTAAATGAACGTGTACCATCAGGAACTCAAATCTATATTTTCCTTGTTATTCTGTCTCTGGGTCGAATCTAGAGACGAGAACACCTTATTGAGATGGAGAGGATATCTGCCACTGACGAAATATGGCAAACACCCTTTTTGACTTGTCATGAGGGCCCTAGAGGAGAGAGAGTTGAAGATTAGACACCCAAAAAACACACAGATGAAACGTACAAGCAATAGATCAGTATCAGGTTAAAGTCAATCAAAAGATTAACCAATAAGAGCAGGCACAATGTCAAGCGTGTTAAAAAAAACCTTTGTCCTGATTTTTACAAACAAGATACTCCTTCGTTTGATGTCAGTAAAGCAGACCTGGAATCGTCTACGATCCCTGAATTTTGGGGCTCACCTGGGACGGACTTCTTCCCGAGACGTCCGAGGTCTTCTTCATGGGCAAGAGGAGGTTGAGAGCAGCTTTCCAGCCTGGCTGGTTCTCCTCCTGCTCTGCGTCTAGATCCAGGGGAACCTCCTCCGGTTTGGTGTTCTCCTTCCCTGCGTTCACCCAGGGACACCAGTCTCTGTGCTGGGCTAGTGGGTCAAATATATTCCTCTGCAGGGGCCCCTCCTGGAACAACAGAACATCCAGAGAGGAAACTTTAGCTCAGGGGTGTCCAATCCTGGTTCTCAAGAGCCAATGTTCGAACAGATGTTTCCCTGCTCCAGCACACCTGATTATAATGCATGGGTTGTTACCAAGCTCTGTGGAAGCCTCATAATGACCCTTCATTAGAATCAGGTGTGCTGGAGCAGGGAAACATCTCAAACTGTCAGGACGGCGGCCCTCGAGGACCAGGATTGGACACCACTGCTTTAGATACTAGTACGATGAACGCTATAACCACCATGTTGGCCGGTCCAACAAGTCAACTACCGTATGTACAGTCAAAATGACATCCACTATAAACATACATATAACTGGTGCGTTTTTTAACAGAATATCTCATGTCTGTATATGGGTGTAGTGACATCCAAGGTCTCTTACGGGGCCACCGGCTGAAGACAGACGCAGGCGTTTGGGGGGATGCTGGGGGCTTCCAGGACTCTCGCCCTGCCCTCGACTGCGGGCAGGAGGCCTCTTTCCACGGCCCGACGGGCTTGGCAACTCCTCACTCGGACTGGGGGAATCCCTGCTCCGTGTACGGACCACCATGGGGGACGGACTTCCCTCTGTCTGTTTAGAACAAACACATCCAGAACATGTACGATACTTCACCATGGTGCGTCTACAAAGTTCAGGGGCTTCGCAAGAGAGGAAGTGACCGGGGAATGACCATTTCTCAACCTCAAGCCAGTCAGTCTACCCTGGAGCAAGGCATCGGCCAATCAGGCTACCTTGTAGCACGGCATCGCCCAATCAGTCTAGCCCGGAACAGGCATCGGCCTATCAGTTTACCCCAGAGCAAGGCATCGACCAATCAGTTTACCTTAGAGCAAGGCATCGGCCAATCAGTTTACCCCAGAGCAAGGCATCGGCCAATCAGTCTACCGCAGAGAGACGATGCCTACCTGATCAGAGCGAGTGGAGTCCTGGCTCCTCAGTTTCATTCGGCAGGGGGTAGAGGAAGGGGAGGTGGGAGTCCCCTTATCACCACGGCCGTCCTGGACAGGGGTCGGGGTGGGTGAGCGCAACTGGGTAGGGGTGCTGGGGACTGAGCCGTCAGCCCCGCCCCCTGACCCCTCCATCTGGTGGAAGTTCCACAAGCCCACTTTCCGCATGCAGTAGGAGCACATGAGCATGGGTAGACTCATGGTGTGCAAAGTTGGGCTACGAAAAGAAAAAAAAAACAGGGTATCGTCAACGGCGACCACACACACAGACACTCGGTATAAAAGATGGATGAGATGTGGTTTTAGCTTTGTGGTTTTCTAACCTAGCAGCCCAGCCACACAGAGACACGATGCAGGCAGCCACTTGGACGGCCAAGGTCTCAGGAGCTGGCGTTCTGCCAATTCTTCTCTGTTCCTGTTCGATCAACTGCAGAAGCACGCTGATCGTATCCTCCGTCAAAGACTTTGGGAAAGGGACAAAAGTCACTGTAATTACATCACTTCCTGAAGATCAAGACAAAAGTCACTGTAATTACATCACTTCCTGAAGATCAAGACAAAAGTCACTGTAATTACATCACTTCCTGAAGATCAAGACAAAAGTCACTGTAATTACATCACTTCCTGAAGATCAAGACAAAAGTCACTGTAATTACATCACTTCCTGAAGATCAAGACAAAAGTCGCTGTAATTACATCACTTCCTGAAGATCAAGACAAGTCACTGTAATTACATCACTTCCTGAAGATCAAGACAAAAGTCGCTGTAATTACATCACTTCCTGAAGATCAAGTCAAGTCACTGTAATTACATCACTTCCTGAAGATCAAGACAAAAGTCACTGTAATTACATCACTTCTTGGTGATCAAAACTCTGGCCATTAACCAGACCTAACCCCCATCAAAGCTGACAGAACCAGAGGGGACTTCTTACTACTTGCAACTTTATTATTTAAACAAACTTTATTAAATGCCACCCTCCCCATTTAATCATGTAGACTACCAGTCTACAGTTTGGAGACATTTTCCAAACCTTTGACCGGTAGGGTATTCCCTCAGTTATGGCAAAATGGCCGCCACTGACCATGTTTTTGAGTTGCTCCGGGCTCATGGCAGGCAGCTGTTCTTCCAGGATACAAGCGCTCTGGAAGCGCTCCAGGAAGGCACTGAGGAGAACCGATGGCTCGTTCGCCGGAACCAGCCAGAACCGGTCTGAATCATAAGGACAGCCGCCATTCATTTCTGTGACTGACAGTGACTCACCAGGGTTGTTAGAAATTCAGTTCTCAGATAATTAAAAGTTTGACATCCAAGGCTAAACCTAATCTAAAAAGCATTAGGAGCAAAAAGTCCATGATATTACCTGGGCATGGGAAGTCTGGCCAAGGACAGAACTTTTCATGCTGTGTCTGCAGTTGCCTGGTTATCTCTGCAATACGTGACTCATCTAAGGAGAGGACAAGCATGTTCATCTACAATGTTCCACACACACACACACAACTATTGAAAACTGGCTTTGAAACGGTTTACATTTATTCAAACGCTCTCAAGGTTTCATGACAGTAAAAAAGAAAGTAAACAACAACAAAAACTCACATTTCAAGAAGTCCAATGTTGGTTGCAGAGAGGCACAAAGAAAAGCTTGACAGCTGGAACATTTAAGCATATCACAGCCCACGTTGATCCAGCCGAATCTGGCGCACCTCAGCGGGGAGAGGCAGGGAGGCTTACCCGCCCACTTCAAACAGTACTCACACTAAGGAACCATTCAGATCAATGTCAGAATCAGAATCAGGTTTAATCGCTATGCAGGATAGACTTACAAATCACTGTGGCAGAAATGAGCAAACATAGAACAGATATGTGACATCAATGTCAGACTTCCTTATCACATTTCATAATGTGACACTAAATTGAATCCCAGACCTAAACTCTATAATATTGAAAGGATATGGAATATGACTCCACTCGGGTGAAAAAGGCATCTTTGTCGGCCGCTTCGAAAGGAACTTTGGAAATGTCGCTGGATTCCGAGTTCCTTTTCACTCTGAATGACATGAACATAAAATACCATATAAATACCTGCGTTAGTGACAAGACTTAAGATATTAAGAATTATCTGTATCAGTCTGTACATTATGTCTTTTCCTTGTGTTACCATGGTAAATACGCCCACATGTGGACATGAAGGAAAACTTTACAGAGAAGTAAAACTGGATCGAAACTGGACCTTTACTACAGACTTGGTTGATATTGTAATATAATGTTGTTATCCAGCATTTCAGAAACATTCAGTAGTTATTCTGGTGTCCAGCTTGTGTGAAGGTGCAGATTACATAACGTACATGTGCGATCCCCTTTTAAAATACACCTTGAAGAAAGAAAACTAAAAACGCTTCCTAAAAATGCATCACGTTTTTATATTGCTACTTCAACATGCTTGTACTGTAAACTAACACAGTCGTTAGTGGAAAGTGCTTCGATTGTAATAAAATAAAGTATGAGTATGTAAGTATAAGTCCATTGGCAGGGTTAGGCCAGATGATCAGATCCCAGTAATCACGTGTTACAAACACTCACCCATTAGATCTGCTCTCTTCTGACACACCTGCACTCAGAAGTTCTCTCACTTTCTCCGGAGACGCAAAAACAGATTTAACGTGTTTATTAGAAGTATCAAGACGACTTCCACCACTACCCACAGTCGCCATGTTTGGTTCGGAGTTTAAGATGTTCCCCCGCTAAAAAGGGACTGTGTTCAGTTCCGCTCAGCAATGTGACGATTAACGATGCCCCCTCACATTTAACAGATACCCCGGGGGTAGTTATGTCATTTTCACATTACTATCAAAAGTACATTTTGGAGTGCCCGGGCCTGCAGATCGACTACCCACGGGACCAAGGGGGGAGGGATGAATGCATTATAAAGTATTTAAATATATATTTGTTGTGTATGACTACAATCCTGCCAAAGTAAATTACGTGTTTGTGGAACTTGCATGGCGAATAAATATGAATTCTGATTCTACCATCATTTATTTAGGAACGCCTTTTAATAGGGTCGGTATGTTACATGTGCACAGGTGTTCATTGGTTTGAAGGTATCGAGTGGAATATCCGCGAATACTAGTCAACGTCAACTGGCAATTATCAAGTCGATGTGTCCCAGGTGCTAAATGTGATCACCAATACAACCATAAATACAACCCTTACTTAGGGTCTCTCAAAACAGCTGCTTCAAAAAATCTGCAAGCTCTACAACGGATCTGCTATTCTTGTATTGAAATAACGTTTTATATTTTACACAATCACTTATTGAGCAACTCAGCGAGAAAAATATGAAAGCAACTAATGTAGTTGAATTAAATATTTACGTTGCCAAACTCTTATGCCCTGTCCCAATACCCGCACTACGCCCTTGCGCCCTTCTGTGAAGTGCGGAAGTGGTAGAAGTGCGCGAAGGGTTCGAAGTGCGTAGGCCGCAAGCGTGCGAAAATTAGAGAATTGGGACAGTGATGGCTACGTCATCGATTTAGCCAGTGCGTCATTACCACGACATCTAAAATGGCGGTACCGGTTGCTGTTATTGCAATTTTGCTGATTAAAATAATTTTTAAGCTGAACCAAACAATGTTGAGAAGAAAGAAGCTTCGAAATCGAAGAAGACGTATGCGTCAGACTCTCGCTGTCGTGACAAAAGAAAATAAAAAAAGACCTTTGATTGTTTTTACGAAAAGGTGTTTATTGTATTTCTTTTTTTTACAACTTTGAATAAATATAAATTAATCAAATTGACTCGAATATTCTGGAGCAAGTAATAAAAACAAACTCAACAACTGAGCAAACTATGCTGCAAACTCATCGAATGGAAATGTATGAAACACTCAACTGAGCAAACATTACAAACTGACTTTTTCAGGGGCAACAAAAATCAAATTAAACTTGTTGACCACCTTACTTGGTAAGACACTTTACCGCATGAGCGGGCCGACCATAGACATGTATATGTACCATCTGTTGTCTATGGGGCCGACCACCAGACATTGCCATATTCTGCCTTTTTTGTGAAAACGTCACACGCAGCAATGAATTGTGGGTAATACACTTCGCCAAAGTGCGCATCGATGCACGCTTCGTGGAAGTGCGGATCAAGTGCGCATAGGGGGCGGGGCTTAAGACCTTACTGGAGAATTGGGACACCCTGCGCACTTGCACCCTTCAGCGAGAACGCGCAATTGAAGGGCGCAAGGGCGCAAGTGCGGGTATTGGGACAGGGATAGAGACAAGTTCAAAAACCTCAAAAGGTGAGCACGTTTCACTGATGCACCCCGCCCCGCCCCGCGCGCCCCGCCCCGTACCGCGCACCTAACAACGAGCCCTCTGATTGGCTGGTGCCGCACAGCCAGCAGCAGTGAACTGCCTTCCTTCCCCGACCAACATGTCATGTTATGATTTGTAATGTAACGTTTTATCGGCTCCTTCAATGATTCATCATCGTTTTATGTAACACATTCGACCGACTTCAATCTCGGTGGAAGAGATGTCGTCCGCTGAAGGAGCTCGCAATTCGGACCAGCTGAATAAATTCGAGAAACTGTCAGGGCGGCCTGCCTCAGGACTAGCAGCAGGTCAGTCCAAAACATGTTGACATATTCTGAGCTAGCTGTGCTAACGTGCTAACATGCTAAGGTGTTATCGTGCTAACGTTTCTCCAGACAAGCTTGTTCGCTCCATGAAACACCTTCTCGGCCAGTTTAAACAGAGCGGTCGCTAAACTCACCGGTTAAGCCACGACCAAAAGGCCATGCTAACTAGCCTAACTAGCTCCTCCTCCTCTGCTTTTCATTAAAAGCTGCTTTGAAAAGAATGCCAGAACAGCTAGCCTAGAAAAGCTAACGCTAACACACTGACCTGCTGGAGCTTTAAACTAGTTTCTCTTTCTAATCCAAACGCACCTGCCTCTCTCCACTTCTTCCACTGGTGAATCTAGATGTTAGCATCTGGCTAAGCAGCTGTCAGCTTTTTATTCTGACTATTTTTTCGTAAACTTCTCATATGCCGACTAACAGCTCAGTCATCTGTTAAGTAGGTTATGGTGATGTGATGTAGCTTGTGTTATGTTGATGTGATATTGCAACATATTCAGCTTGTAGCATGCCCAGAGTGCCACTCAAGTGAAGGTTCATTAAACTGATGGGTATGTTTTTAAATCGTACAAGTAAGGATGTCAATGACCATCAACACCCCCCCCCCCCCCCCCACTACCTGAACAGTATAATGCAGCATAATGTCTTATAACATCCATGTGATGCTCTTACATAATGGTAATGCATGTCTGAAGGAAGTGAACAAATGTCCAGCTAATTATACCCTTGGTCCAAGTTGGTGGAGGCCAGCTAGCCATGCAGTGATCTCCTGACGAGCTTGTGTCTGTTGTTTACTTGAAGAACATTGCATGGAGCAGTTGGATTACCAGGTCTTTTGCACACACGGACGACACAGCAGACAATGCCTTCCTTCTACGCTGCATCATTTAGCTGCTTTCCTGCCGAGTTCCCCCTTAAATAATAAGAACGTTCCTAGGTTACGGCAGCATCGATCTGTAGTATTGAAGTGACTTCAATTTGACAGTTCATAGCAGTTGATTGGTACCTATAGTGTACCTGCTAGTTCCCTTTGTGCAAGATGATGGAGATATAGACTGGGAACAAGTATTACAGCCTAGTTCAGTTTGGAAGCAGATGCTCTGGCCATGCCTGGATAACCCTACACATTCTGTGGACTCTACAGTACTGGATGGATACGTCATTCATTCTGGTTGTGTTACACTTCAGGAATTGGATTAGGTTCATATGTGACGCACACATGCTGGATGGAGACATCCGTGTACCTTTCATATTCATGTCCCGACATAGAGGACGAATCCAGGATGCTTGCCAGTCAAAGGAAGGAAAATGGGGCGATGTTTTGGGCCTAGCTGAGCAAAGAGTGAATGAGGAATATAGCGAATCCTTCCTGTGTGATTAGGGAGTAGTTATGGGAGCCCAGCCAGACTTCTAAGTTCTTGTTTAATTAGGCTAATGTCTTTTCACAGGGTGGGGCGTGTTGATCTAACCACTGGTTCACCAGATAGTTCAGCTCGGCGGTCTAATCTCCTGTGACAGATGTTCAGTTTGACAGCCAGCTGTTAAAGTGAGAGCTTTCACTCCTGTGTGTCATCTCAGTGGTTGTGTAGAGAAAGCATGTCTGTGGTTTCCACATGGAGCGAGCAAGTTCAGTTACACGGATAAGAACACACACACTGTTGGCCAGGGTTTATTTTGTTAGAGATCAGCTGTCACATTTATATTACTCTCCTTTACTAAGTTGTTGCAAGCTTGTTGGGTACACATAATGTTCCCTGTGTGATACAGGTGATTAGTGTCTGAACAGGTATACTGTACTTCTACTAAAACGACCCCCCTGTTTCCCCCCTCTACACCACACACACACCCTCACACTCACTCACTCACACACACACGCTCACACTCACTGACACACGCACACACACACTCTTACTCACTCTTACTCACTCGCTCACACTCACTGACTCACACACACCCTCACACTCACTCGCACACACTCTCACACTCACTCTCTCACACACTCACACTTACTCACACACCGTCACACTCACTGAAACACACACACACACTCTCACACTCACCCACTCACTCTCTCTCTCTCTCTCTCTCTCTCTCTCTCTCTCTCTCTCTCTCTCTCTCTCTCTCTCTCTCTCTCTCTCACACACACACACAGGCCATCGCACTCCTCCAGCGCGGAGCGGCCATCGCTGCGTGGCAGACAACGCTAACCTGTACGTGTTCGGAGGTTACAACCCCAACTACGACGAGTCTGGCGGCTCGGAGAACGAGGACTACCCCCTGTTCAGGGAGCTGTGGAGGTACCACTTCGCCACAGGCACCTGGCAGCAGGTGCGCACAGAGGGCTACATGCCCACGGAGCTGGCCTCCATGTCAGGTGAGTCCACCTGGGGGTCACACTGCCAGGCCAGGCCAGGTGAGGCCAGAAGGGGCACCTCCGTTGGGAGGTCGTGTATTGCTGTCGCAAGGGAGTCAGGTGGCTGAGCGGTTAGGGAATCGGGTTTGTAATCATAAGGTTGCGGGTTGGAATCCCGACCGTGCTTTGGGTAAGGCACTTCACCCTACTTGCCTCAGGGGGGAATGTCCCTGTACTTGCTGTAAGTCTCTCTAGATAAGAGCGTCAAAACTAAAATTTCAAATTTCAAATGCAATGATGCAAACCCACAACAAATTTTAAGTGTAATGTTGCAAACCCACAACAATTTCCCCACAGCGGGTGTTAGATTCAATCTAAATCTATATTCGCATAAGAAAGGAGAAAAAGTCCTAAATATACTCATGAGGAGACCAGCAGAGATGTGCATCCCAAATCTGATCTGGCCCACATCTCTCTGGTACCTCGTTCATTACATCAGTTCACAAATTGTCAGTCTTCACACAATCACAGTACATCAATCAAAATAAATGTCATTCAAGAATGTTCTCGTGGAAGCCTGTTTTATGGCTTGTTTGTTTTAGCCTGGGTTTGGGACAACCCCCGTCCTGCAGATGGTCAACCAAAAGGTTATCTCCACTTCAAAGCACGTCCTCTCTGCAAGACAAACTCAAAAGCGCATACACAAGCTACAACTGTATTCATTATATGAAAGTTGTAACAGCAAATATGGGATTACTAAAAATGATTCTAACAGCGGGAAATTGCATTTAGTCATTCAGCAGACGCTTTAATCGAGAGCAATTTACAGCAAGTACAGGGACATTCCCCCCCAAAAAGGATGATCTTGGATGGGAATCAGATGGCTCAGCGGGTTAAGGCGTTGGTCTTGGGGTTGGAAGGTTGTGAGTTCAAACCCCGACTGTGGCCATGTGATGTTGTGTCCTTGGGCAAGGCACTTCACCCTACTTACCTCAGGGAGAATGTCCCTGTACTTAAAATGTAAGTTGCTTTGGATAAAAAATGTCTGCTAAATGAAGCATTATCTTATTTTCTTATGGTCCAAACAGGGAGGTAACTGACTCTGTTTGTGCCACAGGTGGTTCCGATCACTCATCCACGCTGTCCTGTTTTTTTTGTGTGAGGAACTGCATGTTCGTTTGTTTTTCTGTAACTCTGAGTGCTGCGTGGCCGTGTCTGTCCTCCTCAGCTGTTTTACATGGAAACAACCTGTTGGTGTTTGGGGGTACGGGGATTCCATTCGGAGAAAGCAACGGGAACGATGTCCACGTGTGCAACGTGAAATACAAACGCTGGTCGCTGCTCAACTGTCGAGGGAAGAAACCCAACAGAATCTACGGACAGGTTCTGAATCTAGTTTATCCTACCTTGTTGATGTTGTTCCTGGCTCAAAAGCTAACCTTTTAGACAGACACAAGACATTCCCTCAGTATTTGTAAATATAAGGCACAGGATAAACGTTCTAACCTTTTACCTCACACCCTTACCCTTGTGTGCTTTGCGAGACTGTGTGCCGTTGATACAAAGGAGTTTCCCTCGGGATCAATAAAGTAATCTGAATCTGAATCATAAGTAATACTGATCTTGTATGGACAAGAGTATTCGTTGATTTTCTGGACTATGTATTTGGCAGTTGAACTTCTGTGTTGTCTCTCTCTTCGTCCAGGCGATGGCCATCATAAACGGCTTCCTGTATGTGTTTGGAGGGACGACGGGCTACATCTACAGCACAGACCTGCACAGACTGGATCTGACCACCCGAGAGTGGATCCACCTCAAGCCTAACAACCCCTCGCACGACCTGCCCGAGGAGAGGTAGGCTCTCAGGGACTCTCTTTCAGACGGTCTGTTCAGGGAAAAATCCGTTTAACTGTCGCTCAGCGGGGGATCCCTCGCTGAACTGCTCTGTCGCAAGCTGTGTTCCATGTTCTTTTCCTTCATGACTTCTCTCTTCTTTGAGGTTTAGATTATTTTAGGAGCAGTTCTTGAATGTGAAGCCCTCAATGGCATTGCTTGGCGGGATATAAAAAAAAAAACTATATGTTTTGCAGTAAAATGTTAAGGTTCCTGGTTCGAATCCCGATCGTGCCAACATGACATTGTGTCCTTGGGCAAGGCACTTCACCCTACTTTCCTCAGGGGGGGATGTGACTGTACTTGCTGTATGTCGCTCTGGGTAAGAGCGTCTGCTGAGTGACTATATGTAAACGTTGCGTGTCTCTCTGTCAGGTACCGGCACGAGATCGCACATGACGGCCAGAGGATCTACATCCTGGGAGGGGGAACTTCCTGGATGTCTTACCCTCTGAACAAGGTGCACGAACCAATCAGCTTGAGTGTTGGCCTGTCACACGGTGCACGAACCAATCAGCCATCATGTTTCATGTCACATGGTTCATGGAAACGTTTCGATGTGGCAAGCCGTAACAAGTTGTGTTTCCTTCTTCCTGTGGCCAGATACATGCTTACAACCTGGAGACTAATTCCTGGGAGGAGATCAGAACTAAACCGCATGATAAAATAGGTCTGTAGAAGTCGTTTTTCTGGAGAACGTTTAGAACACGCCAGCTTGTTGAAGCCAGCTGCTCTTAGAACGTGCTGTGCTTCTGTTCTCAGGATATCCAGCCCCTAGGAGGTGTCATAGCTGTGTACAGATTAGGAATGGTGAGGATCCTTAATGCTTCTAGATCACAGCAGGACACCTGCAAGTCCTCCCTGATCTCATCAGTCTCTGTATGTCTCTCTCTCTCTCTCTCTCTCTCTCTCTGTGTCTCCATTTCTCTTTCTGTCTCTCCATCTCTCTCTCCATCTCTGTCTCTCTCTCTCCATCTCTCTCTCTCTCTCTGTCTCTTCATCTCTCTCCATCTCTCTCTCCATCTCTCTCTCTCTCCATCTCTCTCTGTCTCTCCATCTGTTTCTCTATCTCTCTCTCTCTCTCTCTCTGTGTCTCTCTCTGTCTTTCTCAGATGTGTTTATCTGCGGGGGTTACAATGGAGAGGTGATCCTGGCCGACCTCTGGAAGATCAACCTGCAGACGTTCCAGTGGAGCAGACTTCCAGCCATCATGCCCGAGCCAGCCTACTTCCACTGTGCTGCTGTGACCCCGGTGAGCAGGCCTGGACGCAGCACACCTGGGGGAAAAGTAGTACCGCGGTACTGCTCATCCCCAGCTTACTTCTAGTGTAGCAAGTCAAAACCATCGTGGGAAAATCAGTTTGTGGAAAGGAAGAGGGGTGGGTGATGATGGTGGGTCGGAGCCTCGGCTGTTTGTCCTGTACGAAGCTCTCTCTGCCAGCTTGCCACTCCTGATGGCCCCCACCAGAGTCAGATGGCTCAGCGGGTTAAGGCGTTGGCCTCATGATCGAAAGTTTGTGAGTTCGAACCCCGGCTGTGGCTACGATGTTGTGTCCTTGAGCAAGGCACTTCACCCTACTTGCCTCAGGGGGATTGTCCCTGTACTTACTGTAAGTCGCTTTGGATAAAAGCGTCTGCTAAATGAGGTATTATTATTAAAACCAAGTCTGGGAGAGACACTAAAAATCAATGCAGTTCTTTTCTTCCGTATTTCACTGGCCTTGTGTCCTTCCCCTCCAGGCTGGCTGCATGTACATCCACGGCGGGGTGGTCAACATCCGGGAGAACAAGAGGACTGGTTCCCTGTTTAAGATCTGGCTGGCTGTTCCCAGCTTACTGGAGCTGTGCTGGCAGAACCTGCTGACGGCCTTCCCTCACCTGCCCCAGCTGCCCGCCCAGGAGCTGGGGGACCTGGGCCTGACGCAGGAGCTCATCGAGCGCTTGAAATAGGGCGAGAGGACGGAGGGATTGACTAACGTGTGACGGATGGACGGATGGAACAGTGGTCGGTGCACCCCTCCGACGGAGAGCACAGGATTTGGGTTTTCCAGACGTTTGTCTTCGTTGCAAAAGAGGTCCCCCAAGCCCCCCACCCCCTACGTAGCCCGCCTTAAAACCAAAAACAATGGGATGCCTTTTTATGTTTCTTTTTCTTACATTTGCACTTTTGATTATTTGAAGAAACACAACTACAACAAATGAACGAATGGAAGTGGACTGTTTGTCTTAACTGTTGGGCAGAGGACTTCACCCTGGTGGGCATCTGGTCTCTGTTGTTCTCTTTTTATCAGCCTTCGCCACTTGAACAAGAACGCAGATTCAAAGGAGAGACGCATGTTTATTTATTTAACAAACAAACAAACAAAAAAGACTTTAAAAAAAAAAGAAGAAAATCTTTGCGTTTTCATCAAACGACAACGTCTGCTTTTCTCTGGTGTTACATTTTTGGATAGTTAGACAACACGAGTGACTAAGTTCAATGAGAAGCTACCAGACATTTGGCATGTTTTTATGAATGTGAAGAAAAAAACAGTTCGCCGAGATACTACTTTCATGTCAAGTCCTGGCACTACTTACTAACCTGTACCCATGGGGGGGGGGGGGGGGGGGGGGGGGGGCATGGTTTTAACCAAACTCATGATTTGATTCAAAGAGAAGACTACAGTTGAGTTGAATCTTTAGAAAACACTTGAGTTCCAGCCTGTCCCAGCATCGCACTCTCTGAACCTTGTGAAAGCACTCGATATGACCCAGGGTCTACTGTGTTCACCAACCTTCTGGACTTAGAGGATCGGGAAGGATTTCAACCTTCAGCTCACTCCTTTTTCAGTATCGTTCCTGTTCTTTTAATTCTGTGTGCTTAACGGTAGTGGTCTGTTAACCAAATCGTTCACCACTGTGAATCTAGGTGCTCTTTATGCGACCGCTTTTATTTTCATTTGTATTTGTACCATGACCGATTAGATCCATGCTTTTACTCAAATAAAATCGATTATAATTCTGTTCGAAATTTTGACTCCCTGCTGACAATGAGAAAATGGAAACGATTTAGGTGAAATGACATATTTTGCTGGGTGGTGTTTCAGTCAAATGTTTATTTCAATTATTCAGTGCCTTTCCCAAAGTTGTATTGATGCTGAGGTGCAGCAAATCTATTGTGAGTTTGTCATCTTTGCATGTGTAAATGCCATGCTTGACAGGTTTGAGGAATAGCTGAGGATTTCACCATTTACCATCTTCCTCCACATTTGAGCTGCTCAACATGTTACTTGTCCGATCCTGTACCCTTTCTCTCATTCGTGTGCACTTACAATTCAGCATAGAACTTATGACCTTAATTTATTTTTTAAGATTGTCATCACTGCTTACCTATGAAACAAAGAATGTAGCGGTCATTGAATTATGCTTCTCAATTCTGCCTCTAAAAACTGGTGTTTACTTGGATGAGGAGAATCTTCTATCAGTGTACCAAGTGCCGTGATTCAACACCTTGATTCAACCATGTTCAGCCAAAACTGCAATGCCAAATAACGTTGCACTTTGATTTGGAAGTGAAAACGATCTCTTTTTGGAGTTATACAGAGCTAGATCTCTGAGGTATCTTGCATAGTCTTAAACATCAAGTAACTTCTATTGTCCTGTTGGAATCCACCCCCCAAAACAGCCTGTTTCCTTTACGGTTTAACTTTTAATCCTCATGTCATAAGTTCCCCCATTTTGTCATCAGCTGAAACTGGGTCTTTGCATCGGCTACACAGCTCAACTGTAGCCTCATGTTCGTGAACGTTGTGTTTTGGTGGTTGATGAGTCAATAAACATCTATAGAAAGTTGTGCGTCTTGGTCAGTTTGCCTGCCTGAACACATGAGTATGAGTGTGTGTGTGTGTGTGTGTGTGTGTGTGTGTGTGTGAATCCTGACATGTTAGGCTCAGACTGATGACATCACCACCCAAGCAATGAAAATACACTTAACACAGGTCACTGCGTTAAGGATCATTATTCATCACAACGACATGCTGCTATTAACAAGTGCCTCTGTTTTAATTGCGGTGATCACGACTCGTTCTTTTCCTTCATCACATCATGTTATTAACATCCATCTGATGCTAAATTAACACCCTAAACTCAGTGACACAAAGCTTGACGATCTCATGGAAACGTATTGAAGCAACAGATTTAATAACACAAACACTGAACTGTAAAGGTACAATTTAAGCTGATGAAATAGCTCGACATAAAAACAATTTGGACTTCAATTAAATCTTTTTATGGTTGAGTTATCTTTTTCAGGTCGATTTCTTACTAAAGCACAGAGAATGTTCATTTTTAATAGTGCAAAATATTTCCTACCTTCACCCTCAACCAGTGAAGTTTTTACATAATCGGTAAACGCTGACATACTGACACAGACAACCGTGTCTAATGACATGCAGTAGGTTCACGGTATCCTTCAACACGAGGTGGGTGAGGGTGCGAAAAAATACACCGACAACAGGATCAGATACACCACCACAAGAGCAGTACCTGTAGAAGAGAAAAAAGTAGGTTTTAACCAGTACGCACATCGACCAGAAACCGCCAACTACTACAAACTACTGCGAGATGCACGGCTCACCCTGAAAATAGTCACATTTTCCATCCATGAAGATGTAGTTCACTAGAATCACGCTGAAAATGCTGGCCCACAGATGGAGGTCGCTGAAGATCAATACAAAGCCCACATCCTAAAGAGGGAACAGATTACTTAAACATCAGAAAAGGCACTTGTTTTTTTGTGTTTTTAAGTCTCTTATTTGTGTGTGATTTTACTTGCCTGCTCTGTACAGGACTTCGATCCATCGAGTTGTTTTCAAATATGCTTTATGAATAAATTACTTTACTAATACGTTTTACTTTGAAAAAGCGTGTGAATACTTACATAGAAAGCGTTGAACAGAATGACTAATGGGATCTGAATCATGCAGACTTGGACAGCTAGACAGCTTCCCACCTCCAAACTGCAGAGACAATCCAGGAGAACAGCTCAGCACAGGGGTCTCCCACCCTGGTCCTCAGGGGCCACCATCCTGAACAGTTCAGATATCTCCCTGCTCTAGCACATCTGATTCTAATGAATGTGTACTGGAGCAGGGTAACATCTAAAATGACCAGGACAGTGGCCCCTGAGGACCAGGGTGGGAGACCCCCTGTTTTATCGTGATCAGACAAGCAGATGACTCCCCCCTCTGATGCTGTAACCAGAGGGTCTTCCTACCTCAGACTGATGTTGTTCAGTAGAGCAAACTGGACTCCATTCATAATCTCTGGTAGCTCAGGTATCATGGCCAGCACAGTGACGCCAATAAAATACTGCAAGAAGCAGGTTACAACTGTCAAATGTAGTCTTACTAAAACCAAAACGGAACAAAATACATTGAGATAAGTCACATGGATGACAAAGCACCATGCAGGTTGTAAGTGCCTTTGTGTAAGTTTCTGAATGGTCCATTTAGATCCTGATTTCACTTGACCGTGTAAAAAAATAGGGAGTCATGTGGAGCAGTCGGTTAGGGTGTCAGGCTAGTAAATCAGAAGGTCCCAAATTCAAACCCTGGCTGTGTCAACATGACCTTGTATCCTTGGGCAAGGCACTTCACCCTACTTGCCTCAGGGGGGAATGTCCCTGTACTTGCTGCAAGTCTCCCTGGATAAGAGCGTCTGCTAAATGTAAATAAGAGCGCCGGGTGCAGCTGTTGGACCATGAGCTCACCTGGGACACCTTGGAGTTGTCCAGGATGGGCTTGATGTGCTCCGTGGTCAAGTCTGCACACGCAGCCATCAGCAGGGTGGCCAGAATCAACACCCCCATGGCCATCCACCTGGACCAGTGAACTACGGCGACGTCGACACACACAGGGACGCACTCGGTAAACAGAGCAGCACAGCCGTTCACACTGATGCTACGCAGGAGTCCTTAGCTGGGACCTCCGATCTTCTGGTCGCCTCGAGCGGAACCGTGAGGGGGGGGGGGGGGGGACGGACGGACATCAGACTCACCTATACCCCCGTGGAGGTTGACCCCCTCCAGTGCTTCCTGCCCGTGGCCGTACACGTCGCTGATGTGGATGTCGTATATGTGGGAGTGGGTCTTCAGTGTGAAGACGAGGCCAATCAGGTAGGCCGCAGGGAGGAGCACTGAAATGGTGTACACCAAAGGTCTGGAGGGAGAGGGGGGGGGGGGGGGGGAGGGGAGGGGGGGACCAGACAGCTTACTCACTCAGGAAGCCTGATAAAAACACTTATCTGGATATAAGCATCATTTGATATTTTTGCTGTATATAAATAAGAGGGACCTACTCAATGTGACTGAGGTACAGCGCCTGGTTATTTTCACTCTTGAGAGAAGGAAAAAGAAAGGAAGGTTACCTTGGTGTGCCTACGCCATCTTAAAGAACACAGGTCCTTTACAGGTGGTTTGTAGGCAGGTGAGGGGGAGGGGGCCAGGGGGCCCCAGGCCGTACCCACCACCCCATAGTGACAGTCCTGACACACGAAGGGGCCGCTGATGTTGGCTGGGGTGCTGTTGCAGCGTTCGCACACCAGGCTCCCGTAGGCCTTTGAGAACAGGGTCGGAGCGAACACACCTGGGTGGGGTAGGAGGGCAGAGCATGGACGAGGGGCTAGCTGTGTGTGTGTGTGTGTGTGTGTGTGTGTGTGTGTGTGTGTTCCTGAGACATAAGGCCAGGTCACACTGCCAACACAAATGTTGTGTACAAAAAAAAAAATGTACAAAAAAATTACTTAAATGTTTTAGCCCGATTCAAAAATAGAAATAAAATCGTTTTTTTAAGAGGTGAATTCAAAACCAACAAGTCCAGTGGTGTTTCAATGTCGAAATGACGTATTCAAGCCTTTTGAATGACGTATTCAAGCCTTTTAACAGTGAAACCTTGTCCCTGTCGTACCTCCGATTGATATGAAGAGCAGGGCAGAACTGACCCCAGCAGAGCGGCTGTTGAATCTCTGCTCTCTGTGTTTGAGGCCCCCGATGACCATACAGATACCCTGAGGAGAGACCACAGACCAGTCAGAGAGAGAGAGACCACAGACCAGTCAGAGAGAGAGACCACAGACCAGTCAGAGAGAGAGAGAGAGACCACAGACCAGTCAGAGAGAGAGAGACCACAGACCAGTCAGAGAGAGAGACCACAGACCAGTCAGAGAGATAGACCACAGACCAGTCAGAGAGAGAGAGAGAGACCACAGACCAGTCAGAGAGAGAGAGAGACCACAGACCAGTCAGAGAGAGACCACAGACCAGTTAGAGAGAGAGAGACCACAGACCAGTCAGAGAGAGAGAGAGAGACCACAGACCAGTCAGAGAGAGAGAGACCACAGACCAGTCAGAGAGAGAGAGACCACAGACCAGTCAGAGAGAGAGAGACCACAGACCAGTCAGAGAGATAGACCACAGACCAGTCAGAGAGAGAGAGACCACAGACCAGTCAGAGAGAGAGAGAGACCACAGACCAGTCAGAGAGAGAGAGAGACCACAGACCAGTCAGAGAGAGAGAGAGACCACAGACCAGTCAGAGAGTGAGAGAGAGACCACAGACCAGTCAGAGAGTGAGAGAGAGACCACAGACCAGTCAGAGAGAGAGAGAGAGAGACCACAGACCAGTCAGAGAGAGAGAGAGACCACAGACCAGTCAGAGAGAGAGAGAGACCACAGACCAGTCAGAGAGAGAGAGAGAGAGACCACAGACCAGTCAGAGAGAGAGAGAGACCACAGACCAGTCAGAGAGAGAGACCACAGACCAGTCAGAGAGTGAGAGAGAGACCACAGACCAGTCAGAGAGAGAGAGAGAGAGACCACAGACCAGTCAGAGAGAGAGACCACAGACCAGTCAGAGAGAGAGAGACCACAGACCAGTCAGAGAGAGAGAGAGAGAGAGACCACAGACCAGTCAGAGAGAGAGACCACAGACCAGTCAGAGAGAGAGATACCACAGACCAGTCAGAGAGAGACCACAGACCAGTCAGAGAGAGAGAGAGAGAGAGACCACAGACCAGTCAGAGAGAGAGAGAGAGAGAGAGAGAGAGAGAGAGAGAGAGAGAGAGAGAGAGAGAGAGACAGAGACAGAGAGACAGAGAGAGAGAGAGAGACTGTAAACGTCTGTAAAGTCCTTAATAACCGTTAACCGACCATAGTTTACGAATGTTTACCTCTTAACACAGGGGTAGGCAACCCTGGTCCTGTTTTCCTGCTCCAGCACACCATATTCTAATGAAGGGTCATTATGAGGCTTCCACAGAGCTTGATAAGGACCCATTCATTAAAATCAGTTGTGCTTAAGCAGGGACACATCTAAAACCTTCAGGACAGCGGCCCCCAGGGTTGCCAATTTAGCAAGTGTCGCTAGATTTGGCAACTTTTCACCTTGCCCAATGACCCCCAAAAAATAAATCGTATTTAGCAACTTGTGACAATTTTTATGACTTTCTGCTACTTTGACAATATTCATTTTTGTTGTTTAGTAGCAGCTAGGCTTCTTAGCTACATAGGCTACTGATGTACTGATCATCATGTATGCTACATGGCCAACGCTATCGGATTCAATGAGTTTGTTTGGTTAGAATCTTTTTTTTTTTTCTTCCGTTTTTTGTTCTTTTGTTCAGTTAACAATGTTGTTTAAACTTTACATGTAGTCATTTAGCAGACGCTCTTATCCAGAGCGACTTACAGCAAGTACAGGGACATTCCCCCCTGAGACAAGTAGGGTGAAGTGCCTTGCCCAAGGACACAACGTCATGTTGGCACGGTACGGATTTCAAACTCGTAAACCTTCCGATTCTTTAACCGCTCAGCCCCCCCCCCCCCCCCCCCCCCCCCACAGTCCCCCTTGACACTCACGGGGATGAAGAGGATGCAGCCTAGCAGGGTTCCAGTGAGGGCTGACTTCACGATCTCCTCGTAGCACTTGGATCCTTCACGTTGTCCCCTCAGGAGCGCCGTGATGTAGAAGGTCAGCTCTGTGATGGAGCCAAACGTGGCGTTCACCACTGCCCCCACAGCAAAGTTACTCTGAGCTGAAATGCTACATAGAAGAAGAAAAACACAAAATCTGTATTATGGAAGCCCTTTGTGACATTGCTTGTAAAAAGGGCTATACAAATACATTTTGATTTGATTTGATGTTCAAAATGCTGTGTATTTATGAGACGTTTCAGGGCAATTATGAATAATAATAATGAATTGTATTTATAATGTGCTTTTCTATAACCCAAAGCGCTACAAACAAAAAAAAAACTACAATAAATGCAATACAATGAAAAAAAAATATCAGAAGATTCTCATTACAGTGCAACACAATAGAATATTACAGACAACCCTTAAGCAGTTTTTAAAATACAAGATTTCTAACAGCTTCTTGAAACTGGCTACAAACTGGAATCAAGGAGCAGGTAAATGTTGTGCTTTACCTAGCGATCCCCATGCCGATGTAGTAGGACAGGGGAATGATGGAGGTCAATGCCGTGGCAAACTTGATCTCCGAGCTGACAAACTGGTTGTCCGTGTCTATGTAGCCGATCGCCAAGGTTATGATCACCAAAGGAAGAAGATCTGGGTGGCTTTAAGGATCACAATCAAGTAGTGGAGGACAGAAGGCTCCAATACAAAGTCTGCTGAAGTTGGTTAGGTGCTGTAGATGTTACCATGTTTTTTGGTCACAACTGGGCGACCTGGTGTTTTGCCAGAGTTTTACCAAAGGTTAGACGTGCTGAAGGATACTGACAGCGAACACGTTGATTCCATACACACTGTACTTATAATAGTACAAGTTGAAGGCGTTGTAGCAACACAGAAGCGCTCTGGTCTCACAGCCGACAACCTACAATGAAGCATTCACCATCAAAACAACGATACAGCCTTTAGATCAGGGGGTTTCTACCTTATTCCTGCAGATACTGAATCTCTTTCTAGGTCCTGATTCAACACTAGCTACCTGATCAACCAATTAACTGTTAGAATCAGGTGTGCTGGATTAATGTTGGAGCAACAGGCAGGTACATTAATTCTTTTTTAGCAGACGCCTTTATCCAAAGGGAACAACTAGAGAGAGCTTTACAAAAGAGCATCGGCCACTGAGCTCAGCAACGTGATAGACCCCAAAACATAGCAGGCTTATAGATTATGAAACATACATCATGAGAACCAATAAGTGCCAAGGGAAGAACTATAAGAGCATTCAGCTGAACATTTTACAAGTTTAAGGTGAGGCTCCGCCTGTATCTGTGACGCGAGTAATAAAGCAACAACAACAACAACAACAATAGCGAGTTTCTGAACAACAGCAACAACAAATTATATTTCTAAGTGCCATACTATTTCTAATATTAAAGGTGTCATAAAGGGTAGCTACCGAAACAGGGCTGGAGGCCCACCCTACCTCCCTCCCACCCTACCTCCCTCCCACCCTACCTCCCTCCCACTGCCCCCCACCCCTCTGCCTTACATATTCCCTGTGGGACAAGACCCCAAGAGAGCCATGCATGGTGCCCTCATCCCCCTCCAGGTGTGCGCACCTTCCTGTGTGAGCGGATGTGGACGTCCTCGGGGGCCATGAGCAGGATGGTCCCCAGCATGCGGGCGTTGACCTTGGCCACTGGGATGGTGAACACCAGCAGCCAGGACAGGAAGCAGGCCAGGCCGTGGGCCAGGGCCAGGACAGGGTACCCCAACAGCAGCCACACGTAGGTGCTCACACGACGCTGACACACACACACACACACACACACACACACACACACGGGATCCTTTACACATCGTTTGCGTTGAGGGGAGAGGAGAAAGCACCGACTCTGGGGAGAAGTTGTGTCACAACAATGAGCCCCCCCACCACACACATTTTCCCCTTCCACCGACACACTCCATACCCCTACCCCTCCCCAAACACAGTACTTGCCCCACCCTCTACCCCAACACAATATACACAGATAAGAACACAAAAACACACGAATGACGGCAAACGGAAACAAAACCACCAGTAACGCAGCCAGTGTCCATTCCTCCCGACCCCATCCCTCCACTAGCCAGGAAACCCTCCATCATTAAAGACACAACCCATCAGCATTCACACACACAAAGGAAATGGACCATTAAGCACAATTAAGGCCTGGCTCATGCTGCGTCGTGCCGTTACAGTATCTAGGAGGGACAGTGTTGATGCGGTTCTGCGTGTTCCTCCCTACCCAGTAGTGTTTGGTGTGCTGGCTGTGAGCAGGGATGTCGACGGCTGCAGGGAGGGACTTGACGAGAGGAGTGGACTCGGAAGCACGGTGACCTCCTCGTCCTCACAGTCCCCCTCAGGAATGGCCTCGCAGTTGGGGAACTTCATACAGCACCTCCGCATGGCACTGTTGGTCTGGACCACCGCAGGGAGGGAGGGATTTGTCGATGGAGTGGAGACAAGGGGGTTTATCGTCAGTGGGAGGGAGGAAGGAAGGAAGAGGATGAAGCAATATCAAATGAACATGGTTTTATATACAGTATGTATACACACACACACACACAGACACAGTACATTACATTTTACATAATATTTTTTGTATCGTTTTATTATTATGTCACATATAAGTTCTATGTTTGCTCTTTCCTGCCATTGTGAATTCTGTGTTGTAAATCTTGCATAGCGAATAAAATAGATTCAGATTATGATTCTGAAGGGGCAATCCAATTCTCTGTCTTAACTCTTACCCTTAAAAACCAAGTGTAAGGACTAAGGGGTGAAAACTTGCTTCGTCTCCAGAGAATCCTTCATTAAGACAGAAAAAGGGGATTCACTCCCATCACCGTGGCGACGACCCTTCTTACCTTTTGCACGGACTTCCCAAAAGGCCAGATAAAGTAAGCAGGCAACTCCAGCACAGCACCCCTCGAGACAGCAAACAACATTAGATTAGATGAACCTTTATTTGTCCTCCATTGGGTGGAAATTGCAGTTCACAACAGCAGCAGGGTAAAGTACAGCACACAGAGTTGCAGGGTAATATACATTAATGACAATAACATAACAATAGCAATAGGTGAGCACGATAAAGTCTGATAAAATAAGTAAGTTGAGTAGACATATAGACAGTTATGGAGAATTACAGCATTACAGTGTTGCAAGAAAGTAAGCAAGTTAAGTAGGAATATTGCACTTAGTACAGAATATCCATGTCAGCACATGACGCAACTCGAACCCTGATTCCACCACAGCCCCTGGACTGCACGTACCGTAGGGAGACCCCATGATGGTGAGGAACATCACAAAACAAACCAGGAAGTAGATGAGGGGACACCCACCAGCCAAACAGGAACACGTAGGCCACATTTCCACAGGTGATCACTGAACCTGGACAACATGGGAGGGGATTCATGTGAGAGCTGACCTTAATGGGGTGTCAAGATTACAGGTTCTGAGAGGCTAGGAGGAGGAGGGAGGAGAGGCTAGGAGGAGAGGGAGGAGAGGCTAGGAGGAGGAGGGAGGAGAGGCTAGGAGGAGGAGGGGCTAGGAGGAGGAGGGAGGAGGGGCTAGGAGGAGGAAGGAGGAGGGAGGAGGGGCTAGGAGGAGGGAGGAGAGGCTAGGAGGAGAAGGGAGGAGAGGCTAGGAGGAGGGAGGAGGGGCTAGGAGGAGGAGGGAGGAGGGGCTAGGAGGAGGGGCTAGGAGGAGGAGGGAGGCGGGGCTAGGAGGAGGGAAGAGAGGCTAGGAGGAGGGGCTAGGAGGAGGGAGGAGGGCTGGGGGGAGGAGGGGCTAACCTGAGTGAGGTCGGGATGAAGTTCAGCTCAGAGTAGAGCCTCCCTCACGATGTCTGACCTGTCCTCCATGGGCCTTTCTGTAACGTGGCTCTTCCACTTCCTGAAGCCAAACTTCATATGCACACGTGCACGTCAATGCACCTTACACACACACACACACACACACACACACACACACACACACACACACACACACACACACACACACACACACACACACACACACACACACACACACACACACACACACACACACACACACACACACACACACACACACACCACACACACACACACACACACAACACACACACACACACACACACACACACACACACACACACACACACACACACACACACACACACACACACACACACACACACACACACACACACACACACACACACACACACACACACACACACACACACACACACACACACACACACACACACACACACACACACACACACACACACACACCCACACACACACACACACACACACACACACACACACACACACACTCCTCACCTTATAGTTGTTGGCCTCCTTCTGGGCCTCAACCTCGTTGTCGGGCCCCTGATGGTGGTCCTCACGGTGGTGTTCGTGCCACGCGTCCTCCCCGAACTGAGAGGGCGTGGAGCGGCCCGAGGAGATGGCCACTTGTCCTTCCAGCGCAAAGGGGACACAAGTTAAACCACAGGCCCAAACTGATGCCACTCATCGCCCTCACTGGAGAACTGGAAGGGGGCCTCGCTCGGTTCCTCACCTCTGTGAAGAGCCAGGGTCTTGGGGGTGTACTGGCAGGAGTGGTGAGGGTGGGAGGGGTCAGGGATGAGGGGGGAGAGGGTGTCCGCTACATCCAGGTGGGGGCTCCCGACGCACAGCCGGTCACAGTGGATGGATCGGCGGTGGACCCGCGCCTCATGGTCCATCTGGATCTCTGAAGGGAACCACAAAAAGGTTCAACCGTCCGTCATGGAACAGACCTGGCTCTTAGAAGTCAACATGGTTTTCATAAAACTTTGTGGTCAAGTGGGATTAAAGCAGTGGTCCTCGTTTCTTTAACCACTGGATTAACGAAACAAGCTGTAAACAGACCTGTCACAAATATGACCTGTGCACAAACTGCCCACCTGACAGGAGGGAGGGGGTTGGGGGGGGGGTTGTTTGAAACCCTTCTAGGAATCACGTTGAGCCACGGAGATGGGAGTCCGTGACTTATCTGAGACTAACTAAAGACTCCTGATGGTCACATGCGAGAAGCAGCCAATCATCTCACCGTTACAGGCAGCGGGAAACCTGCTGTGTCAATGGCATTTTCTACGAACTAACCATGCATGAATACCAAGCGGAACTGGACCTGGAACAGGAGTGTTTGGAGTTGTCCTGCTGTGTGCAAACCTAACCGTTCATCTCATTAGAAGACCTCATCGTGACCTGCATTACAGAGCTCCGATATGCGTGTACAGGAATCAATGGTTTAGGTCCGCACAGTCCCAAAATCACATGATCCCATAGAAATACATCAATGAGTCATTGCATTGACTTGAGCATGACAATATGACTGCTAAACCCAGACAGAACCCCTTCCTTCCTGCTAATCGTGTTTAATTCCAAACTGAACTCGTGTCAATTAGTTGATCATATATATTTAAATAGACAAACAACCAAATATTTCAGATTGTCTCTGTCATTTAACATTCATTGCATATTGGGGGGGGGCATTAACTGAAGAGAATGACTGACTTTTCAATACATTTGTCAAGTTACCGTTTTTGACAGCAAAAGTGAATCTTGCTGCTCAATAAACTTTTTTTGTTTGCAAGCGCACGCGAATGTGTGCGGTCAAATCTGCGCACCTTGAGTTTGGATCTGCACAAACAAATTAAAAAAAGGAACCGAAATCAAACTTACCTGAACTTTCAGCTGTGGACCGACGGCGACGTTTCTCCTGGTCAGCTACCGCAAAGGGGACTTTTTTGTTGGACATTTTGTCGTTTTGTCAAGTCCTGCCCGGGTTCTGCGGCTCGTGTTATCCGCACGCGCTACCTACACATCTGAACTCCGCACCATCAATAAGCTTCATATTGAAATTAACGCCGCCCGTCCATTGGTGGGAAGAGTCGATTGCATTCTGGGAGATGGAGTTTTCTTTGCACACAGCAGTGTGAACCATTCAATCCTTCAGTACCATCTCAGGCAATGATTGGAATCAGTCTTTTTATATCCATTTTTAATTAAAACGTTATTTACATATACAAAAATACAATTGCACGAGTAAAGTATGTAATTATGTACGACAGATCGAGTGAAAACAGACGTTAAAGAACAGAAACCACACGGAAAGAAAAACTTTATCATACAACAAAGGCCAAGAAAACAAAAAATACTAACGATTATCTCTCAAAAATGGTACAAAAATAGATGTTTTATTTATCCTCAGATTTTTCCGTTTGTCATGTGATAAAATCTCAATAGGTTACATTATAGAAAGGAAGTCAAGGTAGATGAGTAGCAGTTCGTATCAAAAGCATCTTCTCTTATAACCCTACATGTTTGATACATATTTTTTATGTTTTGTAATTATAGTTAGTGCGTTTTAATGGTCGAGAATCCCCATGAACTGGAACTCTAATACTACAAAGTATTCACGGCAGTGCTGTACAGTTCACTTGGCTCTTTGTAAGATTGAATAACTGCTTAAATAAACTTGTCTCAAACTGTCGACAGGGGGAAACAGCGAATAGGCACTTGTATGACAAAAGGGCGTCAAAAAAAAAAAAAAAAAAAAAAACTCAAACAATTCGCCAACCTAATTCTGACTTTAAAGGTCGCCCAGTTTTCTGGCCACATTAGGGCATTTGCAGATTGCCCTGAACATTGTTGTCCATTCCCTTTCGGCTAAGTATTTTTTATCAAGTCAACAAATTATACAACATTTCTGTGAAGACACAATGGACAAGGCATGCACAAATACAACTACAGTACGGACAAACGTTTGTATTTGAACGCCATTCTATGAATAATAATGATTCAGTATTACAAAACTAAAAACAGAACTCAGTGAAGTTTATGTTAATTATGTACAATATAATAAAACATAAAGTGGATAATCTAAGCAATGAACTAGTGTAAAAAATAAACCTTTTTAATACAATTGTACACACACACGGAAGGACTTTGACCCATGTTAAATATGTTGTAACACTCTAAAAAAAGACTGCGTCTCCATGTCGTCCTTTGTATTTCATGTCAAACGTTGAAAAACAGTTTTTATTGTCTCTATCCTTGGACGAAGGAGCTTGTGATGCACCAGGCAACAGGAAAATAATGAGCATGTGTGACATAAGAACTGAGTACTGGACAACAATCCTGTTAAAACACATCAAATGATGCTCCCCTCTTGATGCTCACCTCCATAAAAAAGCCTCCATCTTAGCTACTAAACACCAATCTTGGCAGACTTGGGACTTCAAATTCAGGCGGTCACATAGATATTTTTAATAGGCAAGTAAAAGGTAATGACAAAACATTTGATCGTAAACTTGAGCTGCCTTTTGAGTTAGGATCATGGAGTCTTTAGAACATCATTGCAACTTTGTGGAAAAACCTGCCAATATTGCAGATTACTTTCTTAAGCCTTTTTCAGTCAACTTTCAGTCCTCTACTGCAATGTGTTCATTTTTCTGTGATAACTCTCTACTGCCTTCCATCGCTTGATTTAGATATTCCTGGCTTTTGTCCAGTCCTTGGGGTACCGTAGCAACCAATCAGCCAATCAGGAAGACAGCCCTGTATATCCTGAAGCATCCAGCACTTCTATCTTACAGTCTCCTAGCAACATGACCACACCTGACACCTTGGGACCTCCCCTCACCTGCTCCTCAGAAGTCGGAGTCGGCGTCCATAAGCTCCGCCTCCATCAGGTTGGTCTGCGAGTGAATCGGATCGATCCTCGCTTTCCTCCCCTGCGGTCTGATGTTGTAAGCTGCCCTCCCCCACCCCCTGCCCCCGCCCCCCCCCTCCTCGGGGCAACGGGAGCCCCACTTGGGCTGTCGGGAGCGGGGTACAGGGCAGCGGGGTCCTAAACCAAGATCCTCCGGGAGGTCATTCAGGGCGTGGGGGTCAGAGAGCAGGGCGAGGTCGTGGCTCCTGCTGCGCCGGCTGGAGGGGTAGGGGGCGAGGCTTGTGTACCTCTCCTGATAGGGGAGGGGGTGCGAGGGCCTGGACTCGGGGTAAGACCCTGGTAGGATGTCCGCCTCTGCTTCCTGTTTCTGTTCCCACAGGTTGGCCACCAGGCTTCTGTGTCCAGGCAGCTTGGGCAGACGAGGCACCGAGCTGGGGCCGAACTCCCTCCGCCGGTACCCCTGGTGCTCGGCCCCTTCCTCCAAAGCACGCTCCTCCTTCTTCCTCTTCCTCTTCTTCCGCTTCCTCTTCAACATCTCAGGAGAGATCTCCGCCTCCACCATCCACAGCTTCTTCCTCTCGTCGGGAGGCGGAACTGAGGGGGAGGAAGGAGAGAGAGGTGAGGAAGGTTTAGAACTGAGGAGGGGGAAGGAGAGAGAGGTGAGGAAGGTTTAGAACTGAGGAGGGGGAAGGAGAGAGAGGTGAGGAAGGTTTAGAACTGAGGAGGGGGAAGGAGAGAGAGGTGAGGAAGGTTTACAACTGAGGAGGGGGAAGGAGAGAGAGGTGAGGAAGGTTTACAACTGAGGAGGGGGAAGGAGAGAGAGGTGAGGAAGGCTTACAACTGAGGAGGGGGAAGGAGAGAGAGGTGAGGAAGGTTTAGAACTGAGGAGGGGGAATGAGAGAGGTGAGGAAGGTCTAGAACTGAGGAGGGGGAAGGAGAGAGAGGTGAGGAAGGTCTAGAACTGAGGGGGAGGAAGGAGAGAGAGGTGAGGAAGGTTTAGAACTGAGGAGGGGGAATGAGAGAGAGGTGAGGAAGGTCTAGAACTGAGGAGGGGGAAGGAGAGAGAGGTGAGGAAGGTCTAGAACTGAGGGGGAGGAAGGAGAGAGAGGTGAGGAAGGTTTAGAACTGAGGAGGGGGAACCCTCTAGAACAGCGGTGTCAAACTCGCGCCATCGACAGCCAAGAAGATGCAGGTTTTCGCGTCAATGGAAGTAAAAACCTGAACACTCTTGGCCCTTGATGGCACAAGTTTAACACCAATTCTCTAGAAGATTTCTACATTTTCCTTGTGATTTACTGTATTTTGCTTATTTCCTCCCCCACCTCCCCTTTTTACACAACTATAAGTGTATCAGGGTTCACAGTTTGTACAGTCGTCGCAGAGCCATGGCAACAAAGCTCCCTCGCTCGTGCCAGTATGGCTTGAATGAGTTTGAATGGAAGCCAGCTCTCACCAGGTGAGCAGCTGGGCGTCACAGAGATGTCCTGAGGCAAGATGGCTCCTCTCCTAGCCACCATCTTGGTGACGTGCTGGGCCCAGGCAGATGACATGTCGTTAGACGGCTCGTTCAGGTCAAAGTTAATGCCAGCTTTGAACGTAAAGGGGAGAAATAACACACACACACACACACAATTACCATCCATTCAGAACCCAGCAAACTCTAGGTTCTGTCTTCAACTAAGAGAACCAGTATGGAGTCTCTCCAACTAAAGCAAATAGCCTCAGCCACTGCGGCCCCCAGTGTATATGAACTTGACCCTCTGTCACTCATGGCTTAACCTGAAACATAACAGTTGTCTCTGTCAATAACTGTAGCGGCCGCTACAATAGTGAGGTCTGGAATCAAACTCAGAGAAGCTTGTGGATGTTGCGAGCGTTGACGGTTGATGGGGTGGTCTTCTGCAGTACAGTAATCCCTCGCTATATCACGGTTCACTTTTCACGGTTTCGCTACTACTTCGGTACTACTTGTGTTCTGCATTCTGATTGGCTGAACAGTCTCTCTACTTCTTCTCTACCTGTGCGTCAATAAGGTTGCGGTTTACTGTAATACTGTATGTACTGTACACATGCAAAACAGCTAGCCAAATAAAATACACGTAAATGTCTCTTGTACAAGCAAATTCTCTTAACCAATAATGTCGACAAAACGTTCTGCAACGACAAAGGCACCTGCGGTTGGGCCCAAAAGGCAGAGGAAAATGTTACAGTCGCAGAAAAAGTTAAACTTCTGGACATGCTAAAGGAGGGTAAAAGCTGTGCGGCTGTAGGTCGGCATTACGGAATGCATGAATCTAATCTAATTGAAATGTAATCGTACAGTTTAATAATTGTAACAAAATAAAGGTTTCTACTTCACAGATTTCACTTATCACGGGTGCTTTTTGGAACGTAACCCCCGTGAAAAACGAGGGATTACTGTACCGGCTTTGACACACCAGAGGGCGCTGGGACTCACCCACAGGCCCCTCGTGGGAGACGGTGTGGAGACTGAAGGACAGCTCCTTCTCAGGGTCCTTGTGGAGCTCTTTGCGCTTGGAGAAGGCTTTCGCGATCATCTTGCTTTTCTTGATCCTTTTAGGTTCATCGTCGCTACGTCCAATGATTCTACAACACATTGGAAGGATAAATAGTTACATTGAGAGGCGAGTATGACATTAACTGTGTTTCAATTGTAGGGAAAAAATATCTAAAAATTGCTGCTCTGATATTGACTAACTATAGCTACTATCACTGACAATTTAATGGCACTTAGAAATATCAGCTGTTGTTCTGAATCAGAATTACTTGTTAATCCCCAGAGCGGAAACTCATTAGTGTTGTTGCTTTACTGTTCGCGTTCTACAGGTAGACTACTGTCCGTCAGAGACTCATCTTAAATGTTTTAACTATTCGGCTGAATGCTCTTATAACTCTTCCCTTGGCACTCATTGGTTCTCACAATGTATGTTTCATAATCTATAAACCCGCTATGTTTTGGGGTCTATCACGTTGCTATGCTCAGTGACTGATGCTCTTTGTAAAAGCACTCTCTTGTAAGTCACTTTGGATAAAAGCTTCTGCTAAATGAATAAATGTAAATGTAATCCAACCAAATTCTCTTAAGCTTAATCAGTGAGTCACAATCCACCCTCACTTGACTGGTTTGCCAGTTTAAGAAGACGCCGAAACGGATTTAGCGTTAAAAAATCTCCAGATCTTCAAATCCCACTGCTCTGCTCTGCCTGGTTCCTAGTTCAGCTTACTTGCACCAGGTACGTTTCCAGATCAGGATGGTGGCCTTGGTCCACACCCAGGTGCTCATGGCGATACCAGTCCCAAACATGGAGAACAGATTGATCTTCTCCACCAGCAGACTAGGTCTGTTCTTGATGGTGCACTCCGGAATCGGCTTGTTGGTCTGGTGAGCGATTGTGACGTTGGCTTCGCACCTGCAGTCAAACATTATTAGGGACGTCATTACCACAGAGAGGATAATGTGCATCAGGCCCAACCCAATAAACCAACTCAATATTTGTTTAGGGCCCTGTGATTGGTTTGGGGCAAACTCAACATTTGTTTAGGGCGCTGTGATTGGTTTGGGGCCCTTGGGCGGGCCCTCACGTCGATAACCGTACAGGAAGAAAAATAACTCACAAAACATATTCTCTGAAGCTTCTCTCCCACTCGGCTTGGCTGAAGAAGTCGTAGAAATGGCAGCCGAAAGTTATGAACACAAAACCAAATGCCAAGAACCCAAAAATACCTGGAATAAAAGAGAGATGTGTATATTTATGGACATCAGCTATCATACCATGCAATTAAAACCTGCACACAACTGCACACAAGACTGACCTGTTACTTTACTGAAGGGTACAGCATCTCTCCATCCTTCTCCCTCCCCCTCTCTTTCCCTCCTTTTCTCTCTCCCTCATTCAATTTACATTCAGTCATTTATCAGAGGCTCTTATCCAGAGCGACTTAGAGCAAGTACAGGGACATTCCCCCCTGAGGCAAGTAGGGTGAAGTGCCTTGCCCAAGGACAAAACTGGGAACCAGGTACCTTCTGATCACTAGCCTTACCACTCAGCCACGACTCCCCTCCTTCCCTCCCTCTTCCCTTTCTCCTCTATCTATCTCTCTTCTCTCTCTCTTTCTCCTCTCTCTCTCTCTCTCTCTCTCTCTCTCTCTCCCAGCATCCTATCATACATAAGAGCTAAACAGCTAACAGCTAGTCCTACTGTCATACCCAGTCTGAGCATCGTCTCGTTGATTTTGCTAGCCGCCTTTTCGCTCAGAAGTCCAGGGTGGTTACTCTTGATGGAAAACAAAGTCATGACTCCTGTGAAAACACACACACACACACACACACACACAAACACACAACGAGTCAATACAGCTACGACGGCGATCTGTGATGTCAAACGTGCTGGACGAATCAGGACGCTCACCCCGTATGAGGAAGTAACCGCCGATAACCAGAACTAATCCGATAGGCGCCAGCACAAAGCCAGCTCGGTAGTGGTAGTTCTTATAGCCCACAAAACAGATGCCGCTGACCGAGTCTCCATCCACCTAGAGTCACACACAACACAGAGGGACTTGTAGCTCCGGGTATAAGAGAGAGCTTAACCAATGGATATCTACAGAACTGTGAAACTGCGATAGTCAACACCCCCCCCCCCCCCCCCCCCCCACAAAAAGTATTCTCTTTATGAAATAATTATAAGGAAAAAAAAAACGAACAAAAATGTGAACGTTACATTAAATAAAACAGGACACAAAAAAGAAAATTGAAAAAAGATTCACGCAAAATCTGCGTAAGACTATCGCGTTGCACGATGTGAGTGTTGACTTGGAAAAGTACCTCGGCGATGGCGAGAATGGCCACGGTGAGTATGAAGGGAATGGACCATGTGATGAGGTGGAAGTAGGACGTCCGTCCAGACAGGGGCTGGTGGGTGGTGCCCAGGGCCTTGAAGGAGGCGTGCCAGGCGTAGGTCAGCATGACGAACCAGATCACCCCTGACATCAGGGAATAGTAGACGATGATGAAGATGGTGACACAGGACAGAGTCTCTGTGGACCTGGAGGGAGGAGGAAGAGGAGGAGAAGGGAGGGAGAGAGGAGGGAGAGAGAGAAGGAGGGAGAGAGGAGGGGGAGAGAGAAGGAGGGAGAGGAAGGGAGAGAGAGAAGGAGGGAGAGAGGAGGGGGAGGAAGAAGGAGGGAGAGGAGGAGGAAGGGAGAGAGGAGGGGGAGGAAGAAGGAGGGAGAGAGGAGGGGGAGAGAGAAGGAGGGAGAGGAAGAAGGAGGGAGAGAGGAGGAGGGAGAGGAAGGGAGAGAGAGAAGGAGGGAGAGAGAGGGGGGAGGAAGGAGGGAGAGAAAGGGAGAGAGGAGGGAGAGCGAGAAGGGAGACAGAGAAGGAGGGAGAGAGGAGGGAGAGAGAAGGAGGGAGAGAGAGGGGGGAGGAAGAAGGAGGGAGAGGAAGAGGAAGGGAGAGAGGAGGGAGAGCGAGAAGGGAGAGCGAGAAGGGAGGCAGAGAAGGAGGGAGAGGAGGGAGAGAGAGAAGGAGAGATTATGAGGAGACGCTTACAGCAGAAAAGAGCAAACAAGACCACCTGAATGTTGTGATAAATCAACATCAACTTCCATCTGTGGAAGCATGGCGACCACCCATCCTTCTATACATCCTTCTATACATCCTTCTATACATCCTTCTACACATCCTTCTACACATCCTTCTATACATCCTTCCATCCCATTCTAATCCTAATCAAGCATAGACTCTTCTCTCTAAACTTGTCACTTACGAGGGCTCCCCAAGCCTCATGGTCTTGTCACTCTTGCAGACGATCTCCTCCCGAGCCCCCTCCATAAACTGTGCCAGCCAGCCCATGCTGCCCACGAAGAAACAAGCGTTGATGTAGAAGAGGATGACGGCCGGATAGCGGTTCGAGTTCTTCCAGTCTGCCAGAAATGTGGCCTGCGAGCAGGGAGAGGTTAAAGAGGAGAGCAGCATTGGAATATTGATTAGATTCAACTTTAATGTCATTACACAGGTACAAGTACAGGGTAACATAACACAGCTAGCATCCAACCAGAAGGTACGGCAACCTTAGCCGTTTCATAGAAAAAAAGAGGTTTATCCACAACCACCAGACACCAAAGAACATATGATTACATTGTAAATGTTAGCTGACATTACTGGTTAAGCACCAGAAGAACAAACATTTTCATCCTACTTAGTATGAATGATACAGTCTCTGGCATCGTGGGTATTGTAGTTTTCTTTGAACCCATCAAAGCCCAAACGTATACGTAATGTCCTGCTGCCAACTCTCACACGTTGTCCGTGAGACACGCGCATTTGATTGGCCGCACACGCTGTGAAACCAATCAAACCTCAAGGAAGACGCCGGAAAAACTCCGCTGCTCACCAGCGTGAAGAAGGTGCAGAGGAGAGTTATGGAGCCGAAGTAGGCGATGTAGGCGTGCATGTCCGAGTGCTCCTCCTCGGTGAAAAGAGGGTTGTGACACTGGATGCCGCAGCCCTCCACGTCCTTATACCAGCTGGTCTGGATCTCCGTCTTCACCAGGGGGGCTTCACACTGACCCGACGAATTAAACTTTAACTTCTGCACCTCGTTCTGTTAAACCGAGAGAAAAAAAAACAACACAAAAACGTGCGGCCGTTACTTTTTTAGATTTTATCTTACGCAAAAAAAAAGAAGAAAAAAGATTGGGATGTGCCGCAGTCAGGACATATTTCTCAAATCATAATCTATTTGTACAGCCCTTTTTACAAGCAATGTCACAGAAGGCTTCGCAGAAGTGCTCCTCGAACCAACCTCAACCCTAAAATGTAGACTTCCCTTACCTGGCAACCCATGGGGAAGTTTTCGTTGCCGTCGCACTTGAGGAAGCCTGGCCAGCCCCTCTCCTGGTCCACAATGCTGCAGGGCCGCCTGGTGGCCTGGCACAGCTGCAGGCTGGGCAGCTCCACGCGGCCGCTCTCGCACTTGGGCATGTAGACGGCACACAGCAGAGGCTGGATCACCGACCAGCAGCGGGGGGCATTCCTCAGACCTGCAGGGAGCCGGGGGGGGGGGGGGATTACAATTACATATATTCATTTAGCAGACGCCTTTATCCAAAGCAACATGATAGACCCCAAAACATAGCAGGCTTATAGATTATGAAACGTACATCATGAGAACCAATAAGTGCCGAGGGAAGAACTATAAGAACATTCAGCTGAACATTTTACAAGTTTAAGGTGAGGCTCCGACAGACAGTAGTCTATCTGTGGCGCGAGTAATAAAGCAACAACAACAAAAGCAAGTTTCTGAACAACAACAGATGACATTTCGAAGTGCCATAGTATTTCTATGAGCCATTCAATTCTCAAAATAATTTAGTTCTGAGCCTTTTCTTGAAGGTGAGAAGGCCGTCTGTGTTTCTGATGGAGGTGGGGAGTTGATTCCACCATTGGGGAGCCAGACAGTGGAAGAGTTTGTGCTGGGCTCTGGTGCTCTTGAGAGGGGGGACCACTAGAGCGGTTACCAGGGCCGAGGACAGCAGGAGGGTGGGGGCGTAGGTTTGGGGGGGGGGGGGGGGGGGGGGGACTGGAAGGGGATGGTGTTGTTGTGATGATGCTGGGGTATCAACACCCACTGGAGTCTATTAAGAACCACGTTTGACAATTATGAAAGCTCAATGATTTCTGATAAATGGTTATTGTGGGGATGGGTAATATTGCCCTGCTGGGACCAGATGGTAGAGCCATGGAAGATGATGATGTTGATGTTGATGTTTCACTTACGAATATCCAATTACTTTTGCCTTACTCTAAATCAGGAATCACCAATCCTGGTCCTGGAGGGCCGCTGTCCTGAAGGTTCTAGATGTTTCCCTGCTCCAGCACACCTGATTATAATGAAGCATCATTATCAAGCTCTGTGGAGGTGTGCTGGAGCAGGGAAACATCTAGAACCTCCAGGACCAGGATTGGTGATCCCTGCTCTAAATGCTCTACACACTACAGAAGTTCATGTCATTTGAATAGTGGTCTTCTTCCTGTAAAACCAACTCCATGTATTATGTATTCAAACTACTACGTTCAAATAGTAACGGTACTTTACTCACAGTGAGAAACCAGATTTCCATTGATTGACTTTGCTGGTCAAAATGTACATTGTTATTCATATACGATCCCTAAATGACAATCTAAAACAAACAAACAAACATGCAATTAACCAAATTAGTCATAAAATCCAAGTCGTACCGGACCACATGGCCAGCTTCTCAAAAGCTTCTTCTTGAGTGTGTGAGTCCTCGGCCAGGAGGAGAGAGGTGTGTGTGTAGGGGAGAGGGGATCCCAAACACGTATTGTATTTGAGCACCTCGCAAGTCGTGGTTTTTTTACAGTGTTCATCCAACGTTAGAGTTGTGTTTTTGTGGCCCAGGGTCGCATGAGTGACCCCCGAGCAGGCAGCCCAGAGAACCAGGAGGGGTCCGACCATGGGGCGGCAGGGGGACATTTTGGGAACAATAATAATCCCCCAAAATAAAATAAAAAAACACGGACAAAACGTTATAATCCAGCACCCTATAAAATCACTATATGAGAATGCCGTTCATTCGCTGCCCAGTCTCTTGCCATAGCCTTTCGTACCGAAAAAAAAGAACACAACTTTTTTTCCCTCTCCACGTCTTCAAGCAGCACCAAACTTTTTCATCTTGCATTTTTCGAACAATCCTTGATCCATTCTTTGACTTCGCCACATGATCTGTATCGCAGCACCAACAGGTCCCACTGTCTACAAGGAAGTTGAAACTATTCCTTTAGATTTCGTCTAGATTAGCGGAAAAAAGCGACTTTACAACCGAACAAGTAACAGAAGCACCATCCCCCACTATCCAAAAACTGGCCATGAGAAGTCTGGAGGTCTGTAATCTGATCTGGGTTCCTCTCTCCACCCCTCACGAGCCCCTCTTTTACAGAAAAAGCCACATTTCTGAAGGACGTGTCCCGAAAGGAAAGAGATCCAGAAGGATCCTCTCTGAAGCGGGTTGCAGTCTTTGTTTTTGTCGCTTGCAGTCTGGTCGGCAGTCTGGTTTGGTCTGTCTCTGCCCTGGTATGCACATGGTGGGGGAGAGCCAAGTAAAACCCTCCCCTCTCCCATCCCCCCTCACCCAGGGGGAGAATGTGCTTTAGGAATACCCAAACGATCTCCAAATCGCTGCTTCCAACCTATCTGGATCCAGAAAGGTCTTATTCATTCACTCGAGAAATCCAATAAATACGAACCGTTTTATTTAGGTTTTAATACACTTATAGGGCATGTGAGGCCGGGTCGTCCAGGTCCATTAGTGCTTACATGTAAGAATTATAAATAAATAAAAACTCCCATTGTTTTTTCTTTATGTCAGTGGTCACTCAGGAAGATTTGTTCCTGATTATACTTGATCCCTATGTAGCATCAATGATGTCTAATATGCATATTATGTATAGTATAGTATACAGTATATTCATTTATTTATTCAAACATGGTATTAAATGGAGATACATACTGTTTTGGAGGGGGAGGGGGATTGTGGTCTAGTAGTGAAACAGCTGATAACTCCATAGCCTTTTTTGGTTAGGAAACAATATTTGTCTATATTCTCAATAGTTAATTTTCCTCCAGACAATTTTAAAATCAGGCTGTTTGGGAATCCTGATAATTTAAATGGTCTTTTTACATTTTTTTTTAACATAAATGTAATGTAAACTACTACCATCTTTGGGACAAAATCCACACAGCACAAATGCATTACATTAACCAGCTCCCATACCACTGTCTAGAATAGATTGTGTTTCATTCATTTACTGTCCAACGTTTACACACAGTGTAACACACAGTGGGTTACATGTGAGAATATATTATTGGTCTTCTGTTTTGTTTAAATAAAGGGGGGGTATCCTCTCTTTCTGTGTGTGTGCGTGTGCGTGTGTGTGTGTGTGCGCGCGCGTGTGTGTGTGTGTGTGTGTGTGTGTGCGTGCGTGCCTCTCCGCGTGGTGTGTGTGTGTGTGTGTGTGTACGTGCAACTCAGGCCTCCTTAAAATCACAGCAGCATGGCTGCTGGAATGAGTCACAGGAAGGTAGGGACCACACACAGAGCTCCCCTCTCTCCCTCTCTCTCCCTCTCTCCGTCTCTTTCTCCCTCTCTCTGTTTCTTTCTCCCTCTCTCTGTCTCTTTCTCCCTCTATCTCCCTCTCTCTGTCTCTTTCTCCCTCTCTGTCTTTCTCCCTCTCTCTCCCTCTCAGTTTCTTTCTCTCTCTCTCTGTCTCTTTCTCCCTCTCTGTCTATTTCTCCCTCTCTCTGTCTTTCTCCCTCTCTCCCTCTCTCTGTCTCTTTCTCCCTCTCTCTCCCTCTCGCTGTGTCTCTCTGTCTTTTTATGTCTCTCTCTGTCTCTGTCCTCAGTCTCTGTCTCTCTCACTGTGTCTCTCTTTCCCCTTGTCTCCCTCTCACTGCATGTCTCTCTGTCTCACTCTCTTCGCTTATCTCCCCCTTTCTCTCCCTCTACCCCCTCTCTCTCTCTCTCTCTCCCCTTGTCTCTCCCTCCCTCCATCTATCCTCTCTCCCTCTCTGTTACTCCCCTCTCTCTCCCCTTGTCTCCCTCTCCCCCTACTCCTCTCTTCCTCTCTCTCTCTCTGTCCCTCCCTCCCTCCCTCTCCCCTGGCCCTCTAACTTCTCTCTCTCTCTCTTCCCTTGTTTCTCACTCCCTCTACCCTCTCTCCCCCTCTCTCTGTCCCTCCCTCCCTCTCCCCTGGCCCTCTAACTTCTCTCTCTCTTCCCTT
Organism: Neosalanx taihuensis; assembly: GCA_030340665.1. NCBI lineage: Eukaryota > Metazoa > Chordata > Actinopteri > Osmeriformes > Salangidae > Neosalanx > Neosalanx taihuensis. The sequence goes on from CM059307.1 coordinate 9,004,233, forward strand.
GTTTCTCACTCCCTCTACCCTCTCTCCCCCTCTCTCTGTCCCTCCCTCTCTCTACCCTGTCCCTCTACCCTTCCTCTCTTTCTCACTCTCTCAATACAATCCCCTAAACACAGCACACTAGCGCCCCTACATACCACTATGATCTGGACGTCCAATTCCATGTTCCCTTCTCATCATGCAAAGAGTAGCTGTGTATTTGAACACTTTCATCTCCAGAGAGAGGTGTCATTGGGTTTGATTTAATTCGATGAAAAACTAAGACTATAGATGAGTTCGATTGATTGAACCTACTTGTGCGCCCAGCCCGGACACCCGTACGCTGTGGTAACTTAATCTTCCACCAGATTCACCACCAGAGCACAGCAAAGACCACATTCACAGCTGCCACCACCGAATTCCACCTGTGATATAAGAAGAAAAAAAGGAAGCCTATGCCTTCAGTATAACGGAGTTAGTGAATTAGTTATAGTACCTGAAAAGTGTAAGAATGGATAGTAGCATAATATATACGTTTTAGCGTCTGTTAGACCGTTAGATACGGAAGTGTGTCTTATAATTGGACGTGTCACTTTAGGAAAGCGGAACTTGGTTTAACTTTATTACCAGGAGCCCTGGCACTGGCAGGCAGGTCTCAGTCTGATAGAGACTTCAGCAGGGACACCACGGGGAATGAGCTTTAGACTGGAGCTGGATATTAGGAAGTGACTATGCGCAAAGTTATGTGGTTGATTTTATTTTCAGGGTCCCTGCTTGGCCTTGTGGACTGGGGTCGTTGCCAGGACATCACCTTGGATGGGGACATCCGGGACTTTGCTGTTGGCAACATGTCCCTGTACGTCCTGACAGATGAGCACCTCTACAAGGTGAGCCACCATCTGGCTCAAATCACCGACAAGATCTCTCAGAGAGGAAGACTGGGGAAGGACGGCAAGTTTGAGAGAAGCTCTGATAGTAGTTCTGTTGGGGAATCCACTTACAAAGTGAACCTGTTGGTGCCCTTCATCAGAAATAACACCTTGATCACCTGCGGAAGCATCGAATGCGGCTACTGTGAGGTATTAGACATGAACGACTTCTCCAAGTCTGTCCATTACGAGCAAATTGATGTGAGTCCAAACGGATCCGCCATCGCATTTGTGGTCGATATTCAGACAACAAGAAATACATTAGAGACATATATCTTTGCAGCGAGTATGTTATCAACCAGAAACAAATGTCCAGCAGAGGATTCTGTCGTTACACTGAGAAACACTAACGACAGACAGACCGGAGAGATATTCTCTGATAAAGACCAGGACAGGTTACCGGCAAAATTAACCACCAAGGATATGAGTTTCAATTTTGTTGACGGCTTTCAGAATGATAAATATATCTATTTGTTCCGGAACCATCGTAACGGTTCCGTGTCGGTCCAGCTTATTTGGCTGGAGGTCAAGACAGACAAGAAGAAGACTTTTGCGTCTCTGCAAGGTGCGCAGCTTTGGTGTTGCGCAGACCGGGAGCGCCCCCAGCTGCTGTCCTCCTCCTTGATGTCCGGTGGTCCTCCAGTGCTGTGGGCTGGTGTTTTCACCAGTAATGACACCAGAGATCCCCTGAACACCGCCCTCGCCATTTATGACGTCAGTCCGGGTACTGGGCCAGACCCTGTCTTCTGCAGTAACCACGCTTGCAAGGTAAGCAGGTCAATCCTCACTTGAATCAGACTGTGTAGACAATCATGCGGCTCCTTGACTATTTGTGTGTGGGTGTCTGTGTATGTGTGTGTCTGTGTGTGTGTGTGTGTGCAGCCAAAATCCGAGAACAAACCGCAACCATTAAAGCTGGTTCCAGTGTCTGTGGTGTTCCACTACCAGTCCATGACCTCGGTCCTGGCCATCACGCAGGGCTCCTGGGTGGTGTTCTTCATAGGGACAGGAGACGGTCAACTCATCAAGGTCTGTATCCACCACACACAGCTTGGACCAACCAGGGTGACTTGATGTTGCGTGGACTATCCTTCATGTTGAACAGGACACAGTAGGTCGGTGTAGACCCTCATTCGTCCAGGAGTGTTCCATTGTAGAAAAGGTTTCAGACTCGGTCATCTGGACGCCGTTTTCAAAATCAAGACATTGTGAACCCATCCGGGGTTCTCAGTCAGAGAAAATGGTCTGAAAACGCAGATATTTACATTTAGTCTGCAGACGCTCTTATCCAGAGCAATTTACAGCAAGTACAGGGACATTCCCCGCGAGGGAAGTAGGGTGAAGTGCCTTGCCCTAGAACACAACGTCATCTTGGCACAGCTGATTTTTAGGCTACTATGTAAGCATTTGCAGAGAGACCGACAACAGAGTTTGTGTATCATGTTGTGTTTGCTTGGACTGAAGTTTTTGCTCTCCACAGTTTCTCTCCTTTCCTCCGGGCTTGAAACACCAGATCTGCCCTGAAACTTCCACTTCAGCAGCTGAACGCTGTTTCTGCTCACACACGGTTAATTCCACCGTCACATGACTGAGTGAGCATTCTGGAGGACTACACTGGCTTACTTTATGTGGTTCTTTTTTCCTGGGGGCTGAACGACTGGCGTAGCCTTGCCAAAGCCTCTACACAGATAGTGGGAGGCCATCAGGGCCAGCAAGGCCTTCTCTGCTGGCCAGAATATTATATAATAATAATAAATGATAATTGGATTTGGATGTATTTTTCCACGAATATCTATTACATTTTTCCTCATAGTTCTACTCTTAATTTCATTGTTTTCCTCTTGGTTTCACACTCTGCGTTGAGATTTTGAGGGCTGGCCTTCATGTTAGAGCTTTTATCCAATCATAATCAGTCGTCATGTTTCGCCAGGGTCTCAAATCTGCCCTCAACAGTGCAAGCACCTGTAGCTTAAAGTGAATGAAGATGAAACTCTGGTATTAACCAATCAGCTTTTGTGTTGACTATTGTAGGCCTGTTTGCTGGCCCACGTCTCTGATTGTATGAGAGCCAGAGCTATGCTATGCAGAGCTAGCAAACTAAACATGATAAACTAGCTAATTAGTGTACGATAAACTGTTTTTTCAACCTACAATGGTGAAAGGACACATTAACACACACACACACACACTCATCCACCCACACACACACACACACACACACACACACACACACACACACACACACACACACACACACACACACACACACACACACACACACACACACACACTCATCCACCCACACACACACACACACACTCATCCACCCACACACACACACACACACACACACACACACACACACACACACACACACACACACACAAAGACAAAAAAGAAACTCAGCTTTCTACACATCCTGTTAATATTTTCACACTGCTGTTGCACTTGTATTACACCAACATGTATTGTAAAGGATTCATGTAGGCTGACTGATAAATTAGAAATCCTTAATTGCTTCAATGAACATTTTGTCTCCTCCGGTTCTCAATTTGAGTCTTTACATCTGGACTCTAATAATATGCAGAATACTTCTCCATCTCCACTCCCAAATAACGATTGTGTTCAATCTTTTAATATTGTTCCACTGGACGTAATTGAGGTCTATAGAGCCCTAAAACATTTGGACCCTGCTAAATCTGCAGGTCCTGACAAGCTTGAGCCATTATTTTTGAAGTTGGCTGTAGATTTCATAGCAGAACCTCTTACCCATATTTTTAATTTGACATTTTCTAATAATGAGATTCCTAACATTTGGAAATCTGCCTATGTCCTGCCTTTGTTGAAAGGAGGTGATCCTACAGTTTTAAACAATTACAGGCCTATTTCTAAACTATGTGTTTTAGCCAAAGTCCTTGAAAAGTGTGTCAGTGACCAACTGAAAGACTTTTTAGACGTGAATAATATTTTATCCCAACACCAGTCAGGTTTTAGAAAACGACACAGCACAATTACTGCAACATTAAAAGTTGTTAATGATATAATTGAAGCACTGGATTGTAAAAAGTATTGTGCTGCTGTTTTTATTGATCTTTCCAAGGCATTTGATACTGTAGACCATGTCACCTTGGTAGACAGGCTACTCAAAATTGGTTTATCTAGGCAGGCTGTAGACTGGTTTTCTAATTATTTGTCAGTAAGAACGCAATGTGTCCAGTTTGCTGGGTCCTCGTCCTCCTCTCTCCCTGTATCAAAGGGTGTGCCCCAAGGCTCCATATTAGGGCCATTGTTGTTTTCTATTTATGTAAACAATCTTTGTGATTCAATAACCAATGCTGCCTGTCATTTTTATGCAGATGACACTATTATTTATTGTTCATCCCCATCAGTGGCAGACACTTTTCATTTCCTGCAGTCTGCTTTGGACGTTCTGCAGTCACAGCTGACAAAATTGAAATTGGTTTTAAATACAGATAAAACTAAATTAATGCTTTTTTCAGATGGAAAAGCTTTACCAAAAGTTTTGCCAAAGCTTTTAACTAGTCATGGGACCGAAATTGAAAGGGTCAATTCGTACAAATACCTGGGTTTCATTATTGATGAAAAATTGTCTTTTAAACTTCATATTGAAAAACTGGTCTCCAAATTAAAAATTAAATTAGGTTTCTTTTTTAGAAATAAATCATGCTTCTCATGGCAGGCCAGGAAACGTCTGTTCACTGCGACCTTTTTACCGTTGTTAGATTACGATGACCTGCTGTTCATAAACGCCCCTGACCAGTACCTCAGGAAATTGGATATCGTCTACCACTGTGCTCTGCGATTTTTAACTGGCTGTGGAAATCGTGTCCACCATTGTACCCTGTATGCCACTGCAAAATGTCCATCGCTATCTGTACGCAGACTCTCACATTGGTTGTTTTTTGTTTACAAGTGTCTTATTGGGCTGGTCCCTTCATATCTTTGTGTTTACATGTCCACAAACAAATGTAGCTATGGTTTGCGTTCTAGGGATGTGTTACAGATGTTGGTACCCAGAACTAGAACTGAGTTAGGGAAAAAGGCCTTTAAATATGCTGCGCCTTCTGCCTGGAACACTGTGCAAAAGCAGCTGAAGCTGCCGGAGCTGGTCACCTTGGGAGAATTCAAAGGAATCCTGAAGGACAGAGAAGATAGTTCTCTTGGTCAATGCAATTGCTTGTAAAGCTATTTTCTGATAACGGCCGGGTTTATTCATTCCTCTGTCCCCAGTTTATTTATTTCATTTTTAACTCATTTCAATCTTCATATAGTCTTGTTGTCCCTGATCTTGTATTGTATTTTACCTGACGTTGAATGTGGTGTATGAGAATTGTGGTTGATTGTTCTTATTGTATCATGGTGCTGCCTTCTTGGCCAGGTCATTCTTGAAAAAGAGATTTGAATCTCAATGAATTTTACCTGGTTAAATAAAGGATATTGATTGATTGATTGACTTAGCCCATTATCATCAAAATGTGCATGGTGTGATATAGATCTAATATTGAATGTTCCTCTTTTGCTTTGTGTCAGCTTGCTGTGGACAAGAACTACAATTCCTCCTGTTCCAGAGTCATTTTCAGGTCAGACAGTGATGTCCAAGTTTTCCCCAAAATGCACCTGGACCCAGTGGATCCCAGACATATCTACATGGTTCTAGGGAATCAAGTGAGCTTTTTTCTGAATCGGTCCAATTTGAATCTGAATCGATGGAAATTCGACTCTTCTGTTGGACTTGGGTCCTGGGAGGTTGTCACATGTTTCAAATGAGTTAATGGAACGGTGATAAGTAGCTTTGTGACAACTTTGACACACGTGCGTGTGTTGTGTGATCTAGATGAAGCGTGTTCCCGTGGCAACATGTAGTCTTTCCATCACACCTAAAGACTGCTGGATTTCCCAGGATCCATTCTGTGGCTGGTGTGAATCTAAGAGCAGGTCAGGAAGTGACAAGGCAACACTTGTTACTACAACGGAGACATGCACCAAATCCTATCTTCCATTTAGCAGTTAGCATTCAGCAAACATGATTTTACTGTTTTATCAGGTCATACTTCCTTAAATGATGTGCCAGTGGTCTCATTCTCTTTGTGGTGTGCTTGCCTTCCTCCAATGCCTGCCTGCCTGTCTGTTCTAGCTGCACATTTAAGATGGACTGCTCTAATTCCACATGGATCTCCATTCCTGATGACTCCAAGCAGCAACAGATTTCCCACCTGCTGCAGAGAAACAGTAATGGACAGGTACCTTGAAGCTGGGCTAACAGACATCGGCTGTTCAAAGTTGAGACACACTTGTATTGTGTCATTTGAATGGCATCACTATTCGTTTTCCCTCCAATAGATCACCTTAACCATCCAGGTCCATCTCAGTGTGGTTGGACCAATACCTGTATTCACCTGTAACCTCATGCCAGGAAATGTGCTATGTCCCCCATCGTTCCCCACCTGTACCTGCAGTAACACAACACTTTCCCCAGGTCAGTAGCTCTTGCCTCTAAATGAGTTACAATCCAAAACTGTACAATACAAGGTGAGATAACCTGATTCAATATGAAAGGAATCCTTGTCCAGAGGCCTGGAGATTGATTTTGTGATGCTCAGCACAAAACCATATCCAGACATACAGAATAGAAGGCAGATGGAAAGAAGATGCATAGATAAGCGTCTTTGGGTATCCAGAAAAGCACGAAATAAATGTAAATTATGAATATTAAAAATACCGATGTGGTGTTGAGAGCCTGCTTGGGGCTTCTTACCCAGCGGTCCCTAACCCCAACCCTGCTTCTCATCCACCTTTGCTGGGTTGTTCAGGCATGTTTGTGAGGGTCAGACTGGGAAAACCACAGCTGGTGAAGGAACTGAAGCTGGTTGACTGTTCGACCATCACAGGACCCCCTACATTCGACCTGTAAGCGTCATTATATTCACGTGTGTCATGTTCTGTTACAGACATGAAATGTGTGGGAGAGTTTGTATATAGAGGTAGGTTACACACCTCACACAGGTCGAATAGACACACCTCACACAGGTAGAATAGACACACCTCACACAGGTAGAATAGACACACCTCACACAGGTAGAGTAGACACACCTCACACAGGTAGAATAGACACACCTCACACAGGTAGAATAGACACACCTCACACAGGTAGGATAGACACACCTCACACAGGTAGGCTACACACCTCACACAGGTAGAATAGACACACCTCACACAGGTAGAATAGACACACCTCACACAGGTAGAATAGACACACCTCACACAGGTAGGTTACACACCTCACACAGGTAGAATAGACACACCTCACACAGGTAGAATAGACACACCTCACACAGGTAGAATAGACACACATCACAGGTAGGATAGACACACCTCACACAGGTAGAATAGACACACCTCACACAGGTAGGATAGACACACCTCACACAGGTAGAATAGACACACCTCACACAGGTAGAATAGACACACCTCACACAGGTAGGTTACACACCTCACATAGGTAGAATAGACACACCTCACACAGGTAGAATAGACACCTCACACAGGTAGAATAGACACACCTCACACAGGTAGGTTACACACCTCACACAGGTACAATAGACACACCTCACACAGGTAGAATAGACACACCTCACACAGGTAGGTTAGACACACCTCACACAGGTAGGATAGACACACCTCACACAGGTAGGTTAGACACACCTCACACAGGTAGGATAGACACACCTCACACAGGTAGAATAGACACACATCACAGGTAGGATAGACACACCTCACACAGGTAGGTTACACACACCTGGAAATGTGTGGGAGAGTTTGTATATAGATTGACGTTCTGGTCCCCGATCCTCAGGTGTTCTCAGTGTGTGTCAGCCGGCTGTAGCTGGAGGAACCAGAGCTGCTCCTGGACACAACATCCAGCAAACACACACCTCACACAGGTAGGCTACACACCTCACACAGGTAGGCTACACACCTCACACAGGTAGAATAGACACACCTCACACAGGTAGAATAGACACACCTCACACAGGTAGAATAGACACACCTCACACAGGTAGAATAGACACACCTCACACAGGTAGAATAGACACACCTCACACAGGTAGAATAGACACACCTCACACAGGTAGAATAGACACACCTCACACAGGTAGGATAGACACACCTCACACAGGTAGGCTACACACCTCACACAGGTAGGCTACACACCTCACACAGGTAGAATAGACACACCTCACACAGGTAGGCTACACACCTCACACAGGTAGAATAGACACACCTCACACAGGTAGGCTACACACCTCACACAGGTAGGCTACACACCTCACACAGGTAGAATAGACACACCTCACACAGGTAGAATAGACACACCTCACACAGGTAGGCTACACACCTCACACAGGTAGGCTACACACCTCACACTGGTAGAATAGACACACCTCACACAGGTAGAATAGACACACCTCACACAGGTAGGATAGACACACCTCACACAGGCAGGATAGACACACCTCACAGGTAAGATAGACACACCTCACACAGGTAGGCTACACACCTCACACAGGTAGAATAGACACACCTCACACATGTAGAATAGACACACCTCACACTGGTAGAATAGACACACCTCACACAGGCAGGATAGACACACCTCACAGGTAAGATAGACACACCTCACACAGGTAGGCTACACACCTCACACTGGTAGAATAGACACACCTCACACAGGTAGAATAGACACACCTCACACATGTAGAATAGACACACCTCACACTGGTAGAATAGACACACCTCACACAGGTAGAATAGACACACCTCACACAGGTAGAATAGACACACCTCACACAGGTAGGTTACACACCTCACACAGGTAGAATAGACACACCTCACACAGGTAGAATAGACATACCTCACACAGGTAGAATAGACACACCTCACACAGGTAGAATAGACACACCTCACACAGGTAGAATAGACACACCTCACACAGGTAGAATAGACACACCTCACACAGGTAGAATAGACACACACACCTTGTAACATTCACCCTCACTCACATGCACACACACTTACACACACCCTCATCCTTCACCCAGTGTGACTTAAAGGAACCGTAGCTTCTGACGTCAGTCTGAAGTTTCTGTTCCTCTTTTACCCCCATCGCTGTGTGACTTCCTTCCCCAGGATGCCGTATGCCAGATGGACCAGCCTGGCCGGTACTCTGTGAGTCTGCTGCATGTTCACTGCCTGCTTATTACTGCATCACACATCCTATTTCTGTTTCCATGGGGAACTTACAAACAGGGAACTGTTTACCTGTGTGTGTGTGTGTGTGTGTGTGTGTGTGTGCTAGTGTGTGTCTGTGTGTGTGTGCCTGTGCGTGTTTGTGTGTGCGCGCATGTGCGTGCCTGTGGGCGCGCATGTGTGGGGAGTCAGATGGCTCAGCGGCTTAAGGCGATGAGCGGTTGGTTTTGAGTTCGATTCCCGGCTGTAGCTATGTGACGTTGTGTCCTTGGGCAAGGCACTTCACCCTACTGGCCTCAGGCGGAGAATGTCCCCGTGCTTACTGTAAGTCGCTTGGGATAAAAGCGTGAGCTAAATGAGTATATAATGTTAATAATGTTTTTAACGTGTGCCTGTGTTTGTTTGTGCGTGCGTGGCTGTGCGTGTGTGTCTGCGTGTGCATGTGTGTGTCCGTGTGTGTGCATGCATGTGTCTGTGCGTCTGTGCGCCTGTGCTTCTCAGAAGCCGGAGATCTTCTCTATCCTGCCTGCGGAGGTGTCCTTCCATGGCAGGAACCACGCCCTCCTGACTGGAAGTAACCTCAGTCACGTGACCAGGGTTCGCATCCAGGGACGCTTCGACTGTTCCCCAAAGGAGTGAGTGCTGCAAGGTCATGGGGTTTGAGAAAGTGAGGAAGGGTGCACGGTGAGGTCTAGATCTAGAGCCACCTGTGTCTCTTCCAGGTCCCCAGTGTGGAGCAATACTGGATCCACGCTGAGGTTTCACATACCTGCTGGAGACAAAGGCTTGGTGACTGTGTGTTTGATACTTCCTGATGGAAGCTGTCACGGAACTGGTCGTGTGACTTACATTTCTGCACCTTCCTGCTCTGAGCTGACGCCATCCACCACCTGGGCCAGGTACGAGTCCACAACCACACTGTTCCCCCGGGGAAACCTGTTCCCCCTGTTCTCACTGTAAAAGACTGGGGTATGGGCTGGTGCTGACTGTCTATTGCAGGGGTGTCCAATCCTGGTCCTCGAGGGCCGCTGTCCTGAAGGTTCTAGATGTTTCCCTGCTCCAGCACCTGATTCTAATGAATGGGTCATTATGAGGCTTCCGCAGAGCTTGATAACAACCCGTTCATTAGAATCAGGTGTGCTGGAGCAGGGAAACATCTAGAACCTTCAGGACAGCGGCCCTCGAGGACCAGGATTGGCCACCGCTGGTCTGTTAGTACAGTGAAAGTATTTTGTGCTAATTAACGGTGTTTCTTGAACGTATCAAGTGGGGGGCGCAGAATCAGAGCTCGAGGAACACACCTGGAGTTGGTGGAGGGCGTCATCCATGGCAACGCCCCTCAGGTCATAGCAACCAACTACAGCGCGGGGGTCAGTAGCATCCCAACTGACACAAACAAACATGGCCGCACGTACGCGCGCTAAACTGAACCGCTGTTGTTTTCCATCCCGTTTTCGAAGGATTTTCTCTTCTACACTCCCCCCATGGACCATTCCGAGGTGCCCGTCAACGTCAACATGAAAGTAGCCAATCACAGCGTGTTCTGCCATCCACTCACGTTCCAGCAGGATCCCAGGTTCATCAGCTTCACCTACACAGCCACAGGAAACAACCTGCGAGTCACCATCCAGGTAGCACATCCACATGTGGGGCAGACGGTTAGGGAGTCATGCTAGTGATTAAAAGGTAGTCGGTTCAAACCTTGGCTGTGCCAACATGACGTTGTGACCTTGGGCAGGGCACTTCACCCTACTTGCCTCAGGGGGAATGTCCCTGTACTTGCTGTAAATCACTCTGGATGAGAGCTAAATGCTAAATAACAAAATGAGCTAAATGCTAAATGACTAAATGTATCAATCTCAATAAATGCAATCAGAAAACTCTTTTTCATTTCAGAAAGAGGCGGACAAGCTAAACATCTCCAAGTCCGACCTGACCGTGCTGGCGATGGAAGACGACAAGGAGTACGAGTGCGTCCTGGACATCATAGAGACCAGCAACGGGACCGACTCCATCGACTGCGACATCCTGAACAAACCCAACGCCAAGATAGACTTCCTGCGGGTAAAGAAAAACCCCGAAACGGCCCCGCCCCCTCCAGAGATGTCCAGGTGTCACATGACATGCTGTGAAAAACTCTTGCGGTTTTGTTTCATCAGATTAAGTTCGGAGATTTCGCGGGATTCGAGTTGCGTTCAGAACAGCAAAGCGCAGCTCGTATGGCTCTGCTGATCCTTCCTGTCTTTCTGGTGATACTAGTCATCGTCTTAGGTAAGACTTCCCTCAGCTTGGCTTCTGCATTGAGTAACGATGTCGGTGTAGAGCCTCATTCTCCCACCAGTGTTCCAATGACTTCCAGATGGGGGTCGAAATGCATTTATTTTGAAAACAGTGTCCAGATGACTACTACTTAAACCTTATCTACTGTTGAGTAATTTACATTTATTCATTTAGCAGACGCTTTTATCCAAAGCAACTTACAGTAAGTACAGGGACATTCTCCCTGAGGCAGGTAGGGTGAAGTGCCTTGCACAAGGACACAACGTCATATAGCCGCAGCCGGGGCTCGATCTCACAACCTTCCGTCCATGAGGCCAACGCCTTAACCGTTGAGCTATCTGACCCCCTGACACAGTAATGATGCACACGGGGTTGATTTAGATGGATATTTGGTTTGTGTGTGTGTGTGTGAGAGGGGACACAGACATGTTTTAATTCAGTGTGTTTGTTTGTCCAGGCGTGGTGTGTATTTATCGGAACAAGCAGAGGAAACTAACAGCCGAGATGAACGAACGTTTGGAGTTGTTGGAATGTGACATCAGACAAGAAATCAGACAAGGTTTTTCAACATCCTCTTGCTGTAGCTACACTGACAGCCTCAGTTACACAAGTACACAGATAAACACACAACCACACAGCTACACAGGTACACAGAGACACACACAGCCACACAGCTACACAAGTACACAGATAAACACACATCCACACAGCTACACAAGTACACAGAGACACACACAGCTACACAAGTACACAGATAAACACAGCCACACAGCTACACAAGTACAGAAACACACACAGCCACACAGCTACACAAGTACACAGATAAACACACATCCACACAGCTACACAAGTACACAGAGACACACACAGCCACACAGCTACACAAGTACACAGATAAACACATGTACATCCACACAGCTACACAAGTACACAGAGACACACACACACACACAATCACACAGCTACACAAGTACACAGACACACACACACACAGCTACACAAGTACAGAGACACACACACACACAGCTACACAAGTAAAGAAACACACACAGCCACACAGCTACACTAGTACACAGAGACACACACAGCCACACAGCTACACAAGTACACAGATAAACACATGTACATCCACACAGTTACACAAGTACACAGATAAACACATGTACATCCACACAGCTACACAAGTACACAGAGACACACACACACAATCACACAGCTACACAAGTACACAGACACACACACACACAGCTACACAAGTACAGAGACACACACACACACAGCTACACAAGTACAGAAACACACAACCCAACAGCTACACTAGTACACAGAGACACACACACACACACACACACACAGCCACACAGCTACACAAGTACACAGACACACACACACACACACAGCTACACAAGTACAGAGACACACACACACACACACACACACAGCTACACTAGTACACAGAGACACACACACACAGCTACACTAGTACACAGAGACACACACACACACACACACAACCACACAGCTACACAAGTACACAGATACACGCTCTTCTTTTTCTCTCTGTCTCTCTGACACACACACACATACACACACACACACACACACACACAGGCACTCAATACCATACTGTCTTCTACAGGTTTTGTGGATCTGCAGACAGATCATTCAGATTTAATAGAAAACATGGGTGCCATTCCGTTCCTTGACTACAAGCACTTTGCTTCCAGAATCTTCTTCCCTGAGGTGAATAGATAGTTCTGTTATGAGAAGGTGACTTACATAGTTTGCAAAGACAATTTGAGAAGGATTCATTTTTTCCTCTTTTTAAACCGTGTCTAATAATGTTTTAGGGTGGACCTATCGCAACAACTATTGTCAAAGATATTGGCCAGGTAAGATCTCCTGCACTTTGAACAGTAGCTTGACTTTGTCGTAACATTCGTAAGATTTTTCCTCTGCACTAGTAAACAAGTCCCAGTTGTTTTTTTTTAGTTTGCGTTGCTAACCTGTGTCATCGTTGCTAACGTGGTTTTCAGGATGTGGTGAAGGTGCGGCTGGAACAGAGTTGCCAGGCTCTGTCCACCCTCATCCAAGACCAGCTGTTCCTCACCTCCATGATCCACGCTCTGGAGGAACAGAAGACCTTCACCATCAAAGACAAGTGAGGCTTCATCCACTTCCAGCTAGGAGACGGGTGTTAGGAACATCTAATGGATTAGTCTAACGATTGGAGCTTTATCAGGCTTCCACAGAGCTTGATAACGACTCCTTCGTTAGAATCAGGTGTGCTGGAGCAGGGAAACATTGAAAACTGTCAGGACAGTGGCCCTTGAGGACCAGGATTGGAGACCCCTCTCTTTAATCAAGCAATGCACAGAGTCCATGAGGTCAAACAAGTTTATTTCTTGCAGCAAGGAGACACGGATATGGCAAAGTTGTCTGAATCTCTGGAACTGACAGTGTTCCTTTTATCTTAAACTTGTCATTCAGCAAGCATGGCGAATAAACAATCAGAAAGTCTAACTAAAGGTTAACATGTTTAACTTAACTTGGTCCGTTCCTCTTTCTGTTGCACAACAGTATTCTTTCAGCTTGCACAACACGCACACATAAATATTTCAAACATTGGGGCCTGTCAGGTTTTTAAGGTTTTCAAAAAAGTCCTGTTTATTTGTTGTTGCGTGTGCGTGTGTGTTCAGGTGTAAGGTAGCATCGTTGCTGAGCGTGGCCCTGCACGGTGACCTGCCCTACCTCACCAGTGTGATGGAGGGTCTCCTCAGAGCTCTGATGGACCAGCCCAGTAACAACCAGCCCAAGCTGCTGCTGCGACGCACTGAGTCCATAGTGGAGAAACTCCTCACCAACTGGATGTCTATCTGCCTCTACGGCTTCCTCAGGGTATGGCTGTCTGCCTTCCAGTCTGCTTGTCTTTCAGTCTACATGTCTGTCTTTCAGTCTGTCTGCCTGTCTGTCTGTCTGTTTACATTTACATGTATTCATTTAGCAGACGCTTTTATCCAAAGCGACTTACGAGAGAGAGCTTTACAAAAGAGCATCGGTCACTAAGCATAGCAACGTGATAGACCCCAAACATAGCAGGGATATAGATTATGAAACATACATCATGAGAACCAGTAAGTGCCAAGGGAAGGAGCTATAAGAGCATTCAGCTGACCAGTTTACAAATCAAAGGCAGGTTCCTCCAACGAGCAATAGTCTGCTTGTAGGAAGTGAGTAATAAAGCAACGACAACAATAAAGAGTTTCCCCTCAGCGATCAATACAGTAATTCTGATTCTGAACAACAGCAGCTGATATTTCTAAGTGCCATTAAACTGTTTGTCTCCTTGTATTTCAGTCTGTTGTCTGTTTGTTGGGTGGTTAGTCTGTGTGTCTGTATTCAATATTTATTGAATGGTTAAACTACGGTTCAACTATTTGTGTGTTTTTGTTGTGTGTTGTGTGTTTGTGTTGTATGTTTGTGTTGTGTGTTGTATGTTTTTGTTGTGTGTTGTGTGTTTGTGTCGTATGTTTGTGTTGTGTGTTGTATGTTTTTGTTGTGTGTTGTGTGTTTGTGGTGTGTGTTTGTGTTGTGTGTCGTATGTTTTTGTTGTGTGTTGTGTGTTTGTGGTGTGTGTTTGTGGTGTGTGTTTGTGGTGTATGTTTGTGGTGTGTGTTGTGTGTTTGTGGTGTGTGTTTGCGGTGTGTGTTTGTGGTGTATTTTTGTGGTGTGTGTTGTGTGTTTGTGGTGTGTGTTTGCGGTGTGTGTTTGTGGTGTATGTTTGTGTTGTGTGTTTGTGTTGTGTGTTTGTGTTGTGTGTTTGTGGTGTATGTTTGTGATGTGTGTTTGTGGTGTGTGTTTGTGGTGTATGTTTGTGGTGTGTGTTGTGTGTTTGTGGTGTGTGTTTGCGGTGTGTGTTTGTGGTGTGTGTTTGTGTTGTGTGTTTGTGTTGTGTGTTTGTGGTGTGTGTCTCTAGGAGAGTGCTGGTCAGCACCTGTTCCTCCTGGTCAGCGCTCTCACCCAGCAGATATCCAAGGGCCCAGTGGACTCAGTCACAGAGAAGGCTCTGTACACGCTCAATGAGGACTGGCTACTGTACCAGGCCCCGGACTTCATTCCTCTGGTAAACACACACACACTGGTATTACACACACACATTTGTGCACGCATGCACACAGCGACCACATCCTGCACCAACACTCACACACAGTTTTAATTCAACAAAACACAACCGTAGGCTAACAAAAGCCCCTTCGCAGTTGAGATCTGCCAAACAATGTCCAAATTACCCTTGAAGTGTGTTGTCCATCGGTTTAAGGTATAGGTGCATCGAGGTGCACTTCTGTCTTCTTCAACTGTACATGTGCTATTTCTCTCTGCGGTTTCACACAAAGATAGTAATAGTAAGAATATTAATAGTAAGAAATGTTACAAACATTCTGTGTAGTTATGTTTTTACAGGACAAACATGTGAACGAGTTTGCACAAAACCCTAAGCCCTGGGAAATTCCGGTCCTGGAGGGCCGCTGTCCTGACAGTTTCTAGATGTTTCCCTGCTCCAGCACATCTGATTATAATGAAGTCATTATCAGGCTTCCACGGAGCTTGATAAAAACCCGTTCATTAGAATCAGGTGTGCTGGAGCAGGGAAACATCTAAAACTGTCAGGACAGCGGACCTCCAGGACCAGAATTGCCCACCCCTGCCTTTAGAGGTGAGGGATGGTTTGACAAGCGAAAACATGAGAAGAAGCAGAAGAAGAAACAAGCTTAGCGCCCAGTTGTTGTGTTGTGTTTAGCAAGCACAGAAAGCAGCTGTGCCAGGATTGAGAAAGAGAAGCAACTTAACTTCCTCCTTCTAAAAGCCTCAGTAGAATTGACTGATCTTGAAAGTTGCGCAAGGAAGCTCTTTCGCTGCTCACAGGCCGATTCCCATCAGCCCTACGATGTACGATAGTACGATATGTTTCTGATAGAGAGAATGTGTTGAACCAAAAACAGTGTTGTCTCTCCTTCCAGCTCCAGCTTCTCCTCATTACATTTTTCCTTCCACCCTCCTCCTCCTCCCCACCTCCTCCTTCCACCCTCCTCCTCCTCCCCACCTCCTCCTTCCACCCTCCTCCTCCTCCCCACCTCCTCTTTCCACCCTCCTCCTCCCCACCTCCTCCTTCCACCCTCCTCCTCCCCACCTCCTCCTTCCACCCTCCTCCTCCTCCCCACCTCCTCCTTCCACCCTCCTCCTCCCCACCTCCTCCTTCCACCCTCCTCCTCCCCATTTCCTCCTTCCACCCTCCTCCTCCTCTCCACCTCCTCCTTCCACCCTCCTCTCCCACCCCTCCACACCTCCTCCTTCACATCCACTCTTCCCCACCTCCTTCCACCCCTTCCCTCTCCTCATTCCACCCCTCCCCACATCCTCCTTCCCCACCCCCTACCCTATCTTCTCCCTCCCTCCCTCCCCACCTCCCCCCCTATCTCCTCCCCCCCTCCCTCCCTCCCCACTCCCTACCCTATCTCCTTCCTCCCTCTCCCCCTCCCCACCTCCTCCCCTATCTCCTCCCTCTCTCCCCACCTCCTCCCCTATCTCCTCCCTCCCTCTCTCCCCACCCCCTACCCTATCTCCTCCCTCCCTCTCTCCCCACCCCTACCCTATCTCCTCCCTCCCTCTCTCCCCACCCCCTACCCTATCCCCTCCCTCCCTCCCTCCCCCCTCCCTCCCTCCCTCCCTCCCTCCCTCCCTCCCTCCCTATCTCCTCCTCCCCACAACAGAAGCTGAAGGCGCTGTTTGCGGTAGGCACAGACGGCGAGGTGAGTGACCCCCTGGAGGTGGCAGCCCTGTCCTGTGACACCGTGGAGCAGGTCAAGGAGAAGATCCTGCTGGCCCACAAGAACAAGTTTGGGTTCCCCTACAGCTCTCCGCTCAGGGACATCCACATAGGTCAGCCGTGCTCTTATCTTCACAGGCCTGAAAACAGACAGACAGACAAAGCACTCTCAGAACAGCTCGTTCCAGTCACCAACTACTAAAATACATTTTTCCTCCTGGAAGTTAAAAAGAATATGTCAAAATAAACACGGGAGTCGAGGTGCAGTCAGTTAGGGTGTCAGGTTAGTAATCAGACGGTCCCTGGTTCGAACCCCGACTTTGTTAACATGACGTTGTGTCCTTGGGAAAGGCACTTCACCCTACTTTCCTCAGGGGGGGGGAATGTCCCTGTACTTTCTGTAAGTCACTCTGGATAAGAGCGTCTGCTAAAGGACTGAATGTAAATGTGTTTTTCTTCAACAAAACTCCCCTCTCTCTGTGGTGTCTTGTCCCATGCTGTGGTTTCTCCTCTCCAGAGTGCGAGCAGGACGGGCGCTTCGCGGCTCTGCAGGAGGTAGACTCTTCCTCACAGGTGTTGGGGGATGTGACCATGCTCAACACTCTCAGGCACTATCAGGTGAGAGGGGGTTTCCTGAATCAGTTCACCTTAAACCAGGGGTCTTCAACCATGAGCTTCAGAGCTCACGCCTGATTCAAGTGAAAAGGTCATAATGAGGCTTCCACGGAGGTTTTGCATTTATATGGATCTATAGGGGGGAGTCAGGTGGCTCAGCGGGTTAAGGCGTTGGCCTCATGATCGGAAGGTTGTGAATTCGATGCCCGCCTGCGGCTGTGTGATGTTGTGTCCTTGGGCAAGGCACTTCACCCTACTTGCCTCAGGGGGGAATGTCCCTGTACTTGCTGTAAGTCGCTTTGGATAAAAGCGTCTGCTAAATGAATAGTTATTAATGAATCGAGTTGTGTTGGAGCGGGGAAACATCTAAAGCTTTACTGGACAGTGAGAACTGAGGCCCAGAGATGACAAGAACTACTGAACTATCTCTGAATATAGTCAGTAAGGGAGTCAGGTGGCTGAGCGGTGAGGGTGTCAAGCTAGTAATCATAAGGTCCCTGGTTCGAACCCCAGCTGTCCCAACATGGTGTTGTGTCCTTGGGCAAGGCACTTCACCCTACTTGCCTCAGGGGGAATATCCCTGTACTTGATCTGGATAAGAGCGTCTGCTAAATGACTAAATGTAAATGCAAGTAAAGCGTGCCTGCACTGCGCGCGAGACAGAAAGGTGAACATCATGTACTCAACATGGAGCTGCGATGGTAGTGAAAAGAGAGTGGGCCGGGTCTGACCTGAACACTACAGGACGCCCCTCATTCCCTCCGCATCAACACGGCTAGCTGTTACGCAACTGGTAAGACGCAATGACCGATTATGTTGTTTGAGTCGTTACTTACGGTTAACGAGCAGCATAAGCTAAGGGACTTAGCAGCTGAAAGCAGTTCCCTGTGACTGCGTGGTGTGTGGAGATCCAGTCAGGGACCAAGGATACTGAGTATGGCATTGGTGTTCACCGCCACGGCAGAGGACTTGTCAGTGAGAGTCACAAGGCCATGTTGTACCTAGATTAGATTTCATGCCTGTAAACAAACTAGACACCCAGTACTTCAGTGTCACTGCACACGCATGTGAAAGCAGGTCTGGATGGGTCATGCAGAACTGAAATGAGGAATGTGTGCGTGGAGGGAGAAGGGCATCCTGAAAGTGTCATGTGTGGTTATCTGATCTGTCTGTCCTTCTGTGGCTGCCTGCCTGCCTGCCTGCCTGCCTGCCTGCCTGCCTGCCTGCCTGCCTGCCTGCCTGCCTGTGTCTGTTTGCCTGTCTGTGCCTGCCTGCCTACCTGTCTGCCTGTGTCTCCCTGCCTGCCTGCCTGCCTGCCTGCCTGCCTGTTTGTCTGTCTGTCTGTCTGTCTGCCTGTCTGTCTGTCTGCCTGTCTGTGTCTGCCTGCCTGCCTGCCTGCCTGCCTGCCTGCCTGTTTGTCTGTCTGTCTGTCTGTCTGTCTGCCTGTCTGTCTTAATGTTCTGTTTGCCTGTCTGTGTCTGCCTGCCTGCCTACCTACCTACCTGCCTGTATGTCTGTGTATGCCTATCTACCTGTCTGTCTGTCTGTCTGTCTGTCTGTGTCTGTCTGCCTGTCTGTGTCTGCCTGCCTGCCTGTCTGTCTGTTTCCAGGTGTCAGACGGAATGACTCTCAAGGTTGTTTCCCGGAGGACCCAGCCTCCTCTGAGCCCACAGGGCAGCCTGAAAGGTCAAGCTTTATATTACATTTGATATTTTGTACATTTAACAGAAGCTTCTATCCAAAGCAAGTCGTGGTCAAAGTTTTCTTAGACTCACCGCAAAGTAACCGCTCCTCCGTCACCACAGCAGCCAGAGAGGAGAGAAAAAAACCTGATGCACAGGATTTAGAACGACGTGAAATTCACTGAGATGACACTGAAGCGAAACTACAACAGGATGTAACTATCACAGGAAACGAGGCTGTTTCTGATGCCCTCTGGCCTAATAAACAGGCCTCAACAGCACCGTACAAGATCCCTTGTTTAGCAATGTAAAGGGGTGTAGAGAGGGGGAAAATCAGATGATGAAATCAACATGAAAGAAAGCCTTTGTGAGGTTTCCCTCTCTCAACCACCACTGCCCCCTGCACGCCGGTGTAGAATCAGCGAAATACCACTGCCAGTGTAACAAAAACCATCAAGTAAAACCGGATGGAAACGATGGCTGTGGCCATATTCAAACCAAATGACAAAAGAGAGCGTAACCACAGCAACAGAGATAACACGATCGCATAACTTTGTCTTGCAGATGATCTGAACTTCTCTGCAAAGTACTTTCATCTAGTAAGTAATAACACACAGTACACACAGTAACACACAGCACACGCCAACGTAGCATGATAAGTATTATCTATTCATCTTTCATCAGTTGCATCATCTTGTGAGAGAAAACATTAAACATTGAAACATTCCAGTTGTCATACATGTATAAATGATGAACCTCCTTGTGACGTGTGTTTGATTTGATCGGCTAACATTGGACGCCCTTTGACCCTAGATTGATCCTGAGGTTATTCAGGACCAGAGAAAAAACCCAGAGAGGAAGAAACTGAAGTTAAAGGAAGTGCATCTCACCAAACTGCTGTCCACCAAGGCAAGACATCTGAATTTACATTTATTCATTTAGCAGACGCTTTTATCCAAAGCGACTTACAAGAGAGAGCTTTTACAAAGAGCATCAGTCATTGAGCATAGCAACGTGATAGACCCCGAACACAGTGGAGTTTTTAGATCGTGAATCATACATCATGAGAACCAATAAGTGCCAAGAGAAGAACTATAAATGCATAACACAACAATTGTGAACATAAAGCAAGAGATACAACAAACGACACTGGCAAGTCACCATATGGGGACCAACAGATTGTTCTAAAGCACATTAGATTATGTGAAGTGCCATACTATTCCTAAGTGCCATTAAATTCTCTAAATAGGTGAGTTTTTAGCCTTCTTTTGAAGGTGAGAAGGCAGTCAGTGCTCGTTGAAAACCACCTTCTAATACTACCTCCTCATTGTCATACAGTTGTCTTTTCTCAAGTGTTGCACATGTGGTTAACAAACAGTTAGATGAAGGATCAACTCTCTAGTTGTGTTTTATAAATGTAAATAAATAAACCTTGTCCTGTCCTGTTACCTTGTCTCTGAACATGAAACATTATCCCTGTTCTTCTAATATTTGTTGTCATGGGCAACAACTTGGATGTATACCACTCGTTACTTATCCTTAGCAGCAGCCATCACACTAATTCTCACTTACTTTATATATATTATTATTTTTCAATTCCTCTTAGATCCCTTATCACATCTTGCATATTTATAGGCTTCTCTGTATCTTGTATTTATATTTTCACCAACAGCTGGACTATGAAAGGGTTATCTTATTTTAAAAGGATTATCTTCTTCCGAGAACTCTTAGGTGGCCGTACATTCGTACGTAGAGAAGCTCTTTAGAACCATCTGGGGAACGACCAATGGGAATGCTCCGTGCGTTGTCAAGTACTTTTTTGACTTCCTGGATGCGCAGGCGGACAGCAAAAGGATCTCTGACCCCGATGTGACTCACATCTGGAAGACCAACAGGTGGGATCTGTTGCCCTGCAGTCATGAGACGTGTTCCGCATGCTTTCTGGAATCACCCGTTGCTCCAGTGTAGGCCTAACCTCTCTCTCTCCTCTATCCCAGCCTGCCTCTACGTTTCTGGGTAAACATCTTGAAGAACCCCCAGTTCGTGTTCGACATGGAGAAATCCCCTCACCTGGACAGCTGCCTGTCTGTCATCGCCCAAGCCTTCATGGACTCCTTCTCTCTCAGCGAGATACAACTAGGCAAGGTGGGATGTGAACCAATAGCAATGCAGAGTGTAGCAGACAGACAGGCAGATACGCAGTCTTAACCTTCAGAAGGCGCTGTGGCTTAGTTGGTTAAAGCGCCTGTCTAGTAAACAGGAGATCCTGAGTTCGAATCTCAGCAGTGCCTTTCTGAGAGGGTTGAATGGTGCGGGTTCACTGCATCAGACAACAGTTTTTCCATTCATTTCGAAAATGCTCGCTTAGTGTATCGTGAGTAGCGAAGGTTTTCTCCACTCTATGAACGATCTTTGTTGGTGCTCATGGTGGGATTTAATACTTTTAAAGTCAGTTTCGTCACAAAACGTAACTTCTAGTTAAGTAGCGCTGTCCTAGACGGCAGCTACATGACTGTATTCCTGAGTGCCCGTGGGCATACTTACATTTAATCTTTCATCCGGAATAAAATACAAAGCTGCTAAAACGTTTTGCGATTAGCTGATAAGATCATCAAGTTTCAATTCGTGCCGGTCACGTTTGACTGCGTAATGTAACATTTAGCTGTATCAGTCATATTTCACTGCAGAGCCCAAACTAGTGTGTACAGTAGATAACATCATGCTACATCTAATTAGAGTATAGGATTCTTAGATAATGTGTTTAAAAGTTGTATTTAGTTTTGATATGGCGAGACCCAAGTGTGCACACTTTTCCATACGAACTACAACAGCGATATTAGAGAACTACAACTCGATATTAGAAAACTACAACTCGACGTGACATTGCGACACCCCTCCCCTAGCGTGGTGCATTGTGGGAAGCTAACTGATAGTAAAAGATACTGTGACTGTAAAAGGCACCACGTGTCTAAGAAGGCGCTGTGGCTTAGTTGGTTAAAGCGCCTGTCTAGTAAACAGGAGATCCTGAGTTCGAATCTCAGCAGTGCCTTTCTTGAGGGGCTCCTTTGCGGGAATGCAGAGGAGAATATTTTTAACACGAGAAAGAGTGGACAATACCAAATAATACCATTTAAATATTTTCATATATAAAAACATTAGCTGTGCAGTGTCTGTGTCTTTATTTTATACTTCTGAGTGTTTATTTTGTTACTGTTAGTTTATCATACGTTCTCTTCATTAAATTCTGTGTTAGGATTCTGATTCTAGGAACTTGACTGTGAAACTGTTTTTTTTAGCATGCTGCAACCAATAAGCTTCTCTACGCCAAAGACATCCCACTTTACAAACAGGAAGTAAAGGCATATTACAAGCAAATCAAGGACCAGCCTAAAATGACCAGCTCTGAATTTAAGGATTTTCTGCTTGAGGAATCAAAGGTAACCTGCACACTTCCACAGTGATCTGATGACATATTTACATTTTCACCTTTG
This sequence comes from Neosalanx taihuensis, assembly GCA_030340665.1. NCBI lineage: Eukaryota > Metazoa > Chordata > Actinopteri > Osmeriformes > Salangidae > Neosalanx > Neosalanx taihuensis. The sequence continues at coordinate 9,027,298 of CM059307.1, forward strand.
GCACAGTTTGTTTGTAATGTTTTCAGAAATGGGAAGCGAAAATGTTGTTTGGCATTTGTGTTTTTTATTTTTAGAAACACGAAAATGAGTTTAATGAGTCTGAAGCCCTTCGGGAACTCTACAAATGCATGCAGCGATACTTTGATGCTGTAAGCAGTTTCTTTCCATTTCTCTTACTGTTTAAATCCACCAATACACTCTGTATTCGGAGTGAATTTGAATAAGAATCCTCCAAGTAAAACTTTTATTAGTAAGCTTAATAAATATATAAACTGTATAAATTTCCCTTGCAGATCAAGCTGAAGTTAGAGCAGAACGGCGCCTCTGTCGAACTCCAACAGCAGCTACAGAACGTCAAAGTCCTGTTTGATGACCTGAAGAGCAGTTCCTGGGACTGAGCTCCCTCCCTCCTCTACAAGCCTACATTCATGGCTAAGTCTGATCTAGGAGCCATCGCAACCCCCTCTGTTGTTCACAGATGACCTGGACGAGGGTCTGGCTCATTTTTGACGGTGAAGGACATTTGTAGAGATTTTTCCCTCCGACGACACCGATCCGTCTAGGTGTTCCAGCACTGGCATATATTTGAAGTGTTTTCTTCGCGCTTGCTTTTGAATTTGAGCTTTTTTAATATTCAGAAATGTAAACAGGGACAGAAATACAGCAAGGATGCATTTTGACTAATGTACATTTTTCGTATTTTCTTTTATAAACAAAAAAATAACAAACTTGTTGTTATGATCAGTGGCCGATGCTCTTTTGTAAAGCTCTCTCTCGGAAGTCGCTTTGGATAAAAGCGTCTGCAAATCAATAAATGTAAAATGTGTTACACCAACACAGCCTTACTAGGACACCCACCAACAGGAGCTGGAAGATTACATGGAAAACAACAAAAAAACTAATTTTAACTGCATTTTAAGTGCAGAATATACTTAATTTGTGAAATTCTGTATTAAATCATGTATGAAGGGAATCTTGTGGCACAGTCGGTTAGTGTGTCGGGTTAGTAATTTGAAGGTCCCTGATTTGAAGCCCAGCTGTGTCAACATTAGATTAGATTCAACTTTAATGTCATGAAACAAGTACAGGGTAACGAAATGCAGTTAGCATCCAACCAGAAGTGCAAACAGGTAGCAGAAGCGGAATATACAGAGTATATACAGGGTATTAACAGTATTTTGGTAGTAAAAATGTTTACAGTATCTTCACCGTATTTACAGTGTAGCGGGGTGGGAGGTGTCCTTCTGGATGAAGAGCAGGACACTGGAGACCACTGAATGGTAAAACATTCTCAGTAGCCTATTACAGACATTAAAATACGTCAGCCTTCTCAGGAAGAACATCCTGCTCTGCCCCTTCCTGATAAGAGCCTCAGTCCAGCTTGCTGTTAATGTGTACCCCCAGGTACCTGTAGGAGTCCACTCTCTCCACTTCCACTCCCTTGATGGTGATGGGTGTAGAGGTCCCTCTCTTCCTCCTAAAATCCACCACCAGCTCCTTGGTTTTGCTGGTGTTGAGCAGAAGGTGGTTGGTGTCGCACCACTGCACAAAGTTCTCCACCAGGGCCATATACTCCTCCTCCCTGTCCTCTGTGATGTAGCCCACAATAGAGGAGTCATCCGAGAACTTCTGCAGGTGGCACTGGTGTGAGCTGAATTGGAAGTCGGAGGTGTAGAGGGTGAAGAGAAATGGTGCTAGGACAGTTCCTTGGGGGGCGCCTGTGTTGCTCTCCACCATCGCCCCCTGGGATGTGCCACCCCCCTATTTAAGGGACCAAAAGTATTCCATGGCCAGGTGTATGTTATTCCCTCATAAAGGGAGTTTGTTATTTCACTGACAAGGAGCAGATAAAAGGTCTAGAGTTAATTTCAAGTATGATATTTGTGTTTGGAATCTGTTGCTGTCAACTCTCAATATGAAGTCCAAAGAGCTGTCACCATCAGTGAAGCAAGCCATCGTTAGGCTGAAAAATCTAAACAAACCTATCAGAGAGATAGCAAAAACATTAGGTGTGGCCAAATCAACCGTTTGGTACATTCTTAAAAAGAAAGAACGCACTGGTGGGATCAGTAACTCCAAAAGACCCGGAAGACCACGGAAAACAACTGTGGTGGATGACAGAAGAATGGTGTTGGAATTCGAACACACGCCTTCAGGAGAGACTGCGACCTTAACGCAGCGCCTTAGACCGCTCGGCCATCCTGACTGTTGGAGGTGCCTGGTAGTTATGCAAAAGCCAAGCACAATTGTCTTTTTCAAGGCCGTTCACTGCCCTTATGGTGCGGACACGAACGGGCACTGCCAGGGAGGTAAGGCTTCCACTCCTTGATGGTTTGTCTGTGTGTGAGGGCTCACGGTCCCCACATAAATAAAAAACGCATCAAACCAGCGCAGCCTCAGTCAACCCCTGCCGCTTGCAAATGACGGCGAAACTCTATCCAGACAGGAAAAGCTTGCGTAGTCGGCAGGATTCGAACCTGCGCGGGGAGACCCCAATGGATTTCTAGTCCATCGCCTTAACCACTCGGCCACGACTACTGGAATATTCTTCTGCAAAGACAACTGGAACCCCTACAGTACGCTGGATGCGGTGCAGCCTCATCAAAACTCCACGTGACAGAAAGCCTATTGTGGCTGTCATCACAGGAGTGCCCTTCTCCAAATCCTCCATCGAAGAGGGCGTTCTGCAGATTGAGGTTTCACCCTGTAGCCCTGTAAAGGGAAAACCCAGGTTCCTGGACCAAACCGGTGACGTTTAGATGTTCAGTCTAACGCCTTCCCAACTGAGCCGTTTCGGCGTAGGTCAACGAAACAGCGGCAAGAGGGCGAGGCCAACTGAGAAAGGCCGTGCCACGGGTGAACGCAAATGGATCAAAGCTGTCTACCCAAAAGCTCCCTGCAGGGTTGTCAGAAGTGGGACTCGAACCCACGCCTCCAGGAGAGACTGCGACCTGAACGCTGCCCCTTAGACCGCTCGGTAATCCGGACTGGTGCTGCCACAAACGGGCATTGCCAGTGTGGTAACGTTTCCACTCCTTGGGGGTGTGTGCAGGTTCACGGTCCCCACATCAATGCAAAAACGCATCACAGAGCGCAACCTCATCCGCTATGAGAAAAACACCAGCGGCATTGCCGAAACCCGGGATCGAACCAGGGACCTTTAGATCTTCAGTCTAACGCTGTCCCAACTGAGCTATTTCGGCCTGGGTGCATGAAACACCAGCACGACACAGTGGCAAAAGCGCAAGGTCAACTGAAAAAGACGGCATCACTGTCGAATGCAAAGGATCAAAAGCTTCGCCTCCCAAGGGGACGCTCCAGAGTTGTCAGAAGTGGGATTCGAACCCACGCCTCCAGGAGAGACTGCGACCTGAACGCAGCGCCTTAGACCGCTCGGCCATCCTGACTGTTGGAGGTGACTGGTAGTTACGCGAAAGCCAAGCACAAGCACAAGCACATCCTCCTTTCATGAAATCAATCACAAACGTCACAAAGAGACTCTGATTGGACGATTAAAAAACGTTCTTCGTCATTCTGTTACAGTATTGGCTATCGAGCTGTTGGCTGCCTGCCAGGCCCTGTAGTTTCTCCGCCCCCTGCAGACCACAGCCCCTCTGGAGAAGGTCTACCATCTGCTACGCTCTGTGGTCAGGTAAGATGTCAGCGACACCCTCACCTTTAGGACCTACTTGCCTTTGGGGGAATGTCCCTGTACTTATCAGATACCCTGTATCTGTACCCTGTATCTGATAAATGACTAAATGGAAATGTACTGTAAGTCCCCGCTGGTCAAATATCCAGCATTCACCATTTCAATGCCTTCCCATCAGCCCTTGGGAGAGAGACCGAGCCATGAGTCCAGACATCGAAGCAGCTCATGCGCTCCTCACAGCTAACAAGGAAAGACTTAGTTTACCAACAGTATTACTTCAGTGTTTCTTGAAAATGGCCGTGAATTGACAGGTTGAAGGTGTTTTTGCTTTTTTGCAGGTGTGGGAAGCAGCGGTGCCATTTATGGATCAGTACAGGAGAAGCATGGGGGTGAAACCACACTCCTGCAGAAAGAAACAGAAGCCCATAGCTCATTTACATTGACATTTATTCATTTAGGAGACACTTTTATCCAAAGCCACTTCCAAGAGAGAGCTTTACAAAAGAGCTTCAGTCACTGATCATAACAACGAGATAGTCCCCAAACATTGCAGGAAGTCAGATTATGAAACGTACATTGTGAGAAACCTAAAAAGCGCAAAAGGGAAGAACCACAAGAGCACTTAGTGAAACAAGTTACAACTGAATAACATGAACCATCATGAAGTGCAAGAGTGCAAGAACAATTCCTTTTTGGGGTTGTGTGCTATATGTAAAGACAAATGACTGGATTAAATCCTTAAAGGCCTCCTTAGATATTACATTCATACAAACAATATATGGAGAGAGTGTGTACCATGTAGGCTAAGGCCCAAAGGCTGCCATCTGGGTTTAATTTTTTGAATTTCTTCCTCAATTATTTCATATGGCTCTGTCCATGAAAGCCATGATAGACCCAACATACTGTAGATGACATCATCTATCCTGACTATGGTCTATTTTGCACCGCATGATACAATGAAATGAATGAAACCATTCTATATGTTGATATGTAGGCCTAAAGAATGGATGCCTTTGGTCAACACTGATAATTAATTTGATATGAATATTTAGAGCCATTACGATTTGAGTAATAAAATCCCTGATTTGCATTCAGTCTATCTTGAGTGGTGAATATGTGTATGTGTGGTTAGAGGGGGAAGAGACATGGTAGGAACAGGGGAGGACAGGCTGATCTAGAGCTTGAAGTTGAACCACAAATGACAGGATGAAGGAGCCTGGAAGGGACTGTCTGTCATTTGAAGTGTTTAAATGAAGCATGTTTTGGGGAAGCTTGCTCATGAAACTGGGACACGTTTCTTCACTGACTCAACAAACGTGTGCGCAACTGTACCACCGTCATTGTTAGAAATGGACACATGAAGCTGTCTATATCGTCATCCACACACGATACACCAGTTAAACAATACTACTAAAACCCACTAATGTCAACGACAACATATTCTGCGCTTACAAATAATTCCAACATGTCCTGAATGTTCTACTTCTGAAAGTGGACATGAAGTTGGATCCTCTTTCTGATTGAAAGTGAGGTACTGCTGTGGTCTCTGTCCACTTCTACTGTCTCTAATGTACAAGTACACAAATGTGGGCATGTGCACTGTGGACCAGGCTCTCCTGTACCACCTACCCAGCAGCTCTGTGGACCAGGCTCTCCAGTACCACCTACCCAGCAGCACTGTGGACCAGGCTCTCCAGTACCACCTACCCAGCAGCACTGTGGACCAGGCTCTCCAGTACCACTTACCCAGCAGCACTGTGGACCAGGCTCTCCAGTACCACCTACCCAGCAGCACCGTGGACCAGGCTCTCCAGTACCACCTACCCAGCAGCACTGTGGACCAGGCTCAGCTGAAGAGACAGGTTTCCTTCACAGATGTGACACCAGCAGCTGTAAAGCTGCATGTCCAGCCTCAGCTCATCCCTGCTCCACACTCTGGTCCTTGTATGTTGGTGCTCAGGTGACCTCACAGGTGCCTGTCCTGGTCTCTGCTCCACAGGCCCAGGGAGGTGTCAAGGGAACCATTTTTGCCCTGATGTCCAAAACTGTTCCCAAGGAGCAGTGGACTCCCAGAGGCATGGACACTGGGCTTAGTGCCCCTCTCCCCCTCCCAGAGGCATGGACACTGGGTTTAGTGCCCCTCTCCCCCCTCCCAGAGGCATGGACACTGGGCTTAGTGCCCCTCTCCCCCCTCCCAGAGGCATGGACACTGAACACTGTATTTGTGTTAATAGTTCTGTTAATGTTTTCTGGTATTGTGTATAGTTACAGTTTAATAAGTGCGTGTCACTACTGTACAATGGCTTTAGGATTACTTAAAGAAATGTGTTCTTATTCTTTGATTGTTTTGTTAAATACATCATCTTACTTTTAAATATTCAGTCATCGGTTATTGGTATTATAATTGTTTTGTTATTAACCAACTAGTGATTATGTTACTTCCAAAAAAATTTAATAACTTAGATGGTCGAAGAAGAAAGTTAGTCTGGTATACTTTACGTTACGTAGTAAAGTAGAAAGTACACAAAACCATTCAGACTGTCGAAGTAGTTCGTTAATTCAACTCTGTACTTTTTTAGTAGGTCAATGTACTTTGGCATATCTGTTAAGTGTTGGGTAGGATCTGAACTCTGTCTATATATACAGTAAGGCTGATGATAATGTTACCAATACTTTAAAGGACGAAGAATGGTGGTTTGTTTATGTTTTATTAACCCCCCGGTTCGTACTCCCCGCAGGTGTATTTCTGTATACAGCCTCTAGGTGGCACCGCAACATTAAACGAAGACAAAAAAAACGTATTGATCAAACAGAAATGTCATGTTTCTGTCTAAAACGCTTTGTTTTGAGAAAGACGGAGCATGTTTTTTTATATAAAAATGTTGGTTACACATATTACAAATATATAACAACATTCGTACACTAGGGGGGGCTTGCTGTGAATTAAATAAAAATATTGAAAAGTTGACAGGTTCTCAAGGTTTTCATTGCTTTTTGCTTCAAAAGAAATTGGTCATCAATATTTATTGAAATAAAATCACCAACATTTTGACAGCGCATGGTCTCCATGGTGCATACTATGATGTCATAGTCCTCCTTAAAAAAATCATATAAGTCACCGAATCCTCGTATGAAAGTGTGGTGGTAAAGTGTTGCTGAGTATTTCTTTGACCATTGACCTGTTATTTTCACTGAAGAAACATGGATGACATCCCCAAACTTCTGAGGCCTAAACTGGAGGTACATTTCTTTAAAGAAAAACAAAAAATTAGACTGGCGATTAACATTGACGAAAATACTTACTGTAGTTCTTACTTAGTTCTAAGTATTTAAATCTAAATCAATATCAACATAACCTTGATGTAAAAGTACCTCCACTTCTCCTATATCTCTGACACTGGCTCTGTTACTGTGCCCTGCCAACTATTTAATTTGCCTGCAGGTAGATGGTGGTTCTCCACCACCCACCCTGGAGAAGGACATGATCCTGGAGGACATAGAGGAGCTAACACTCTCCCAGCTTAGCGCCCTGCACCTCCAGCAGGAGAAGAAGAAAGTGCAGAAGCGTGTTAGATGGGAGGAGAAGGAGAGCGTGGAGGAGTGTGTTGGATGGAAGGAGAAGGAGAGTGTGCAGAAGCGCATTGCATGGGAGGAGAAGGAGAGCGTGGAGTCTGCAGGCTTGGAAGAGGCTGGCAGACCCGCCTCCTCTTCCCCCACTTCAGATTTCTCCTTGAGATCCTCCTACACCTTGAGCATCCGCTCCACCTCCAGCGGCTCCCTGGCTTGGACCTCGGACTCAGAGCAAGGTGATCGAGATGAATGCAGACTGACAGACAAGGAGCTTCCCCTCAGCTCAGAAGGTGAGATCCTGACTGCAGATTTGCACATGTACATGTAGTCATTTAGAAGAGGCTCTTATCCAGAGCGACTTACAGCAAGTACAGGGACATTCCCCTGAGGCAAGTAGGGTGAAGTGCCTTGCCCAGCGACGCAAGGTCTTGTTGACACAGCCTGGGTTTGAACCGGGTACCTTCTGCGTGCTTGTGTGTATGTGTGTCTGTGTGTCTCTCTGTGTCTCTGTGTGTGTCTCTTGTGTGAGACATGGCAGAGGAGAACCATGGTGATTGTGGTGGTACTTGTTGACCTTGACATCTAAAACGTTTCTTGTGAAAACACAGTACATGTTCTCCTGTGACATGCAGAGTATGAATAATCATCAAAGTGTCATTTTCAGCTGTCATTCAGGACGCTCTGACAAAGCGGATGAAAAGAGGAATCCACAGGATCTTCAGGCGCATCGTCGGGTTGTTTGCGTGCTGCTGCTGCGCCCAGACCACAGAGGAAGAGGCATGAAACCAGATTTAGCACATTTACTGGAAACACATTTTAAATGAAGATGTCATTTTGGATGAAAGTAGATGTTACGTCTGCCTCTGCGTGCTTCTGAAGGGGTTAATCCTCCTGTCTCCAGATCTAGGGGGAGTGTTTTCAGGGGTGCAGGAGCAGAACAGGAACCACCAGCTGCACCCAATCCAACAATCACCAACCCTACTAGTACTCAGCCCTGCCATGACCACGCTGCCAGTACTTGTCAGTATTACCTACTTAGACTTGCTTCTTGAAAACATTCTTTCCTTGCATTAACCCTGTAAGCCCTGAACTATGAAAGAATGGTCAGAAAATTCAAATTTTTTGGATATGAACTATTTATTTGGCCCTTTGACAAAATGTAAAAAGAAATTTGACAAAAAGAAATGCTAAAAAAACTATATTTTTGTATCACATTTGATACAACAGGTATTAAAAAATTATATATGGATATGGATAGTCTAAGTGAAATTCTTGAACCCATTTCAATCTATAAATTGTGTATTTAACTCATCCAAACACTGCATGATGGCCTATGGAAGACATAATCCATGTAAAACACTGGACAGATATACCCGACTTTCTGCTCGATATAACTACAAACTGTAATTATAAAACTGAGTAATACAACGTTTTAAGGACAAACTAACTGTACATTTAAAATTATTGCTAAGTAATTTAGAGAAATTCTGACCGTAAAACTATGAAATGGCTAAGTTTCTTGATGGTGAGTATCACAGATGTGCGCTCGCACGATGCGACCCACTTTGAATGACAGAAAAAGCACACATCCAAACATTGGGAAAGCGAAGTATGTCCACTACGGGGAAGCATACATGTAAAAGAGTTCATGCAAAAGGGTTTCATGCAAAGTTTACGTTTGATGGTGATGCAATGAGCTCCAGAAATGTATGTATCAAATATGATACGTACGGGCTCACAGGGTTAACTGTGACTTTTTGTTCCTAGATTTTTGCCTGCCAGACCTGGTGCCCTTGCCTGCTCTGCCCAGCTCTCCAGCCCAAGCCTGCCAGACCTGGTGCCCTTGCCTGCTCTGCCCAGCTCTCCAGCCCAAGCCTGCCAAACCTGGTGCCGTTGCTTGCTCGACCAAGCCCAGCCCTGGATCTAATCTGGGCGTCAGATGGCTCAACGGTTAAGGCGTTGGCCTCATGATCGGAAGCTTGTGAGATCGAGCCCCCGCTGTGGCTATATGACTTTGTGTCTTTGGGCAAGGCACTTCACCCTACTTGCCTTAGGGAGAATGTCCCTGTACTTACTGTAAGTCGCTTTGGATAAAAGCGTCTGCTAAATGAATAAATGTAAATGTAATACTCTCCTGTCACCCACACCAACCCTCTCTATAATAAACCAGTTAACCTTCACCCATCTGCTTCCTAGTCTCTGTCCGCATCTGGGTTCACCCTTCCCTGGCCCTTAACAGTAGAATCATATCCTCCGTGTCTAGGAGGACCGCACCACCCCAGGGGATGTTCTGTATCCCTCCGCCATCTAGGAGCACCGCACCACCCCAGGGGATGATCTGTATCCCTCCGCCATCTAGGAGGACCGTACCACCCCAGGGGATGATCTGTATCCCTCCGCCATCTAGGAGGACCGTACCACCCCAGGGGATGATCTGTATCCCTCCGCCATCTAGGAGGACCGTACCACCCCAGGGGATGATCTGTATCCCTCCGCCATCTAGGAGGACCGCACCACCCCAGGGGATGATCTGTATCCCTCCGCCATCTAGGAGGACCGTACCAGCCCAGGGGATGTTCTGTATCCCTTTGCCATATTTAATTTAAAAAGAGGAAATCTTTGTTCTAAGACTGCAAGTTTTCTCAGGATTGTGGATTTCTAGATATAGGTAGGATACAGGCTACAGTCATCACTCACGTAAAATATAGTAATTACTCTGTCATTTCAAGGCCCTTTTACCTTTTACGTTTTCTTTTATTGCTTACACACTAAAATTCAAAAAGTACACTATTAGCAAAACCTTACACTCAAGAAGCAAAACATCAGCCCACATTTGCACGACTAGAAGCACATTGTCAACCTCACACTTGTTGCAAAACTCTACACACAGTCATTTGCAAAACGCTAAACACACTTAACATACATTACACACAAAAATCTATCATTAAGTCACTTCCTTGCAATACCAAAGCACTGACTGTCAAATTACCACACCGACCAACCAATTGGTTCAACACAGTCATCAGGTGTGCAAACACTTGTTTGCTTAATTGTAGACACACCAATCAGGTGTGTAAGCATTATAAAAAGCAGCAGGTGAGTTCATCGGTCTTCAAGCACAATGGAAAGAGTCAGAGAAAGTAAAACGCGGAGAACAAGGAGGACGAGAACAGGGAGAAAGAGGAGGAGAACAAGGAGGACGAGGAGGAATCAACAGAGGAAGAGATGGAGGCCGTGCTGGAGGTAGAGGAAGAGGAAGACAGGAAGGTGCTCAAAGAAGACCTGAGCTGACAAGTGAGATCCATGCAAAACTGTTTGACCACATTGTCACCCCGGGTGTCAGATGGCTCAACGGGTTAAGGCGTTGGCCTCATGATTGGAAGGTTGTGAGATCGAGCCCCGGCTGTGGCTGTGTAATGTTGTTTCCTTGGGCAAGGCACTTCACCCTACTTGACTAAGGGAGAATGTCCCTGTACTTACTTTAAGTCGCCCCCCAGGTAAACACACAACCCTCCAGGTAGAGACACAGCTTCCCTTAATCCTTGTGCTCTCTTCATATTCTTCAAGTCCACCTGTTCTATGGGTCAAAAAGGCCCCACCTTCAACCTTCTGAAATAAAGCAGGTTATTTACAATTTCATTCGGTTCAATCAAGCACATACAATCTAAATGTCTCATTAGGGGTGTGCACATAGCTCCAGGTAACAGTTACATTCATGGGTGTAAATCAAACACCAAAATGTGAGCTGAATTTAGCCAGGGGGTCCCATTATCATCCACCCAATCCCTTTCAATGGAGAAATGACAGTTGAACGCTGAGGAAGGCAGATGCTACACATGTGGTTTGAGAGCGTATTTCCATACTCACATCTCAAAGTATGAAGCTGTAATTTGGTGACATAACATTACATTTACATTTATTCATTTAGCAGATGCTTTTATCCAAAGCGACTTACAAGAGAGAGCTTTACAAAAGAGCTTCAGTTACTGAGCATAACAACTTGATAGACACCAAACATAGCGGGCATCTAGGTTACAAAACATACATCATGAGAACCAATAAGTGCCAACAGAGGAACTATAAGAGCATTCAGCTGAACATTATACAAGTTTTAAGGTGAGCCTCTGCCAGGCAGTAGTCCACCAGTGGTACAAGTCATAACACAACAATAGGAAGTTTCTGAACTAAATTCTGAATAAATAAATATATTCTTTGATTGCAACCTGCGTGGGCCTCCCCTCTATGTTGCATTGCTCACGAGCCGGCAGTGTCACATATTGGGGGCTCGTCCGTCCCTGCTCCCGCGGTTGGTATGTATCGTTTTTTTTTATGGTAGACGGGTTAAGTCTGGTTTTTTTTTGTGTTGTGCGGGCGGGTTTCCGTTGCCTGGTTGGTGGTTCCGTGTTTTGGGGGAGCCCTGCGCAGTGTTTTTGCTTCGGAATTGCGGTTTCGTGTTTGTGTGTTGGCTTGGCTGTCTTGGTTTGCCGTGGAGGGAGGAGAGTCCCCTGCAGCTCTTCGTTTCTTGTTGCTGCAGGTGTTGCCTGGTTCGGGGTGCGGACTCGGGTACAGGTGTGTTGGGTAAGTGGGTTGGAGGTGGCTAGAGCCTACCTGAGCACTGTGACGCCCCGCGCAGGTAAAGAGCGCTTAACGCTGTTTGTTATTTTGCCTTTATTGTTTTGGTTTGTTTTGTTTGATGGGTCGAACGCGCTGGGGTTGGAATCAACTCAATTGCATGAGGGCCCATTGAAGACTAGTATTGGAAATACGTAGGGTCTTTGTTGGAGTTATATCGGGGCAGCTCTTTGTCTGTGGGTTTTGGGTGGGGCGCCTGTGTCTGTTTATGGTTCGCACTGCCGCCGGTAATTTGGTTGGGTTGGTTTTTGTGGAGACGTTTGTATTCTCTGGGGTACTTTAATCATTGATGGTGGGATGGATTTGGTTAAGGAATTTATTAGGGCTCCTTCCGAGATAGTCCTTGAGACGCTGAAGAGGGATCAGTTAAGAGACGTGGCGAGGCATTATGATTTTGAGAGGACGTTACCTAAGGACCTTAAGAAAGAGGACTTGAAGGTTTGTGTTAGGACTAAACTGATCGAATTGGCTGTGTTACCAGCGAGTCCGTCTGGGGATGCGGTTGCCCCTCCAGCTGCTATTTCGACACCGGTGCTGGCGTCGTTGAGTTCGGATGAGGGGGGAACTTCTGAACAGTCCCGTTTTAGTTTTGAGCAGCAAGTGGAGCTCTTAAAGCTCGAAATGGAACAGAAACGTTTTGAGGCTGGGGAACGTGAGAAGGAACGTGAACGTGAACGTGAACGTGAACGTGAACGTGAAATGGAACGGGTCCAAAAGAATAAGGATCGGGAAATAGAACTGCTGTTGGAAGAGAAGCGTTGTGAAGAGGCACAGCGCGCCCGGCAGCTGGAGTTTGAGAAACTAAAGCTACGTGAGAGGGAAGTGGTTCAGGAGAATGACATAGAAAGGGAAAAGCTTAGGTTGATCGCGGAGGGGAAAATGTCGGGTAGTGGGTTCCCGTTGGAATCTTCTCTATCATTACGAGGCATGGAGGAAAACCTGTCTCAAATGATTCGATTTTTGCCTAAGTTTAATGACCGTGACCCTGACGTGTTCTTTTCTTTGTTTGAAGGCATTGCAGAAGAGCGGGGCTGGAGTGACGGAGAGCGCACCCTCCTTTTACAGTCGGTGTTCACAGGCCGGGCCCAGGACGCTTTCGTTGCATTGCCCAAATGCGAACGGAAGGTTTATGTGTCGGTTAAGGAAGCGGTACTACGAGCGTACGAGCAGGTTCCAGAGTACTATCGTCAGAGGTTTAGAAGCTGGAACAAGACGGAGACTCAATCATACTCTGAACTTGCCAGAGAGCTGGTTGGGTTCTTCAATCGCTGGTGTTCGTCAGTAGATGTCACTACCTTTGAGCGATTGTCCGAGTTGGTGGTACTGGAGCAATTTAAGAATACCTTGCCTGAACGGATTGCTACCTTTATCAACGAACATAAGATCAAAACTGCAGTTGAAGCGGCAGTGCTTGCGGATGAGTATGTGTTGACGCACAAAATTCGAGGGAGAGAAAATACGCCGTTTGATGGCTATGCTCGTGGAAGTCCTAAGGTGCGACCACAGTCTGATTTCCTTATACGTTCGCGACCTGGCCATGCTGAGAATGACAATCGTTGCAATTATTGCCTCGAGAGCGGCCATTGGAAGAGGGATTGCCCTGTTTTGCGGAATAAAAATAGAAAGCTTTCCCACTCTGCCCAGTTTGCTGGTTGTGCGGCCTCTGTTCCTCAGATTAAGTGCGCTGAGCGCGTTATGGGTGTTATACCTTCAGGAGATATGTTGCCAAGGGGGTGTTCGGGCTGTGAGGTGTCTGTTTGCTCTATGTTGGAGGGGCATGTTTCTGATAGGGTGGAGGAAGGGGTCGTTGAGAACTTTGGTCCGTTTATAACGGAGGGGTTCATTTCTCTTGTGGGGGACTCCGCGAATAAGAGGCGGGTTAAGATCTTGCGTGATACGGGCGCTTCTGAGAGTTTCGTGTCAGAAACTGCTTTACCGTTTTCTTCTTTTTCTAATACGGGCAAATGCGTACTTATTCGTGGCATCGGTCTTCAAACTTTGTCGGTTCCCCTACACAAGATTGAGTTGGACTCTACTCTTGTGCAGGGTGAAGTTATGGTTGCAGTTCGACCCTCGCTCCCCGTACCAGGAGTGGACGTCATTTTGGGAAACTTGCTGGCGAAAAATCGTGTCTGGTCAGACTGTCCAGATTGTCCGGTGGTGACCATGGAGGCTGTGCAGCCTGCTCAGAGAGACGAATGCGCTATTCATTTTCCAAATGTGTTCACTGCTTGTGCGGTGACTCGTGCGCAGAGTCGCGCACAAGCAGTGGACGTCTCAGTGGGTACATCTGAGCCTAAACTTTGTATTTTTGAGTTACCGTCTGCGTTTGATCGTAAGGAATTTGTTTATGCCCAACAGGCCGACGAAAGTTTGTCTGAGGTATTGGCGCAATCTTTGCCAGTGGATAAGTGGTCGAGTGCTGACCGGGGGTATTTCATGTGTGATGGGTTACTGGTGCGTAAATTCACTGTTTGTTCGGAGGAACTGAGTGAGACCGTATCTCAAATTGTCGTTCCGAAGTCGTTCAGAGATCAGGTTCTGAGGACCGCGCATGGGGATGGGGCGGGTCATTTTGGGGTGAAAAAGACCTACAGTCGGCTTTTGCAGCATTTTTATTGGCCGGGGTTGAAGCATGATGTGGCAGATTATGTGAAAACCTGTCATATCTGTCAGTTATCTGGTAAGCCTAATCAAACCGTCAAGCCTGCACCTCTCCATCCTATTCCTGCACTGGGCCAACCGTTTGAGCGTCTGCTTATCGACTGTGTTGGTCCGTTGCCCGCGTCAAAGTCTGGGGCTATTTATCTTTTAACAGTGATGTGCCAGGCGACGAGATATCCCGCAGTATTCCCATTACGATCGATTAGGACAAAGTCAATTGTAAAGTCTTTATCACAGTTCATATCAGTCTTTGGTATTCCCAGGATCATTCAGTCCGATCGAGGCAGCAACTTCACGTCGACCATGTTTTCTCAGATATTAGATCAGCTTCGGATTAAACAAAAATTGAGCAGCGCATACCATCCACAGAGCCAAGGGGCTCTGGAGCGATTCCATGCGACGCTGAAGTCACTGTTGCGCTGTTTCTGTTCGGAGATGGAGCGCGATTGGGAGGAGGGCCTTCCCTGGCTGATGTTATCTGCTAGGGAGGTCGTTCAGGATAGCTTGGGTTTCAGCCCAAATGACTTAGTTTTTGCGCACAAGGTACGTGGTCTTTTAACTGTTTTAAAAGATGATCTGTTGGAGTCCGATCCTCCGGTTAATTTGATTGATTATGTACATGGGTTCCGCCGCAGACTGACGTTAGCGTGGAAGTGTGCGTTAAAAAATCTGGGCATGGCTCAGGCGCGGATGAAGAAGTATTTTGATAGGCGTGCTGAATTCAAAATGTTTTCTCCTGGGGATCTGGTATTGGCACTGTTGCCAATCCCTGGTTCACCGTTTCGGGCCCGATTCACGGGTCCCTATACTGTGGTGCGTCAGGTTACGGATCGGGACTACGTGATACATACACCGGATCGTAGAAGACCATCTCAGCTCTGTCATGTGAATCTTTTGAAGCCCTATTACTCTGTTTCCTCCGGGGTGGACTCGCCTGGAGGGACAGTCCCTTCCTCTGCGCTGGCTGTTGGGGGTGCGACGTGCGCTCCTCCTCAGTGTGTGGCAGCTGAGGAGGAGGGCATGGTCGGCCCCGACGACAGCATACTGTTACCGCGTCTAAAGAATTCCGAGGTGCTAAGTAATCTTGACGGTTTGTTAGACCATATGCCTGTGGAGCAACGTAGTGAATTGAAGTCTTTGATATTATCGTTTAGGTCTCTGTTCTCCGATGTTCCAACGTGCACTGACGTTATGGAACATGACATTGACGTCGGTGACTCAGTGCCCATTAGACAGCGTTTCTACCGCGTTCCACCTGCGAAGCAGAAAGCGCTGGAGGCTGAAGTTCAGTATCTACTTGATAACGGATTGGCTAAACCATCCTATTCCAGCTGGGCATCGCCATGCTTACTTGTGGCCAAACCTGATAGTACTTTTAGATTTTGTACAGATTATCGTAAAGTTAATGCAGTAACCAAGCCTGATTCGTTCCCTCTTCCCCGACTTGAAGATTGTGTAGACCGTGTTGGTGCTGCGAAATTCGTAACCAAGTGTGATCTCCTGAAAGGCTATTACCAAATTCCTTTGACGCCTCGCGCACAGGAGATCTCTGCGTTTGTTACACCGTCGGGTTTGTATTCGTACAGGGTGATGAGTTTTTGGCTTCGCAACGCTCCGTCGACTTTTCAGAGGATGATGAATAATCTCACTTCGGGACTGGAAGGGTGTGCTGTGTATCTAGATGACGTAGTCACTTATAGCGACACCTGGTCCGAACATCTGTCTAGGATTTCAGCCCTGTTCCAGAGGTTGGCGGATGCAAACCTGACGGTGAATCTGGCAAAGTGCGAGTTTGCGCGGGCCACGGTGATTTACCTAGGGAAGGTGGTTGGACAGGGCGAAGTGCGTCTGGTGCGCGCAAAAGTGATGGCTATTGATGGGTTTCCTCCTCCTACGACGAAGAAGGAGTTGATGAGATTTTTGGGCATGGTGGGGTATTATAGAAGTTTTTGTCCTAATTTTTCAACAGTCGTAGCATCTCTCACTGATCTGCTTAGAGGGAAAAGGTCTTTTACCTGGTCTGCTGACTGCCAGCAGGCATTTGATAATGCAAAGTTGTTGCTTAGTACTGCTCCTGTCCTGGCTGCGCCTCAGCTTGATCGGCCTTTTAAGATCCAGGTCGACGCCAGCCACGTGGGGGCAGGTGCAGTACTGTTGCAGGAGGATGAGGCAAAAGTGGACCGTCCTGTGTGTTATTTCTCACAAAAGTTTAACCAGTATCAGTCCAATTATTCCACCATCGAGAAGGAAGCGCTAGCTTTGATTTGGGCACTGCAACACTTCGACGTGTATGTTGGGGGTGGGGTTCATCCAGTCGTCGTTTTTACGGACCATAATCCTTTAACGTTTTTGAGGACGCTTCAAAATCCAAACCAGCGCCTCATGCGTTGGGCGCTATTTTTACAGCCTTACGACATTCACATCCGCCACATCCGAGGCAGAAATAATGTGTTGGCTGATGCGTTATCGCGCGCACCCCTGGGGTGATAGCATAATCACACTACGTTTTGTGTGTTGTCATGTCCCTGTTTGGTTTGTTTTCTTGTGTTTTTACAGGCGCCGAAATTGCAGATCCTCAGGAGGTTAAGAGGGCGAAGGCGGTGTAGAGTGGGGTGTTGGTGTGTTTGGGCCTGTGTTCGTGTTTGAGAGGCTGGTGATGGAAATTCTGGTCGGAGTTTTGGTTTGATGTTTCTTCGGTTAATTAGATTAGATACAGAAACCCACTTGAGTGTGCTTCTGTTTTATGGGGGGAAACATGTGACGGCCCTGGTGGGTCGGTTGGGTAACTACATTAATTAATCCTTGATTCCTATATGTTCCCAGGTCACGTGGGATAAATGGCCAGGGGTATAAGAGGCCCGCCTCCCTCAACATGGGGTTGGATTCTCCTCCTCCTGGGCTTGGTTGTGTCGTTTTGTTCTGTTTTCTAGATAAACCTAAATCCATCCGACTGGCTGATTATTATTGTTAATAAATATATTCTTTGATTGCAACCTGCGTGGGCCTCCCCTCTATGTTGCATTGCTCACGAGCCGGCAGTGTCACACAACAACACGTGATATTTCTGAGTGCCATACTAATTCTAGTGTTTCTAAGTGCCATTAAATTCTCGGAATAAGTGAGTCTTGAGCCTTTTCTGGAAGGTGAGGAGACAGTCTGTGTTTCTGATGGAGGTGGGGAGTTGATTCCACCATTGAGGAGCCAGACAGTGGAAGAGTTTGTGCTGGGCTCTGGCGCTCTTGAGAAGGTGGACCACTAGGAGGTTGTCAGAAGAGGACCGTAGGTGGCGGGCAGGGGTGTAAGGCTGGAGGAGAGAGTTGATATAGCTCAGAGTAGTCCCATTCACAGCTCGGAAGATCAGCACCAGGGTCTTGAATCTAATACGGGCCATGATGGGAAGCCAGTGGAGGGCAATGTGGAGTGGGGTGACATGGCAGCATCTGGGTAGATTGAAAACCAGGCAAGCTGCTGCATTCTGGATCCTCTGAAGGGGGCGGATTGCACTTGCTGGAAGGTCGGCTAGTAGTGAGTTGCAGTAGGCCAGTTTTGAGAGGACAAGGGCTTGGACTAGCAGCTGGGTGGAATGTTCAGACAGGTATCTTCTGATAGACAGGTATCTTCTGATGGATAACATGCATTTTATCCAACATGCACATTACGTACAATATCCTGTGATTCTCCTTAAGTGCAATAACTGTCTACATGTCTATACAGTATGTCTGTCTATATCTGGTTCACATTCGAGACGGGAACCACTCACTGAACGACATACTTAATTTACTTATTTTTTATTCAATTATTTTTACAGTATACTGTACTATATCGTGTCCCCCTTATTGTTATTGTTATATTACCCTGCAACTGTGTGCTGTACTTTACCCTGCTGCTGTTGTGAACTGCAATTTCCCCCCCTGGAAGACAAATAAAAGGTTTATCTAAAAACTTCACCTCCTAAAAGACGCTCCAGAGTTTTCAGAAGTGGGATTTGAACCCACGCCTCCAGGAGAGACTGCGACCTGAACGCAGCGCCTTAGACCGCTCGGCCATCCTGACTGGTGCTGCCACAAAAGGGCATTGCCAGTGTGGTAAGGTTTCCACTCCTTGGTGGTGTGTGCGGGTTCACGGTCCCCACATGCCAAAATGCCAGAACGCATCACACAGAGCGCAACCTCATCCGCTATCAGAAAAACACCAGGGGCTTTGCCGAAACCCGGGATCGAACCAGGGACCTTTAGATCTTCAGTCTAACGCTCTCCCAACTGAGCTATTTCAGCCCGGGTGCATGAAACACCAGCACGACACAGTGGCAAAAGCGCAGGGCCAACTGAAAAAGACGGTGTCACTGTCGAATGCAAAGGATCAAAAGCTTCGCATCCAAAGGGGACACTCCAGAGTTGTCAGAAGTGGGATTCGAACCCACGCCTCCAGGAGAGACTGCGACCTGAACGCAGCGCCTTAGACCGCTCGGCCATCCTGACTGTTGGAGGTGACTGGTAGTTACGCGAAAGCCAAGCACAAGCACAAGCACATCCTCCTTTCATGAAATCAATCACAAACGTCACAAAGAGACTCTGATTGGACGATTAAAAAACGTTCTTCGTCATTCTGTTACAGTATTGGCTATTGAGCTGTTGGCTGCCTGCCAGGCCCTGTAGTTTCTCCGCCCCCTGCAGACCACAGCCCCTCTGGAGAAGGTCTACCATCTGCTACGCTCTGTGGTCAGGTAAGATGTCAGCGACACCCTCACCTTTAGGACCTACTTGCCTTTTGGGGAATGTCCCTGTACTTATCAGATACCCTGTATCTGTACCCTGTATCTGATAAATGACTAAATGGAAATGTACTGTAAGTCCCCGCTGGTCAAATATCCAGCATTCACCATTTCAATGCCTTCCCATCAGCCCTTGGGAGAGAGACCGAGCCATGAGTCCAGACATCGAAGCAGCTCATGCGCTCCTCACAGCTAATAAGGAAAGACTTAGTTAACCAACAGTATTACTTCAGTGTTTCTTGAAAATGGCCGTGAATTGACAGGTTGAAGGTGTTTTTGCTTTTTTGCAGGTGTGGGAAGCAGCGGTGCCATTTATGGATCAGTACAGGAGAAGCATGGGGGTGAAACCACACTCCTGCAGAAAGAAACAGAAGCCCATAGCTCATTTACATTGACATTTATTCATTTAGGAGACACTTTTATCCAAAGCCACTTCCAAGAGAGAGCTTTACAAAAGAGCTTCAGTCACTGATCATAACAACATGATAGACCCCAAACATTGCAGGAAGTCAGATTATGAAACGTACATTGTGAGAAACCAAACAGCAAAAGGGAAGAACCACAAGAACACTTAGTGAAACAAGTTACAACTGAATAACATGAACAATCATGAAGTGCAAGAGTGCAAGAACAATTCCTTTTTGGGGTTGTGTGCTATATGTAAAGACAAATGACTGGATTAAATCCTTAAAGGCCTCCTTAGATATTACATTCATACAAAAAATATATGGAGAGAGTGTGTACCATGTAGGCTAAGGCTCAAAGGCTGCCATCTGGGTTACATTTTTGAATTTCTTCCTCAATTATTTCATATGGCTCTGTCCATGAAAGCCATGATAGACCCAACATACTGTAGATGACATCTATCCTGACTATGGCCTTTTTTTAAACCACATGGTACGATGATGAAACAATTCTATATTTTGATATGTAGGCCTAAAGAATGGATGCCTTCGGTCAACACTGATAATTAATTTGATATGAATATTTAGAGCCATTACGATTTGAGTAATAAAATCCTTGATTTGCATTCAGTCTATCTTGAGTGGTGAATATGTGTATGTGTGGTTAGAGGGGGAAGAGACATGGTAGGAACAGGGGAGGACAGGCTGATCTAGAGCTTGAAGTTGAACCACAAATGACAGGATGAAGGAGCCTGGAAGGGACTGTCTGTCATTTGAAGTGTTTAAATGAAGCATGTTTTGGGGAAGCTTGCTCATGAAACTGGGACACGTTTCTTCACTGACTCAACAAACGTGTGCGCAACTGTACCACAGTCATTGTTAGAAATGGACACATGAAGCTGTCTATATCCTCATCCACACACGATACACCAGTTAAACAATACTACTAAAACCCACTAATGTCAACGACAACATATTCTGTGCTTACAAATAAATGCAACATGTCCTGAATGTTCTACTTCTGAAAGTGGACATGAAGTTGGATCCTCTTTCTGATTGAAAGTGAGGTACTGCTCTGGTCTCTGTCCACTTCTACTGTCTCTAATGTACAAGTACACAAATGTGGGCATGTGCACTGTGGACCAGGCTCTCCAGTACCACCCACCCAGCAGCACTGTGGACCAGGCTCTCCAGTACCACCTACCCAGCAGCACTGTAGACCAGGCTCTCCAGTACCACCTACCCAGCAGCACTGTGGACCAGGCTCTCCAGTACCACCTACCCAGCAGCACTGTGGACCAGGCTCTCCAGTACCACCTACCCAGCAGCACTGTGGACCAGGCTCTCCAGTACCACCTACCCAGCAGCACTGTGGACCAGGCTCTCCAGTACCACCTACCCAGCAGCACTGTGGACCAGGCTCTCCAGTACCACCTACCCAGCAGCAGCGTGGACCAGGCTCTCCAGTACCACCTACCCAGCAGCACTGTGGACCAGGCTCTCCAGTACCACCTACCCAGCAGCACTGTGGACCAGGCTCTCCAGTACCACCTACCCAGCAGCACTGTGGACCAGGCTCTCCAGTACCACCTACCCAGCAGCACTGTGGACCAGGCTCAGCTGAAGAGACAGGTTTCCTTCACAGATGTGACACCAGCAGCTGTAAAGCTGCATGTCCAGCCTCAGCTCATCCCTGCTCCACCCTCAGGTGCCTGTCCTGGTCTCTGCTCCACAGGCCCAGGGAGGTGTCAAGGGAACCATTTATTGCCCTGATGTTGAAACTGTTCCCAAGGAGCAGTGGACTCCCAGAGGCATGGACACTGGGCTTAGTGCCCCTCTCCCCCCTCCCAGAGGCATGGACACTGGGCTTAGTGCCCCTCTCCCCCCTCCCAGAGGCATGGACACTGGGCTTAGTGCCCCTCTCCCCCCTCCCAGAGGCATGGACACTGGGTTTAGTGCCCCTCCCAGAGGCATGGACACTGGGCTTAGTGCCCCTCTCTCCCCTCCCAGAGGAATGGACACTGGGCTTAGTGCCCCTCTCTCCCCTCCCAGAGGCATGGACACTGGGCTTAGTGCCCCTCTCCCCCCTCCCAGAGGCATTGACACTGGGCTTAGTGCCCCTCTCCCCCTCCCAGAGGCATGGACACTGAACACTGTATTTGTGTTAATAGTTCTGTTAATGTTTTCTGGTATTGTGTATAGTTACAGTTTAATAAGTGCGTGTCACTACTGTACAATGGCTTTAGGATCGCTTAAAGAAATGTGTTCTTATTCTTTGATTGTTTTGTTAAATACATCATCTTTTAAATAGTCATCGGTTATTGGTATTATAATGGTTTTGTTATTAACCAACTAGTGATTATGTTACTTCCAAAAAACTTAAATAACTTCGATGGTCTTAAAAGAAAGTTAGTCTTGTATACTTTACGTTACGTAGTAAAGTAGAAAGTACACAAAACCATTCAGACTGTCGAAGTAGTTCGTTAATTCAACTCTGTACTTTTTTAGTAGGTCAATGTACTTTGGCATATCTGTTAAGTGTTGGGTAGGATCTGAACTCTGTCTATATATACAGTAAGGCTGATGATAATGTTACCAATACTTTAAAGGACGAAGAATGGTGGTTTGTTTATGTTTTATTAACCCCCCGGTTCGTACTCCCCGCAGGTGTATTTCTATATACAGCCTCTAGGTGGCACCGCAACATTAAACGTAGACACAAAAAACGTATTGATCAAACAGAAATGTCATGTTTCTGTCTAAAACGCTTTGTTTTGAGAAAGACGGAGCATGTTTTTTATTATAAAAAATGTTGGTTACACATATTACAAATATATAACAACATTCGTACACTAGGGGGGGGGGGGTTGCTGTGAATTAAAGAAAAATATTGAAAAGTTGACAGGTTCTCAAGGTTTTCATTGCTTTTTGCTTCATTGAGAACCTGATAAACCTGATCGTGATTATCTCCAGTCTTTTAAAATGCCGAATACTAAGTGTTTCCACATCAAAAGAAATTGGTCATCAATATTTATTGAAATAAAATCACCAACATTTTGACAGCGCATGGTCTCCATGGTGCATACTATGATGTCATAGTCCTCGTTAAAAAAATCATATAAGTCACCGAATCCTCGTATGAAAGTGTGGTGGTAAAGTGTTGCTGTAGACGTTTATTTGAGTATTTCTGAAGAAACATGGATGACATCCACAAACTTCTGAGGCCTAAACTGGAGGTACATTTCTTTAGAGAAAAAAAAAATTGACTGGCGATTAACATTGACGAAAATACTTACTGTAGTTTTTATTTAGTTCTTAGTATCTAAATCTAAATCTAATATCAACATAACCTTGATGTCAAAGTACCTCCACTTCTCCTATATCTCTGACACTGGCTCTGTTACTGTGCCCTGCCAACTATTTAATTTGCCTGCAGGTAGCTGGTGGTTCTCCACCACCCACCCTGGAGAAGGACATGATCCTGGAGGACATAGAGGAGCTAACGCTCTCCCAGCTTAGCGCCCTGAACCACCAGCAGGAGAAGGAGAGTGTGGAGGAGTCAGGCAGACCCGCCTCCTGCCTCTTGTCCTGCTCCTCTCCCTCCACGTCTGTTTCGGGACCAATCATGTCCCTGGAGGACCCGGAGGTCCTGATGCCCTCCGAGCTCAGCACCCTGAACCACCAGCAGGAGAAGAAGAGCGTGCAGAAGCGTGTTAGATGGGAGGACGAGGAGAGCGTGGAGGAGTGTGTTGGATGGGAGGAGGAGAGCGTGCAGAAGCGCGTTGCATGGGAGGAGAAGGAGAGCGTGGAGGAGTGTGTTCGATTGGAGGAGAAGAAGAGAATCCAGAAGCGAGTTAGATGGGAGGACGAGGAGAGCGTGGAGGAGTGTGTTGGATGGGAGGAGAAGAGCGTGCAGAAGCGCGTTGCATGGGAGGACAAGGAGAGCGTGGAGGAGTGTGTTGCATGGGAGGAGAAGAAGAGCATCCAGAAGCGAGTTAGATGGGAGGACGAGGAGAGCGTGGAGTCTGCAGGCTTGGAAGAGGCTGACAGACCTGCCTCCTGCCTCTCGTCCTTGTCCTCCTCCTCTTCCTCCACTTCAGATTTCTCCTTGAGATCCTCCTACACCTTGAGCATCCGCTCCACCTCCAGCGGCTCCCTGGCTTGGACCTCGGACTCAGAGCAAGGTGATCGAGATGAATGCGGACTGACAGACAAGGAGCTTCCCCTCAGCTCAGAAGGTAAGATCCTGACTGCAGATTTGCACATGTACATGTAGTCATTTAGAAGAGGCTCTTATCCAGAGCGACTTACAGCAAGTACAGGGACATTCCCCCTGAGGCAAGTAGGGTGAAGTGCCTTGCCCAGCGACACAAGGTCTTGTTGACACAGCCTGGGTTTGAACCGGGTACCTTCTGCGTGCTTGTGTGTATGTGTGTCTGTGTGTCTCTCTGTGTCTCTGTGTGTGTCTCTTGTGTGAGACATGGCAGAAGAGAACCATGGTGATTGTGGTGGTACTTGTTGACCTTGACATCTAAAAAGTTTCTTGTGATAACATGTACATGTTCTCCTTTGACATGCAGAGTATGAATAATCATCAACGTGTCATTTTCAGCTGTCATTCAGGACGCTCTGAGAAAGAGGATGAAAAGAGGAATCCGCAGGATCTTCAGGCGCATCGTCGGGTTGTTTGCGTGCTGCTGCTGCGCCCAGACCACAGAGGAAGAGGCATGAAACCAGCTGACCCACACTTTTACTGGAGACACATTTTAAATGAAAATGTCATTTTGGATGAAAGTAAAATCACGTCCAAAATGGATCACATTTGTCTCCGTTACTTTAGAGTGTCCCCATTCAAAGTGAAAGCTTTGACTATCTATCAAATCAGCCAATCTGAGTTATTAATCTTAGTGTTATGCTCTATGATGAATATCTTAAAAGTGAAGATATCTGAAATGTTGCATTTAGATAGTATAGTTAATAGAATACAGCAAAATAGCATGAACTCATATCAGTCATGTTTAGGTTCATGAATCTTACCGGGGATCGCACTAGCGCCACTTGACAGACTCCCAAATTGTAGTACACTCACTCAGAAGTACCGAAATGTCAAGCAGCAGCTAAATAAAATAAATAAAAATAATCTAAAACTGGTGACGTTAGATAAAAAATAACTTTATAGTGCAAATCACTTGATAAATATAGCAACTGGATAAAACAGCAATTTAAGATTTTTTTTAAAGTTCCACGTATTTATTTTCATGGTGACAGGTAAGGCACAACTCCAAGTCAATCACACTTCTGTGAAATCAAACTGTCCACTTAGGAAGCAACACTGATTGACAATAAATGTAACATACTGTTGTGCAAATGGAATAGACAACAGGTGGAAATAATAGTCAATTAGCAAGACACCCCCAATAAAGGAGTGGTTCTGCAGGTAGTGACCACAGACCACTTCTCAGTTCCTACGCTTCCTGGCTGATGACGCTACCTCTGCCTTTGTGCAAGGAGGAGCAGGAGGAGCACTGCCAGAGTCCCCAAAATGACCTCCAGCAGGCCACAAATGTGCATGTGTCTGTTCAAACGGTCAGAAACAGACTCCATGAGGGTGGTATGAGGGTCTACAGGTGGGGGTTGTGCTCACAGCCACTGGTGCCCTGTCCTCTTCACAGATGACAGCATGTTCACACTGAGCACGTGACAGACGTGACAGAGTCTGGAGACGTCGTGGAGAACCTTCTGCTGCCTGCAACATCCTCCAGCATGACCGGTGTGGCGGTGGGTCAGGTGGGTCATGGTGTGGGGTGGCATTTCTTTGGGGAGGCCGCAACAGGCCTCCATGTGCTCAGCAGAGGTAGCATGACTGCCATTAGGTATCGAGATGAGATCCTCAGACTCCTTGGGAGACATAATGCTGATGCAGTCCCTGGGTTCCTCCTAATGCAAGACTATGATAGACCTCATGTGGCTGGAGTCTGTCAGCAGTTCCTGCATGATGAAGGCATTGATGCTATGGACTGGCCCGTCTGTTCCCCAAACCTGAATCCAACTGGCGGGGCGTGAGATAGCTCAACGGTTAAGACGTTGGCCTCATGATCGGAAGGGTGTGAGATCGAGCTCCGGCTGTGGCTATGTGACGTTGTGTCCTTGGGCAAGGCACTTCACCCTACTTGCCTCAGGGAGAACGTCCCTGTACTTACTGTAAGTCGCTTTGGATAAAAGCGTCTGCTAAATGAATAAATGTAAATGTAACTGAGCACATCTGGGGCATCATGTCTCGCTCCATCCACCAACGCCACGTTGCACCACAAACTGGTCAGGAGTTAGCGGATGCTTTAGTCCAGGTCTGGGAGGAGATCCCTCAGGAGACCACCTGCCACCTCATCAGGAGGTGCCCAGGTGTTGTAGGGAGGTCATACAGGCACATGGAGGCCACACACACTACTGAGCCTCATTTTGACTTGTTTTAAGGACATTACATCAAAGTTGAATCAGCATGTAGTGCGGTTTTCCACTTTAATTTTGAGTGTGACTCCAAATCCAGAGATCCATGGGTTGATAAGTTATATTTCCATTCATCATTTTTGTGTGATTTTGTTGTCAGCAAAAGGAAATGTATTATTGAAGGAATTACACTAAATCATTTGTTGTAAACTTTGCCGTGAGCGGGATTCGATGCAAGATCTCCATTTTTTCCGTTACACATATAGACGTGTTGGCCTTAGAAGGTGCCACTACATACCTGGCAGACATTGAAATTTATCAGCATATATATATATACATTTAGCAGACGCTTTTATCCAAAGCGACTTACAGTAAGTACAGGGACATTTTCCCTGAGGCAAGTAGGGTGAAGTGCCTTGCCCAAGGACACAACATCATATAGCCACAGCCGGGGCTCGATCTCACAACCTTCTGTTTATGAGAAACATATATATATATATGCTGATCGAGCCCCGGCTGTGCTAGATTCATCCTGACCAACCTCATCCATAAAACCTCATCATTAGGCTCACAAATGAACACAGAACTCGCACACTGGATGCAACCCTTTGGGCTAACAGCGCCATCTTGTGTTCTGGCAGCTGTTCACTCGCTCGGAGACTTTGAATTAGCCGCAATCGTAAGTGACTAACGTCTATTAGTTGTTGTGATCAGTAAGATTCAGGTCTTGTTTTGGGCAAACATAACAACGTCCCTAAGTCATGTGACTGGACACTGACCACTGCATCTCTGCAAAGTATGCAGTCTGTGTACATTTGTATATTCTGTACCATAAATACCCACACTTGCATATATTATACATTACTACGTCCACCATATTCTCTATTTTATATGATTTTATCTCCCGACCAGTATATACTGTATCCTTTACTCTCTTATTTTACTCCAAGCCTTTTATTCCGTGTGTGCGTTTATTTGATCCCCTACTCGTTTATCCCTATCCTCTTCTCTTCTACTCTTTTACCCCTCCACCCTATGTGCATTGACGAGACTGTGTGCTGTTGTTACTTAAGAGTTTCCCCTCGGGGATCAATAAAGTAATTCTGATTCTGATAGACCAAATATTTTTTCTTGAACATGCTATTAATCGTCTATCCACTAGAGGGCCACAGGGGTCTAACAATTCATATCCCAACCCGTAATGTGCTACACTGAACCGACCCAGAACCGCCTTTAATGTAGAAACCTGATTTATGATGTATTACGACATTATGTTAGTATTGAACGATTCATTATTAATAGTAGACGGGTAAAAGGCTTTGTTCAACTAGTAGTCGTTCGTTGCTCACCTAAGTTTAGTGAAATAAATTGAAACTTCAACAGGTGTTACTGAGAAATATGTTTTGGCAGGACTATTGTCTTAACTGATATCAAGTTCACATGTGTACGGCAAGACTGTAATCAGAATCAGAATGGGGGTTTATTCGCTATGCAAGATAAACAAACATAGAATTTACTTTGGCAGGAATGAGCAAACATAGAACATAAATGTGGCCTACTAATAAAATGAAAATGAATACCATGTAAGATACACTGCAGATATGATACATATAGACAAGTAATACAAATGTTACAAATAATACAATAATAATACAAATGATGCGAGTAGTGCAATGATACAGGTAACATGGAATGCAAATGTTACAGATAATACAAATGATGCGAGTAGTGCAATGATACAGGTAACATGGAATGCAAATGTTACAAATAATACAAATGATGCGAGTAGTGCAAATGATACAGGTAACATGGAATTGCAAAAGACATGGGTACAGAGTGGAATGGGTATATATATATGGTACGTTGGGGGGGGGGGGGGGGGGGGGGTATATACACAGTGGTGCAAGAATCACACAATCATATTAAAGAAACAAAACATTGTAGCACATGCTCACCTACTCCACCATCAGAGGGCTGCTGACTTGTGTTCCATACACCGCACAACTCCAAGTATTGATCCGACTGAGACATCAGCTATCGCGAGTCTCTAAGCCTTGATCATGAGCCCCGTAGATAATGAACCTTAAAAGATGAAACTACATACCGGTTAGATATTGAAATTCATCATTAGACTCACAAATGAACACAGAACTCACACAAATGTAGACAAACTTGAAAATACAACATCCTTGGGCCAACAGCGCCACCTTGTGTTCTGGCAACTGTTCACGCGCTCGGAGACTTTGAATTAGCCGCAATCGTAAGTGACTAAAGTCTATTAGTTGTTGTGATCAGTAAGATTCAGGTCTTGTTTTGGGCAAACATAACAACGTCCTAGTCTAGTGTTAATTTGATGTCACTACGGTCCGTTTAGCTGTTTTGCGTGACTACACAGCGCTGTATCTGTGAAGACTGTGCTGATAAAAGCGTCTGCTAAATGAATGAATGTAAATGTATTACGGCTTCAGTTAGTCAAGTCATAACTTTCTTAACGCTGAGGCCGGAATTAATGCTTTAAAAAAATGCTGCCGCTCTTCACCTCAATCGATCTTTTCAACAGGATTCGTCTGCTTGGTATTTGTTTGTTAGAGCTGTACATCCTAACATATGCATGCCAGATCCGGGTATCGAACTCTCGACTTTTCAGTGGTCATTAATGGGCATGTTTCAAGGTCCAGCATTAGCTGAAAGTGACAGTGTGTGAAGTGCCTAGAGAGAGAGCGCATCAGTGTCCATTCAGAAGCATGGCTTAACAGTACTTTTGCACTTTTACCCATGATCTTGGAGGGTTAGAGGATACTGACAATAAAGCCTTTGTTAAAGGTATTTATTCTTTAAACGCAGATGGAAAGCTACTAACCAAACTACTCACACGCCTTCCTGCAGTTTGTGGAAGCGCTCAGGTTGGTTACATGTTGGAACCCAATGCTGGATGTGTTCATTTTACGAATCAAAATGCCACCTTAACACAAACCTTGTCTTTCACAGGTTGCATAAGGCAGCGATGCAGCCTCCCAGCCCCGACAGGACGGCCTCCCAGCCCCGACAGGACGGCCTCCCAGCCCCAACAGGAGAGGAGAGGAGCAACTTACAGCAAGTACAGGGACATTCCCCCCTGAGACAAGTAGGGTGAAGTGCCTTACCCAAGGACACAACGTCATGTTGACACAGCCGGGGTTCGAATCAGGGACCTTCTGATTACTAACCCAACACCCTAACCAACTGCACCACATGACTCCCCCAACTCCCCCACCATGATTGTGTAGAGCAGGGGTCGGCAACCTTTACCACTCAAAGAGCCATTTGGACCCGTTTCCCACCGTAAAGAAAACACTGGGAGCCACAAAACCCCTTTGACATTTAAAATTAAATAACACTGCATATAACGTTTTCTTTTGCCTTTATCCTATGTATAAACAAACTATAATGTGTTGTATTTATGAAATCAATGAACGATTGCAGAGAAAACAAAATTACATTTCTGCATGCAACAAAACATTTTGAGCTCCGAAAAAAAGACGTTGACGTTGGGTTGAAGGTTACTTTCAAGTAGAATACTCAATGTCTATTTGAGTCCTTCTTGTAATTATGAAAAAAAAACGCTGAACTTAAATTATCCACCATCAGCAAACCAAAAATGCTTGAAGTGATTTTTACTCACATCAACCTTCCGCAACCTTCCGCATCAGTTCCGAAGCGGCTTTTTTTCTCTCATCTCCATCCGGATATTTTTGAGCAAAGGCTGCGTGTTTATTCTGGAAATGTCTTGCGACATTTGACTTTTTGTTGTTTCCTAGTTTCTCATTACATATTAAGCATACTGGTAAACCAGTCTCGTCAGCAGTGAAAGCAAATTAATCTGTCCACGTACCATTTAACGTTCTGTTTTCATCAGACACTTTTCTCTTCACTTTTTCTCCATAGTTGTCCTACCTGGGATTCGAAAAGTTCAAGAAATCGCGCGCTGGCGGGTGTCGCACATTGGCGGTTGTGACGCATAGTAACAGCGTAACAGCGACATAACATTTTTTAACACGTTTTATTTAGATATTACAAGATCACCATAATCTTCCAATTTAGAATTACATTTAAAAAACGAACAAACTAAAATACATTTTAATTCAATACTCATTCATTATTTTCAAAAGCCACAGGGAGCCGCTTCGGAGGGATGAAAGAGCCGCATGCGGCTCCGGAGCCGCGGGTTGCCGACCCCTGGTGTAGAGGGTGAGTGTGATGGGAGGACAGGCTTTTACCCGTTTCTGTCAGGTCCTGTTTCACTAAGATTGTGTACAGACCCTCATATCAGAGTAACTTACAGCATCATTCCCCCTGAGTTAAGTAGGGTGAAGTTCCTTGCCCAAGAACACAACATCTTGAACTTGATCATGTTGGCACAGTCAGGAATCGAACCTGCAACCTTCTGATTACTAGCCCGATTTCCTAACCGCTCAGCCACCTGACTCCCCTCCCTCCAGATACCCCTCCTCTTTATTTATTCACATGTGGATGTTTGAACTCTTCAGCGTTCCTCTTTTTCTCTTTTTCACGTAATGGAGTGGGAATTTTGACAGTGATTATGCATACAATATTTGAATTCATAAAACGAGGACGATATGTTTTCTGTTGTGAAAAATGCCGTCTGCATCCTGTGTTCTCTATGTGCCTCCTTTTGGGATCCATAGATGTTTACAGAGTCAACACTGGTTTCGGTAAATTTGCCAACACCATCATAGACAAAGACAAGCTCAAGTAAGTGGTGGTTGATTAACTGTCTCACTTGCTGTGAGAAAACATACTTTTCTCCATATGATTGAACAGGATGTTTGGTGTGTAGTTGTACCTTAACCCTCTAAATCATTTACGGACAGCTGTCTTGTGTTTTGTTTGTTTCCAGTGAGCTTCAGGTGAATCTCATTAGATCCCATAGTGCTGGTCAGTGGCTATTACTATCTTACTATTACCTATAACTATTAACTGTACCTCAATATCTCTTATTATGATTTAGTCATAATTCGACTGTCAATTTACGTGTGTGTGTGTGGGTTTGTATTGGAGAGTCAATATCTTTATTTAATCTTTAGACAATCTTTACTTTACTACTTTATCTTTAGACACAGAATGACAGTGTGTGTGTGTGTGTGTGTGTGTGTGCGCGTGTGTGTGTGCACGTGTGTGTGTGTGTAGGAGTGGGACCCCCCTTGACCATAGAGAGGATCCGTATGCTGCTGGCCCTAAGGATCAATGTCCTGGCTAAAGGACACAGTGGTGTCTCCTTGGAAACAGTCCACTCCATGATCAAGTCGTTCAATGGTGAACCCAGATTAGTACGACACACTAACGCAGTATTGCTGGTGCTCAGATAGTAAAGATATCCATGTGTGTCCGCAGCGTCCTGTCTGTCCTGGGTACCAGAGAAGGGGACAGTGGGGGCGAGTGGAGATCTGGCCCCGCTGGCCCACCTCACTCTGGGCTTGATGGGGGAGGGCAGGATGTGGTCTCCTCAAAGTGGCTGGGCCCCCGCTAAGGCAGTAGGTTTCTACAAAACGCCTCTCGCAACTCATTACATGGAAAACCATGAGGGTTTTCCTCTTGGATGAATGACTTACGGAGATGCAGTGTTGGTCTGTTTCATTAGGTTCAGGAAGGTCATGGATTAGCACCTCTCATGCTAAAACCAAAGGAGGTAATGTACTGTTAACAAGTTTTGTGTTTGTCTGAGGTTGCTTCTTTGCCAGTAATGACATTCTTCAGGTGGCTTAGGTAAGATGCTTCGAGTTGGGAAACACTTGCATTTGAGGAGCTTAATGTGAAAACAAACTGGGAAAAAGCCACAAACTGTACCTGTGCTTATTGGAAGGAGCAGTAAGATGTGAATCACCGCAGCTGCTGATTGGTTGTGCAGGGCATTGAGTTGATCAACGGAACTCAGTTGATGACATCGCTGGGGGCGGAGGCAGTGGAGAGAGTCGTGGGCGTGGCTAAACAAGCTGACATCATTGCTGCCCTCAGCCTGGAAGCCCTGAAGGGCACCAACAAGGCTTTTGACCATGGTGAGGTGGACGACACAGACAGACAAAACACACACACACACACACGAGCACAGCTGATCACAGACACAACACCTGTTATTATTCTTATTCATATTATTATTATTTCTTGCTTTCCTACAGGTACATTATCGCACGTTTGAGGTTCATGTTATTTAATTGTAACGTGTTTAACTGAATGCTCTTGTGGTTCTTCCCTTTGGCAGTTGTTTTGGTTTCACATGATGTATGTTTCATAATCTGACTACCTGCAATGTTTGGTGTCTATCTCGTTGTTATGATCAGTGACCGATGCTCTTTTGTCTCTCTTGGAAGTGGCTTTGGATAAAAGCATCTGCTAAATGAATACATGTAACAGGTCCCCTTCTCTCAAACACACACATAATGGACCTATAATTACACAAACACACACTGGTGTATTAGGACTATCTATCTGTTTCAGATATCCATGCAGCGAGGCCTCATCCAGGTCAAAGAGAGGTGGCAATGAGGCTTTGCTCTCTACTGGACATTTTCCCTTCACAGATCTCTGGTAGAAAACGAGGCATTAATCATCAACACACTTCCACATGGACACATGCACAAGGAATGCCCTCATACCATCATTCAATATTCTCTTGTGTATTTGAAGATAATGTTGCTAATGAAAATAATGATAATGAGGCTCATTTTGTGTTGCTGTCTTCCTGCTTGTTTACCTACAGAGAGTCATAGATCATGTGATCGTGTTCAGGATGCCTATACCCTGCGCTGTATTCCACAGGTGTGTATGTGCGTGCATGTGTGTGTGGCTGTGCAGATCTGGGATTCACACACACAGATCATACTGCTTTATAATCACCGCTGCCGCTTGCCATTTTGGTTCCATAAGCACCAGTACAGCCCCCCCCCCCCCCCCGCCCCCCCACATCACAGGGAGCGAGACAGTTTGTATGAGAGTCCATCCTCCGCCTTTTTTTGCAGGTCCACGGGGTGGCTAATGACACAATAGCCTTTGTCCAGAAGGTGATCTCCACTGAGCTGAACAGTGCCACTGACAACCCTGTATCCTTCAAACAAGCTACTCTTCCTTTTTCTGCCTGTTATGTCTTTGGTATTACATACTTTTCACCAGCAGGGGGAGCCATTGTTTTATATTTTATATTGACGATATCCTACTATTTCTGCTGGGAATTTTCACGGGGAGTATCCTGCTAAGGTAGAGACACAGGCTTCCCTTAATCCTTGTGCTCTCTTCATATTATTCCACTCCACCTGTTCTATGGGTCAAAAAGGCCCCACCTTCAACCTTCTGAAATAAAGCAGGTTATTTACAATTTCATTCGGTTCAATCAAGCACATACAATCTAAATGTATCATTGGGGTTGTGCACATAGCTCTGTTACATTGCACTAACCTGTACATAACTGCTCATTCAACCAATTGGAATAACTAATCGGTACATAATTGATCTAAATGATCTGTATATAACTGCTTCTCTTGCACTTCTGACTGGATGTATTTGTTTCCTTGTATTTATACATGTGTAATGACAATAAAGTTGAATCTAATCTAATCTAGTTAATATATTTTGGCCCCTGAAGAAAGCACACGGGTTAAAGTATTCTTCCACTACTGTCTTTGACAACTCAACAACCATATCTTCCTTCCAGGCTCTGGACTTCCTGTCTATTGGAGTACATGAGCTGGCCAACATGAGTGAGAGGAGGATCGAGAGATTGGTGAACCCTTCCCTCAGTGAACTGCCTGCCTTTCTAGTAGCAAAGGGGGGCTTGAACTCCGGCTTCATGATCGCACACTGCACTGCTGCTGCCCTAGGTACTCCACGTGTGTGTGTGTGTGTGTGTGTGTGTGTGCGTAGTCAAATGAAGTATTTCCGTCATCCAGTGATGACTGTAAAGACAAGTGACAATGCCTGTTTATGAGACTAAACTGCATGTATGGGTTCTGAATAGGATGGCAAGCGTGTGAATGTGGTTCTTTTGACCCCACAGTGTCTGAAAGCAAGGCCCTCTGCCACCCATCGTCCGTGGACTCCCTCTCCACCAGCGCGGCCACAGAGGACCACGTGTCCATGGGGGGCTGGGCTGCTAGGAAGGCCCTGAGGGTTCTGGATCATGTGGAACAAGGTAAGGAAGCACATCCTGTTTAGAAAACACAACACTTCACCCACAGGTAACAGATACATTCATGGGTGTAAATCAAACACCAAAATGGGAGCTGTATTTAGCCAGGGTCTGTCTGTATTTAGCCAGGGGGTCCCATTATCCTCCACCCAATCACTTTCAATGGAGAAATGACAGTTGGACGCTGAGGAAGGCAGATGCTACACATGTGGTTTGAGAGTTTATTTCCATACTCAAATCTCAAAGTATGAAGCTGTAATTTGGTGACATAACATTACATTTACATTTATTCATTTAGCAGATGCTTTTATCCAAAGCGACTTACGAGAGAGAGCTTTACAAAAGAGCTTCAGTTACTGAGCATAACAACTTGATAGACACCAAACATAGCGGGCATCTAGGTTACAAAACATACATCATGAGAACCAATAAGTGTCAACAGAGGAACTATAAGAGCATTAAGCTGAACATTATACAAGTTTTAAGGTAAGCCTCTGCCAGGCTGTAGTCCACCAGTGGTACAAGTCATAACACAACAATAGGAAGTTTCTGAACTATAGCAACAACACGTGATATTTCTGAGTGCCATACTAATTCTAATGTTTCTGAGTGCCATTCAATTCTCGGAATAAGTGAGTCTTGAGCCTTTTCTGGAAGGTGAGGAGACAGTCTGTGTTTCTGATGGGGGTGGGGAGTTGATTGCACCATTGAGGAGCCAGACAGTGGAAGAGTTTGTGCTGGGCTCTGGCGCTCTTGAGAAGGTGGACCACTAGGAGGTTGTCAGAAGAGGACCGTAGGTGGCGGGCAGGGGTGTAAGGCTGGAGGAGAGAGTTGATATAGCTCAGAGTAGTCCCATTCACTGCTCGGAAGGTCAGCACCAGGGTCTTGAATCTGATACGGGCCATGATGGGAAGCCAGTGGAGGGCGATGAGGAGTGGGGTGACATGACAGCGTCTGGGTAGATTGAAAACCAGGCGAGCTGCTGCATTCTGGATCCTCTGAAGGGGGTGGATTGCACTTGCTGGAAGGTCGGCTAGTAGTGAGTTGCAGTAGTCCAGTTTTGAGAGGACAAGGGCTTGGACTAGCAGCTGGGTGGAATGTTCAGACAGGTATCTTCTGATAGACAGATATCTTCTGATGGATAACATGCATTTTATCCAACATGCACATTACGTGCAATATCCTGTGATTCTCCTTTAGTGCAATAACTGTCTACATGTCTATACAGTATGTCTGTCTATGTCTGGTTCACATTCGAGACGGGAACCACTCACTGAACGACATACTTAATTTACTTATTTTTTATTCAATTATTTTTACAGTATACTGTACTATATCGTGTCCCCCTTATTGTTATTGTTATATTACCCTGCAACTGTGTGCTGTACTTTACCCTGCTGCTGTTGTGAACTGCAATTTCCCCCCTGGAAGACAAATAAAAGGTTTATCTAAAAACTTCACCTCCCAAAGGACGCTCCAGAGTTGTCAGAAGTGGGATTTGAACCCACGCCTCCAGGAGAGACTGCAACCTGAACGCAGCGCCTTAGACCGCTCGGCCATCCTGACTTGTGCTGCCACAAAAGGGCATTGCCAGTGTGGTAAGGTTTCCACTCCTTGATGGTGTGTGCGGGTTCACGGTCCCCACATAAATGCAAAAACGCATCACAGAGCGCAACCTTATCCGCTATCAGAAAAACACCAGGGGCTTTGCCGAAACCCGGGATTGAACCAGGGACCTTTAGATCTTCAGTCTAACGCTCTCCCAACTGAGCTATTTCGGCCCGGGTGCATGAAACACCAGCACGACACAGTGGCAAAAGCGCAGGGCCAACTGAAAAAGACGGTGTCACTTTCGAACGCAAAGGATCAAAACCATCGCATCGCAAAGGGACACTTCCGAGTTGTCAGAAGTGGGAGTCGAACACACGCCTCCAGGAGAGACTGCGACCTGAAGGCAGCGCCTTAGACCACTCGGACATCCTGACTGTTGGGACTGAGTCTGTTAGCTGGCTAACACCCATCACACAAGTATTTCACAGGCAAAGCAGCTCACTGCCCTGATGGTGCGGCCACAGACGAGCATTCCAAGTGCGGTAAGGCTTCCGCTCCTTGGTGGTGTGTGTGTGCTGGTTCACGGTCTCCACATAACTACAAAAAGGCATCACACTGAGCGCAACGGCTATCAGAAAAACACCAGAGGCTTTGCCGAAACCCGGGATCGAACCAGGGACCTTTAGATCTTCAGTTTAACGCTCTCCCAACTGAGCTATTTCAGCCCGGGTGCATGAAACACCGGCACGACACAGTGGCAAAAGCGCAGGGCCAACTGAAAAAGACGGTGTCACGGTCGAACGCAAAGGATCAAAGCCCTCGCATCCCAAGGGGACGCCCCCGAGTTGTCAGAAGTGGGATTCGAAGCCACGCCTCCAGAAGAGACTGCGACCTGAACGCAGCGCCTTAGACCGCTCGGCCATCCTGACTATTGGAGGTGACTGGTAGTTAGGCGACGGGCAAGCATAATTGTCTTTTTCAAGATACACCAACGCATCAAACCCAGCGCAGCCTCAGTCAACCCCTACCGCTTGCAAACAACGGCGAAACTCTATCCAGACAGGAAAAGCTTGCGTAGTCGAGGGAAAACCCAGGTTCCTGGACCTAAAGGGTGACGTTTAGATGTTCAGTCTAACGCCTCCCCAATTGAGCCGTTTCGGCCCAGGTCAACAAAACGGCGGCAAAAGAGCGTGAGGCCAACTGAGAAAGGCCGTGCCATGGGTGAACGCAAATGGATCAAAGCTGTCTACCCAAAAGCACCCTGCAGTGTTGTCAGAAGTGGGATTCAAACACACGCCTCCAGGAGACACTGCGATCTGAACGCAGCGTCTTAGACTGCTCGGCCATCCTGACTCTGTTAGCTGGTTAACACCCATCAGATATTTTTTTCACAGGCAAAGCCGCTCACTGCCCCGATGGTGCGGCCACGGACGAGCATTCCAAGTGCGGTAAGGCTTCCGCTCCTTGGTGGTGTGTGTGTGCTGGTTCACGGTCTCCACATAACTACAAAAAGGCATCACACTGAGCGCAACCGCTATCAGAAAAACACCAGTGCCTTTGCCGAAACCCGGGATCGAACCAGGGACCAAAAGCGCAAGGTCAACTGAAAAAGACGGTGTCACGGTCGAACGCAAAGGATCCGCAGGTCCTTCCTTCCTGCTGCTGTCAGACTGTTCAATAATCACAAACACTGCTGTCCATAGCCACTATCATGTGCTACACCATTTGTCTTATTATTATAATTATTATCATCACTACCTCACCACCATGCAGTATTACTATACTTATGTGCAATATTTCAAGTGTTATATTCAATATTCTATATTAAGTGCAATATTATATATATATATATATATTTATATATATTTATATATATATATAAAGTGTCCTGTTGTTCAATATTCCCCCATGGTGGTCTTATTGTTTATACGTACATTACATGTTTTCATTTTAGCAGACACTTTTATCCAATGGTGAGCAGCAACATAAGATGTGTATGTATCGATGAGCAACTTTATTTTGTTGCTGCTGCATTTCTTATTTAAGAAATGAACAGAAAAAAACATTGTGGATGATAAAGCGGTCTGGAACGTTACTAAACGCTAACGGTGCCGCTTACTCTAACTTATACTAAGACAGTAATATAACTTAACTTATAATATAACTAACTTATAATAAGACAGCTGCTGGCACACTAGCTTAGACTCAGGTGACACAACACAGTCAACGGCAACATATTCTGCGCTTACAAACAAATGCAACATGTCCTGAATGTTCAACTTCTGAACGTGGACATGAAGTTGGATCCTCTTTCTGATTGAAAGTGAGGTACTGCTGTGGTCTCTGTCCACTTCTACTGTCTCTAATGTACAAGTACACAAATGTGGGCATGTGCACTGTGGACCAGGCTCTCCAGTACCACCTACCCAGCAGCACTGTGGACCAGGCTCTCCAGTACCACCTACCCAGCAGCACTGTGGACCAGACTCTCCAGTACCACCTACCCAGCAGCACTGTGGACCAGGCTCTCCAGTACCACCTACCCAGCAGCACTGTGGACCAGGCTCTCCAGTACCACCTACCCAGCAGCACTGTGGGTCAGGCTCTCCAGTACCACCTACCCAGCAGCACTGTGGACCAGGCTCTCCAGTACCACCTACCCAGCAGCACTGTGGACCAGGCTCAGCTGAAGAGACAGGTTTCCTTCACAGATGTAACACCAGCAGCTGTAAAGCTGCATGTCCAGCCTCAGCTCATCCCTGCTCCACCCTCTGGTCCTTGTATGTTGGTGCTCAGGTGACCTCACAGGTGCCTGTCCTGGTCTCTGCTCCACAGGCCCAGGGAGGTGTCAAGGGAACCATTTATTGCGCTGATGTCGAAACTGTTCCCAAGGAGCAGTGGACTCCCAGAGGCATGGACACTGGGCTTAGTGCCCCTCTCCCCCCTCCCAGAGGCATGGACACTGGGCTTAGTGCCCCTCTCCCCCTCCCAGAGGCATGGACACTGGGCTTAGTGCCCCTCTCCCCCCTCCCAGAGGCATGGACACTGGGCTTAGTGCCCCTCTCCCCCTCCCAGAGGCATGGACACTGGGCTTAGTGCCCCTCTCCCCCCTCCCAGAGGCATGGACACTGGGCTTAGTGCCCCTCTCCCCCCTCCCAGAGGCATGGACACTGGGCTTAGTGCCCCTCTCCCCCCTCTCAGAGGCATGGACACTGGGCTTAGTGCCCCTCTCCCCCTCCCAGAGGCATGGACACTGAACACTGTATTTGTGTTAATAGTTCTGTTAATGTTTTCTGGTATTGTGTATAGTTACAGTTTAATAAGTGGATATCACTACTGTACAATGGCTTTAGGATGACTTAAAGAAATGTGTTCTTATTCTTTGATTGTTTTGTTAAATACATCATCTTTTAAATATTCAGTCATCGGTTATTGGTATTATAATTGTTTTGTTATTAACCAACTAGTGATTATGTTACTTCCAAAAAACTTAAATAACTTAGATGGTCGAAGAAGAAAGTTAGTCTGGTATACTTTACGTTACGTAGTAAAGTAGAAAGTACACAAAACCATTCAGACTGTCGAAGTAGTTTGTTAATTCAACTGTACTTTTTTAGTAGGTGAATGTACTTTGGCATATCTGTTATGTGTGGGGTAGGATCTGAACTCTGTCTATATATACAGTAAGGCTGATAATAATGTTACCAATACTTTAAAGGACGAAGAATGGTGGTTTGTTTATGTTTTATTAACCCCCCGGTTCGTACTCCCCGCATGTGTATTTCTGTATACAGCCTCTAGGTGGCACCGCAACATTAAACGTAGACACAAAAAACGTATTGATCAAACAGAAATGTCATGTTTCTGTCTAAAACGCTTTGTTTTGAGAAAGACGGAGCATGTTTTTTATTATAAAAAATGTTGGTTACACATATTACAAATATATAACAACATTTGTACACTGCGGGGGGCGATTGCTGTGAATTAAAGAAAAATATTGAAAAGTTGACAGGTTCTCAAGGTTTTCATTGCTTTTTGCTTCATTGAGAACCTGATAAACCTGATCGTGATTATCTCCAGTCTTTTAAAATGCCGAATACTAAGTGTTTCCACATCAAAAGAAATTGGTCATCAATATTTATTGAAATAAAATCACCAACATTTTGACAGCGCATGGTCTCCATGGTGCATACTATGATGTCATAGTCCTCCTTAAAAAAATAATATAAGTCACCGAATCCTCGTATGAAAGTGTGGTGGTAAAGTGTTGCTGTGGACATTTATTTGAGTATTTCTTTGACCATTGACCTGTTATTTTCACTGAAGAAACATGGATGACATCCCCAAACTTCTGAGGCCTAAACTGGAGGTACATTTCTTTAACCCTTCTTCTTTAACTTTAATCATTTCTTTAAAAGAAAAAAAAAAATGAGACTGGCGATTAACATTGACGAAAATACTTACTGTAGTTCTTACTTAGTTCTAAGTATCTAAATCTAAATCAATATCAACATAACCTTGATGTAAAAGTACTTCCACTTCTCCTATATCTCTGACACTGGCTCTGTTACTGTGCCCTGCCAACTATTTAATTTGCCTGCAGGTAGCTGGTGGTTCTCCACCACCCACCCTGGAGAAGGACATGATCTTGGAGGACATAGAGGAGCTAACACTCTCCCAGCTTAGCGCCCTGCACCTCCAGCAGGAGAAGAAGAAAGTGCAGAAGCGTGTTAGATGGGAGGAGAAGGAGAGCGTGGAGGAGTGTGTTGGATGGAAGGAGAAGGAGAGTGTGCAGAAGCGCATTGCATGGGAGGAGAAGGAGAGCGTGGAGTCTGTGGGCTTGGAAGAGGCTGACAGACCCGCCTCCTGCCTCTCGTCCTTGTCCTCCTCCTCTTCCTCCACGTCAGATTTTTCCTTGAGATCCTCCTACACCTTGAGCATCCGCTCCACCTCCAGCGGCTCCCTGGCTTGGACCTCGGACTCAGAGCAAGGTGATCAAGATGAATGCGGACTGACAGACAAGGAGCTTCCCCTCAGCTCAGAAGGTAAGATCCTGACTGCAGATTTGCACATGTACATGTAGTCATTTAGAAGAGGCTCTTATCCAGAGCGACTTACAGCAAGTACAGGGACATTCCCCCTGAGGCAAGTAGGGTGAAGTGCCTTGCCCAGCGACACAAGGTCTTGTTGACACAGCCTGGGTTTGAACCGGGTCTCTTGTGTCTCTTGTGTGAGACATGGCAGAGGAGAACCATGGTGATTGTGGTACTTGTTGACCGTGACATCTAAAACGTTTCTTGTGAAAACACAGTACATGTTCTCCTGTGACATGCAGAGTATGAATAATCATCAACGTGTCATTTTCAGCTGTCATTCAGGACGCTCTGAGAAAGAGGATGAAAAGAGGCATCCGCAGGATCTTCAGGCGCATCGTCGGGTTGTTTGCGTGCTGCTGCTGCGCCCAGACCACAGAGGAAGAGGCATGAAACCAGATTTAGCACATTTACTGGAAACACATTTTAAATGAAGATGTCATTTTGGATGAAAGTAGATGTTACGTCTGCCTCTGCGTGCTTCTGAAGGGGTTAATCCTCCTGTCTCCAGATCTAGGGGGAGTGTTTTCAGGGGTGCAGGAGCAGAACAGGAACCACCATCTGCACCCAATCCAACAATCACCAACCCTACTAGTACTCAGCCCTGCCATGACCACGCTGCCAGTACTTGTCAGTATTACCTACTTAGACTTGCTTCTTGAAAACATTCTTTCCTTGCATTAACTGTGACTTTTTGTTCCTAGATTTTTGCCTGCCAGACCTGGTGCCGTTGCCTGCTCTGCCCAGCTCTCCAGCCCAAGCCTGCCAGACCTGTTGCCCTTGCCTGCTCTGCCCAGCTCTCCAGCCCAAGCCTGCCAGACCTGGTGCCCTTGCCTGCTCTGCCCAGCTCTCCAGCCCAAGCCTGCCAGACCTGTTGCCCTTGCCTGCTCTGCCCAGCTCTCCAGCCCAAGCCTGCCAGACCTGGTGCCCTTGCCTGCTCTGCCCAGCTCTCCAGCCCAAGCCTGCCAGACCTGGTGCCCTTGCCTGCTCTGCCCAGCTCTTCAGCCCAAGCCTGCCAGACCTGGTGCCCTTGCCTGCTCTGCCCAGCTCTCCAGCCCAGTCAGATGGCTCAATGGTTAAGGCGTTGGCCTCATGATCGGAAGGTTGTGAGCCCCGGCTGTGGCTATATGACTTTGTGTCTTTGGGCAAGGCACTTCACCCTACTTGTCTTAGGGAGAATGTCCCTGTACTTACTGTAAGTCGCTTTGGATAAAAGCGTCTGCTAAATGAATAAATGTAAATGTAATACTCTCCTGTCACCCACACCAACCCTCTCTATAATAAACCAGTTAACCTTCACCCATCTGCTTCCTTGTCTCTGTCCGCATCTGGGTTCACCCTTCCCTGGCCCTTAACAGTAGAATCATATCCTCCATGTCTAGGAGGACCGCACCACCCCAGGGGATGTTCTGTATCCCTCTGCCATCTAGGAGCACCGCACCACCCCAGGGGATGATCTGTATCCCTCCGCCATCTAGGAGGACCGCACCACCCCAGGGGTGATGTTCTGTATCCCTTCGCCATCTTTAATTTAAAATGAGGAAATCTTTGTTCTAAGACTGCATGTTTTCTCAGGATTGTGGATTTCTAGATGTAGGTAGGATAGAGGCTACAGTCATCACTCACGTAGAAGATAGTAATTACTCTGTCATTTCAAGGCCCTTTTACCTTTTGAATACTTTCTTGGATTTAGATTAAGATTAGGATCAAGGAGAACACACAAACACCTGATACCTGACACACACTCAGAACACACACACACCTGACACCTCACACACACTCAGAACACACACCTGACACTTGACACACACTCAGAACACACACACCTGACACCTCACACACACTCAGAACACACACCTGACACTTGACACACACTCAGAACACACACACCTGACACCTCACACACACTCAGAACACACACATACCTGACACCTCACAGCCCCCCCAGGTAGAGACACAACCCACCAGGTAGACACACAGCCCCCCAGGTAGACACACAGCCCCCCAGGTAGAAACACAGCCCCCCAGGTAGACACACAGCCCCCCAGGTAGATACACAGCCCCCCAGGTAGACACACAACCCCCCAGGTAGACACACAGCCCCCCAGGTAGACACACAGCCCCCCAGGTAGACACACAGCCCCCCAGGTAGACACACAGCTCCCCAGGTAGACACACAGCCCCCCAGGTAGACACACAGCCCCCCAGGTAGATACACAGCCCCCCAGGTAGAGACACAGCCCCCCAGGTAGAGACACAGCCCCCCAGGTAGACACACAGCTCCCTAGGTCTTACTCGGTAAGACTGCCTTTAAAGGCTGCGCGGATGTCTAACACTCACACAGACCGGCTAAGGATCAGTGCTGTTGCCTCCCACCACCATCTCCTTTCTCCCCCGGTTGTCTGTCTGTCTGACTGTATAAATATCTGTCTTCTGTCTATCAGGGGGATTATATATCTATTGCTCCATGCCTCATGTCATATATGTATGCACGTATGTGTCGCTCAAGGCGGTAGGGAGCGCTCCCTCTTTAGACACTCCACTCCGCCAAAATCAAACATATTCCA
This sequence comes from Neosalanx taihuensis, assembly GCA_030340665.1. Classification (NCBI taxonomy): domain Eukaryota; kingdom Metazoa; phylum Chordata; class Actinopteri; order Osmeriformes; family Salangidae; genus Neosalanx; species Neosalanx taihuensis. Next base: position 9,070,822 of record CM059307.1, read on the forward strand.
TGTCATGGTTATCAATAAATATTGTATAATTATCAGTCAATCAATCACGTGAGTGTCTTGACTGAACTGTAGTTTGTTGGAGCGCGCAAAAAGGTTTCACAGTTTGTTAAGTACTAACTCTGCATCCGTGGAACCCCTTAAGAGGATCTTTAATATTATTAGCCTAAATGTTTAACAAATGGGATCTATCCTGCGCCCATGAAACCCAAGCTGAAAGAAAGTGTGGTAGTTCAGGCAAGAAGTGGGGGCACTGTTTCTTATATTTGAATTTATTTAAAATATTGCCTAAAGCAGGTTTCAATACACTTTATCGGTATGATTGTTTGCAATAACAAAGCAAAACTGTTTACAGGTTTGAGGTTAGAGAATGATGTTTGGTTGAATATATTTACCCTTTCACAGGGACAACGATAAGGGTACAACTTCTCTGCACAACTCCAAAAGCTTTTTCATCGTATCCCACCAGCAACGGTGATTGAATTATTCAACAAATTTAGATATGACATTATAACATGACGTGACAAATTTAAGTCAAAGCAATGCACATTCATTTATTTCACAGTTCTCTGTAAGGATGTTTTGTCGTTGTAAAAACATAGCTCACAGTTAAGGTGCTTATGGTCTTCCCTTTTTATATGTAGATAGCATAAATGCTGAATTTGCCTGAACAACACAGGTTAGACAGTTACAGTGATCTAGTAAATAACCTGGGAGACAGATTTTGTTAATATGAATAAAGTAGTGTTAAAGAGAAACACATATTTGGTTTTGTGTGAGCCATAATACTTTCTCTAGTAACCTTACAGTGAACAAAACTCAAGTGAAAACCACTCTGGTTTCTGCTGTTAATTGGTTGCATGATCTGACGGTAATTGATACATCCATCCAATATCCCTTCTCACACACTCCATCCAGCCCAATGACTGGAATTTGAGTGGGGGCTTGACATTCCAGCAAAAGTCATTGGCGCATGGGACTTTCAGGTTTTTCTTCTAAACCAACGAAAAAGCTCATCTGTTTTGGCGCAAGGCTATGGATGCGTAAGCGGGGCCCAGAGTTAGATAAAGAGGCAGGGATTTCCCCTGGCTGGGGAAAGATAGATCCAGAGAGGACAGTGACCGCGGTGGGTCTCTGCTCGTGTTGCTCTAAAGTAGGTGGTAAACTCAGGCCTCATGTGGAGCTCACTGTGAAAGACAAGGGGGGGTCACTTAGTTTGAAAGGCCATTCAAATAAGGCCTGTTATACTTGCTTTCAGCCAGGGTAGCAGTATTACTAAACTAAAATACGCAAGTATGGAAAAATTGAAAATTAGAAGGCATTCATTCATCCGTGTATGAGAAAACCTTACCCAACAGAAATAAACAAGAGATTAGATATTATTTGATAGATAGATAAAAATGTTATCTTCACTTAGAAGTATGACTTACAGAATGCCACATATCTTCCCATATAGCAGTGGTTCTTAACCTGGATTCGATCGAACCCCAGGGGTTCAGGTGAGTCAGTCTCAGGGCTTTGGTGAGTCAGTCTCAGGGGTTCGGTGAGTCAGTCTCAGGGGTTCAGGTGAGTCAGTCTCAGGGGTTCAGGTGAGTCAGTCTCAGGGGTTCGGTGAGTCAGTCTCAGGGCTTTGGTGAGTCAGTCTCAGGGGTTCGGTGAGTCAGTCTCAGGGGTTCAGGTGAGTCAGTCTCAGGGGTTCAGGTGAGTCAGTCTCAGGGGTTCGGTGAGTCAGTCTCAGGGGTTCAGGTGAGTCAGTCTCAGGGCTTTGGTGAGTCAGTCTCAGGGGTTCGGTGAGTCACTCTCAGGGGTTCGGTGAGTCAGTCTCAGGGGTTCGGTGAGTCAGTCTCAGGGGTTCGGTGAGTCAGTCTCAGGGGTTCGGTGAGTCAGTCTCAGGGGTTCGGCGGAGGTCAAGACACACATCCGACTCACATATGATTCATGATGACACGACCAATTAAGAAGGGTTCGGTGAATGCGCATATAAAACTTGTGGGGTTCAGTACCTCCAACAAGGTTAAGAACCACTGCCATATAGTGTTAATTCCCTTTACAGAGGTGTGGGAGTACAACATAACAGCTTAGACTACAGTACTGACACTTTTTGCTAAGGAATTTGTCCGGTCTCTTACCTGTTGGGTTCTGCTGTGGCTCTCTTCTAGGCCTGCCTGTAAACATCCCCAGCCACACCCCAAAGCCAACGCACATCTGCAGGCACTTCAGGGATCCACTCTACAAACCTAGAGGAATATAGAGGTAGATACAGATTAGCTAGTAATGACAATAGCACAGGTTCCCAAACCTTTACTGCCAAGCCCCCCTTTTAAAGAGTAAAATGTGTTTAAAGTTGTCACAGAACATGTGGATAAGGGTCCCAATTGGTGTTGGATTGACTTCATTAGACAATCTAGTGACTTTTAGCAATGTTCGAAGTGTCAGAAGTCACTTCTGGTGAGATTTCTGGCCCAACATTGAAGAGGCACAAAGTAGTCTTCTTGTCTCCCACATCAAAACTTTCTCTATCTGTCCTCCGACGAAGGCGGTGGCATTGCTGCCTGCTCCTGCTTCCTGCCCTATTGTCGTGCCTGTCTGCTGGAGAGACTAAACTCGCATCACCCTTCTATGAAGAAACATGGATTTGCTCAGCTGGTCACTTGACACCATTTTTTCGAGGAGACGTCGGGGTTCGGGGGAACCCAACTGTCCTGACGGGTCGTCCCCAGCTGGAGACATGATGGACGCGTGTCTGTCTGAGCTCTCAGTGGAGGACGTGGACGATCTCTACATATTGGGATTCATGATTGCCGGGTTTCTGCCGATTGGATTAGACGTTGCCATGGGATATCGACAAATTATATTTACGGTTGCAGCGGTTAAAGGCCCAATTGATTGAAGTGAAAGGCAGGGCTGTTGGTGGCCAAAGTGTGACTTTACAGTGCATGGAGGAGAAACTGGCGGCTCTGCAGGGGACTGTGGAACGTATTGACCAACAAAATGGAAGAGTGAGGGACAGAGACATTATTGAGAGAGACTTTGTTTGTCGAGTGTGAATTTTTAACTCTACGAACAACTGCATGCTTGTCTGCTTTTGGCTCTAAATTCCAGCACGGCCTTGCATGGAGGAATCCTAATAAGAAGAATTCCTACAATAACAATAGGTTTCCTCCTGACGGAGGAATCCTAATAATACCAGTTACCTACAGTGGGTATTTGTCAACGCTATTCTGACCACCAGAACAAGTCCTTTATTAATTAATGTTGTGTGGCTGGGAGGCAGAATGAGGGAGAACATGCTACCTAAGGTTGTTTTCATTTGCAGGAGGGTAGTCAGTATGTCAGTTGCCATGGGGACGGTGTGGATATCGTCTGGCTTGTTTGCAGGGCCATCTCTACCTAATTTAGTGCCCTAGGCAAAATTACTGCCTTAATCACCAAATCAGACCGGACATACAGACAGAGATGATAACTGTGTAGAAAACGAATGAAAACTCATCACAAGCATAAACAGCGCCGATGCAGTGCGCATTTCACATTAAACACGGTGTAGCTAGCAAGCAGAAATAAATAAAACTTCTTCACACAAAACCGCATGATTAAGAGTGCCTGGCAGCGCCCCTCCAGCAGATGGCGCTCTAGGCGACCAAGAGCAGGGCCAAGAGCCGGCCCTGCTTCTTTGCATAAACACTGCTTTGACGACTAAGATGGTTTGCTTACTACAAAGTGAAGGTGAGGGCTGGATGTGAGTGTGTAAAAATGTGCATTACCTTTGTGCAAATGAGTAGGCAGACTCTACAGGTAGAGTGTATGGCAACAGCATGTAGGATGCCACTCTGACTGGGAGTAGCTCTGTCATCTTGTCATAGAGCCTGGGCTTCTCTTGACATGCCTCACAAAATACTGGCAAAAAATACACAGCATGATTATACACACGATTTAGTCACTATAGGCTTAGGCTTGGTTGTGCAGGTGAATGAAATACCTTTCTTGATAGGATGTGGCAGGTTGTTGACTTTCCTTTCATCCAACCACCAGTGGCGCTCCCTCAGTAGGCGGAGCCTCCGGAGTATCCATTCCCTGGTAGACTCAGTTAGGGTTGGCTTACAACAGCAGGGGGGCGTGGTCTTTGTTAGAGAAAGGTCAGTGGTTGGACACTCCACTCTCATCAAATCTGATTCAAACATCAGCATTCAAAGAAAATCATTTCAGGATGATTTCTCTTTTAGTAATCATCTTAAAACTATCAACTGAATACTCACTCTAAACAGTATATTTAGTTTGTGATTACATAGTGTGATTACACTTATTTTCATGTATTCATCCTAAGTATGGTAACAACACTTACTGTTGTCTTCTAGAAAGCGAAGAGCATCATTGTAGCCACTTTGACAAATTTCCGCCAAAATCTGGATGGTGAAGAAAACATATAGTTAAATATATAGATTATAAAAATATGTCGTTTTATCTTATTTGTAGCTAATTTATGTTGTATTTTACATTATATTTTGTATCCTGTTTTTTATTATTATGTCACATATATGGTTCTATGTTTGCTCCTTTTCTGCCAAAGTGTTTGTATATCTTGCATAGCGATTGAAAAAGATTCTGATTCTGATACCTATACAGTTCTATCTGGCAGTGGTGGGCTGTTAGGGTCAGCAAGGCCTTCTCTGCTGGCCTAAACATCAATAATAAATCATCATTTATTAAATGTTGATGTATTTTTATAAAGTGGTGCATGGTAGCAGTGTAGCACTCTCGCCTCCCAACAAGGAGGGGTTTGACCATCATCTCTCTGCACATCCTCCCCGTGTTACTGTGGGTTCTCTCTCTGCACATCCTCCCTGTGTTACTGTGGGTTCTCTCTCTGCACATCCTCCCTGTGTTACTGTGGGTTCTCTCTCTGCACATCCTCCCTGTGTTACTGTGGGTTCTCTCTCTGCACATCCTCCCTGTGTTACTGTGGGTTCTCTCTCTGCACATCCTCCCTGTGTTACTGTGGGTTCTCTCTCTGCACATCCTCCCTGTGTTACTGTGGGTTCTCTCTCTGCACATCCTCCCTGTGTTACTGCGGGTTCTCTCTCTGCACATCCTCCCTGTGTTACTGTGGGTTCTCTCTCTGCACATCCTCCCTGTGTTACTGTGGGTTCTCTCTCTGCACATCCTCCCTGTGTTACTGTGGGTTCTCTCTCTGCACATCCTCCCTGTGTTACTGTGGGTTCTCTCTCTGCACATCCTCCCTGTGTTACTGTGGGTTCTCTCTCTGCACATCCTCCCTGTGTTACTGTGGGTTCTCTCTCTGCACATCCTCCCTGTGTTACTGTGGGTTCTCTCTCTGCACATCCTCCCTGTGTTACTGTGGGTTCTCTCTCTGCACATCCTCCCTGTGTTACTGTGGGTTCTCTCTCTGCACATCCTCCCTGTGTTACTGTGGGTTCTCTCTCTGCACATCCTCCCTGTGTTACTGTGGGTTCTCTCTCTGCACATCCTCCCTGTGTTACTGTGGGTTCTCTCTCTGCACATCCTCCCTGTGTTACTGTTGGTTCTCTCTCTGCGCCCTCTGGCTTCCTCCCACTGTGCAAAGACATGCATGTGGAAGGTTCGTCCCTAGTGAATGAATGTGAGATGTGAATGATTATCTGTAACTGTCTGTGTGATAGCCCTGCGACTAGCTGGCCCCAGTCCAGTGCATTCTTCATATAGATATATTTTCATATAGATATTTTTAAATAGATATTTAAAAAAAATCATATGGATATCTATTTTTGTTGTGGTGCAAGATGGCTGTCCTGGTACCTTTGGTTCAGGGGGGAAAAGGGCCTTGCTGAGACGGTACATGTTGCCCATGTTCATCTGGATGCTAGTGTTAGTGAAGCGCAGCTCGTGGAAACTGGTGGAGTTGCTGTCGCGAGGGCAGATGTCACTTTCACCCGAGAATGGTGAAATTGTGATGGTGTTCTTCAGCTCTGACTGAGGGAGGTTGTTACTAATCCCTCCATCCACATACCTCTGTAGAGAAACGGGAGATCCATGTCAGTAAGGATTCTACTGCCCTGCCTAATGCCTTTTTATACTTATACAGTACATAGTTAGAGGACAACACAAAAGAAGTGAGAAAAGACAGATGTTTTTTCCGCCATCAGTCTATGCCTATGTCTTCATAAAATCAGCAGTTTGATAATAAGGTAAATTAAATCCAGATATGCTTCCATTTCTGTATGATCTGTGTGCAAAACTCAAGACAAGGAGGGTTCTGTTTGACCATTTACGTATTTTGTGGCTACCAAAAGACCGAGAGGCCAAACGTAAGTGAAAGTACAGTAATGCTTAATGAGTTCTGGAATGACAATCAAATGTGTTCAATTATGAATGCCATCTCTAGTTTATTTCTATATAAAGCAAACAAAAGCTTTTGCATCTTACCAACATATTGTTACACTGACCAGAGACTACACCTTACCAGTAACATTACATAATACTTTTCTGAATGGGCTTTAAAGTAATACAACATGTACTATGATAAACTAAAATCTGTCAGACAACAATAACATACAGCATACATACGTATCTGTATAGGGTTTCAGCATATCATTGAGTACAGCTAGAAGATACACACAGAATCTGTTTGCAATGAGTGAGTCATTAAACTAGGCTTAAGTTGGCCCGGAGCCCAACATAGAACAGGACACAATGTACAGCAAACAGACAGGCAGTCTGAAAGACGGGGAGTTAATGTAAAGGACAAGCCAGTCTACTGGAAAGTCCCTCCTCCTGTTCCATCTTATCTAGCAGATAACATGTGAGTTCTTTACATTGCACTTTGACACAGAAATTAGAACATGCCCTTAAACAGGAAGTTTATGTTTTTAAGGCAATATAGTGTGTGGCTATATAACGTTAAAATATTGTCTATCATGTAGATTAGATTGGATGATTAGATTCAAATGTATTATACAAATACAGTGTAATGCAATGCAGTAAGGATGTAGTCCGTAAATGATGATTATTACACAGTATTCTTTTTCTATTATGTATTATATCTGTCATTGTTATAGTCTATCTGTCATAGTCTATTTTTGGAGCATGTTTGTGTGTCAGCTCATATTGCGAGACTCATTTTCTCACTGGAGCTATCTTAAACTTGTTCCAGTGGATACATCTCAGTTTAGCAGGGTCAGATACAGCATTGACCTGCCAAAAGAAACTGTGTCTAGCTGCAAGTATGCTGCTTTTCTTGGGTAAACACACTGGCATGAGTAGGATCAAACTGACAGAAACACACTGAATAGTATTACCTAACCAGAGTTTAACACCGAGGCAATGTGCAGCAACACCTAATCTATGATCTAAGATCATATGTCAGTCCAATGCCAGATCATTTGTCAAATGAAATGTAATTGTGATCAGCATTCCTTAGTCATTTGATATTGAGCTAGGGAGGCTTACCTCTCCCTGGAAAGCTGGGGGAATCAGACCACAGTATACTGGAATAAAGCAGCTACAGATCAGGGCCTGTGTGACCAGAGGACAGGTGTAACAACACACAAAACAACTTCACAGTGTACACATTCAGTCAAATAGCCCCTTACTGTCAATGGGGCCAAACCCTTAATATAATTCTACATGTGCTTAGGAATGTTCGCATGTGTCTGTGGGTATTAAGGGATAGATGGGGTGATTGGGTTCAATGTTCAAGGCTAATAGGTTCTACCACACCTGTACAAGCTCTTCCTTAGAGTTGAACTGGGACACCAGGACATTCTGCCCGTCTGAGACACGGGTCAGGGACACACACAGGCTCCCAGAGGACAGCTTGTGTGCATCGGGGGGTAGGTCACGATCCAGGCCCAGGCGGAGCTCCTTGATCAAGTTGAAGGAGGGGTGAAGGGGGCCCAGGTTACGCTTGCGAGCCTCCTTTGCCACATTTATTACAGCCTCACAGCATTGTGCTATGAGTTGGAGACAGAAAAAAATGTTTAAGATAAGAAATTCCTTTATTAGAAAGAGTAGTGTGTGAGTAAATGATCTCTGTGTGGGATTATCTGAGACTTTTACATAGATCAAACTAAACAAATTAAATAAAAGCCTTACATAACACTGTGGTCAAACACTTTTCCTTTCCGCCTGTGTTATTGGCGAGTCACTGACTTTCCTCATTTTTCTTATCTCTGGAACATTCCTCTGTATTACTGTGTGGGCTCAGCTTTCTACATATTACCCACTTTTTATCTCCTTTTTTCTAGCATACACAGTGTACTACCTAGACAATGGGTGGCTTTTATTCTAGGAAACTTATGTTTCATGTGTGTGAGTGAATTAATAATGTTGCTCCTTCACACTTAAATCTGCCCTTTTATGTTTGAGTAATCCCACAGGTATTTAATGCTTATTATGAATGTATCAAATAATAAACACTGAAACAAAGATAGGACTGACTTTAAATCATTTCTTAAAAAGCATTTGTGTAATTCAACCCTCCTGCCATTATTTTTGGCTGGGACCATTAGACCGTCTACATTTACATGTATTCATTTAGTACTCTAGTTAGTCTCTAGTACTCTATTCTACTCTACGCTTTACTACTCTAGTCGTCTAGTTAGTACTTGTATTCGTTGTAACTTATATTAAGTCACGGTTATGAACCCAGACTGCAGCAAATATCTGTTTGTTGTCACTGTCAGTATTTGTACTTGTCAGTATCACAATTAAAGTAAATTTCTTTTTTTTCTTGAAGTAAAACTGTAAAACAGTAAAACACTTCTCTTGGCATTTTATTTCTTTCTGAGTGAAAGCGAGAAACAAATTTGTTGTACCAGCATAAATGTTTTTGATATGTATTTACTTACATATGGATGCCTGACTGGTGAGCACAGACGCGGTGAGGGCACCAGCAGAAGCCCCGTAGATGTGAGTGGCCCCGGTGACCAGGTGGGGGGCCCTCTCCAGAATACAGCTGGCAACTCCGATGTGATAGACCCCCAGGAACCCGCAACCAGCGAAAGAAAGGTTCCATCCTTCTTTAAGATCGAACATCACGATTAATAAAGATTTAGGCCTTTAACTTTAACTCCGACAATTAAGTTGCATTACGGAATTAACTTAACGGAAGACCGTTCTGACAGCGACTAACTTAGCGAAGAGTCTGCAGGTGAAGTTATGAAGTGAGATGACAGCTCAGCGATCTGGGCACCTCCCATTCTAAAACCAGTTCTGGCCAATCAGCACAGAAAAGCTGAACTATGCTGTTTTTTCCGTTTCTTTAGTTTTTGTCTTCATTATACAATAAAAATATGTTTTGATGATGTCTGCTGATTTTTCATCTATAATATATAGATATTAAAAACTTGCGTCGTCAATGCATTTCTCTTCCTGCAACAAAGAGCACTGCGCATGCGTGGTGTTCGTCACTGCGGACTGGTGCTGAAGCTGAGGACATGCGCATCACACGAGCTCAGGACTGGTGCTGAAGCTGAGGAAACGCGCATCACACGAGCTCAGGACTGGTGCTGAAGCTGAGGACACGCGCATCACAGGAGCTCAGGCGATGACATCATTTTCCTCCATCATGATTGGCTGACGGTCAAGTCGTTGGCGGACCATCACGTCCTCCCCTATGCCATAACAAACCTTGCGCCTGGCGACATTTTAACCTAGACGAAATCTAAATTTGAATAAAAACCTTTTCTGTGGCTCGTTTTGAGAATGGCAGAGAGTGAGGCAGACACGCCGAGCACCCCTATTGAGTTTGAGAGCAAATATTTCGAGTTTGATGGAGTCCGACTTCCACCCTTCTGCAGAGGAAAGATGGAGGACATAGCTAACTTCTCCCTCAGAAGTAGTGATATATGGATTGTCACCTACCCAAAGTCAGGTAAACAACGTCCACATGCTACACATGGCTATGTGGCGTTATTTGATATAATTATACTTTGCTAGGACTATATGAAATAATACAATTTAAACGAATACGAATTGGAACTGTATGATTCTGATTATTGTCTTAAAGCTTTAAAAAATCAGAATCATACAGATTCGTTCTAGTCTTATTAGATTCAGTTGTATCATTGAATATAGTCCAAGCAAATATGCATATATGAAATAACACCACAATCTAAATCTTTTATAGGCTTCCACACAGTGGCACCGCTCTCACCGGGACACCGAGTGCAGACGGGGCACCAAAACAGCCTCATGGAAAATAATCATAGTCTTAATAACTATAATGCCTATATTTTTGGGGGGGGTATAGAAATATTCGGAATCATACTTCCCTAAATGGCCTGTAGCGGCACTGCTTGCACATATTAGTTGTGTCGGACATGGACACGTTTCCATAGAGCCCATCTGATGTGCAGTATTCCATAACGAGAACCAAAGAAGCATTCGTTAAAACATTCGCACGTCTAAACACAGTTCTGTCATTCATATGACTTGATTATGCAGTATAATAAAGTCTAGCCTAGATTCAAAAAGATTATTTTAAGGTTAGCAGCAAGCTAAACACCGTTTTCTAATTCCCTAATAGGTGCCTGTGGAATTTGTAGCCTAATGCACTCATAAACTGTGCATGAACATTTATTTTTGTTTACATCAAATCCTGCTCCTCAGGAGCCCCTGCCATTGCGTAATGCAGTTTATGTGCAGTTGTCTGCGCACTTTGGGCTGGACAACATACATGACATGGAGTCTGCTGTGATTAGACAGTCATGTATCTAAACCAGGGGTGGGCAATCCTGGTCCTCGAGGGCCGCTGTCCTGAAGATTTTAATGTTTCCCTGCTCCAGCACACCTGATTCTACTAAAACGGTTTGTTATCAAGCTCTGTGGAAGCCTCATAATGACCGTTCATTAGAATCAGAGTGCTGGAGCAGGGAAACATCTCAAACCTTCAGGACAGCAGCCCTCGAGGACCAGGATTGCCCACCCCTGATCTAAACTGTTGCATTGACACCACATTAACACATTATTCATGCTTCTCCTTGCTCAGTATAGTTATCACACACCTGCAAAAACCATCACATTCCACGCTCACATCACCATCACTGTCATTGTTAATTCATAACTGAATTGCCAGGGTAGCGCTATGAACTATATTAGATTAGATTCAACTTTAATGTCATTACACACCTACAAGTACAGGGTAACAAAATGCAGTTAGCATCCAACCAGAAGTGCAAAACAGGTAGCAGAGATTATGTACAGGGTATCAAAAGTGATTTGGTAGTACAAATATACAGCTGTATTGTATAACATTTCATAGTATTTTTACAGTATTTACTGTGTTGTATGTACAGATGGTATGTATGTACAAAATGGTACTATATGCAGATGTGCAAAATGGTAAAGATGATGTAAAATGGTACAGATGGTGCAAAATGATACAGATAGTGCAGAATGCAGACAATAGTGCAAATATAGGGGGGCGGGGGTTAGCGCGGGGTGGAGTTCAAAAGTGATACAGTCCCCTGTTCCTCAGTCTACTGGTCTTAGACTGGAGGCTCCTGAGGCGCCTACCGGAGGGCAAGAGGGCAGACAGTTTGTGGGCGGAGTGAGAGTAGTCCTTCTGGATGCTGTGAGCTCTACGCAGACAGCGCTTCCTCTGGATGTCCTCGATGGATGGAAGAATAGTCCCAGTGATGCGCTGGGCAGTTTTCACCACCCGCTGCTGTGCCTTGCGCTTTGCGACTGTGCAGTTTGTAACACATACTGTAACACAGTTTGTCAGGATGCACTCGATGGCACAGCGGTAGAAGTTCACCATGACAGCTGAGGACAGGTGGTGTTTCATCAGTGTTCTCAGGAAAAAGAGACGCTGGTGAGCCTTCTTGATCAGGCCGGAGGTGTTTGTAATCCAGGACAGGTCCTCTGAGATGTGGATCCCCAGGAACTTATAGCTGGAGACACGCTCAGCAGCCCTCCCGTTGATTTGAATGGGGACTTGAAGTCCACGATAAGCTCCTTGGTCTTTGTGGCGTTAAGAAGCAGGTTATTGTCACTGCACCACATGGCCAGGTGCTGTACTTCCTCTCTGTAGTTGTTGGTGAGTTTCTTTACAGATCCTGGTTTCAGGAAATATTGTTTTATAAAAGGGTTGCAGTGTCAGGGTTTATGTAGATGCTATGAGCCACTACTAGCAGGCATCGTATAAAGATGTTCTTCTGTATGAGCCTCATGTACTGGCAACTCCACGGTCTGCAGCAGGCTACCAGAAAGGAAATTGATACCAAAGGTTTTTTCAAAGTTATGTCCTTTTTTTTAACTTTCCATGTATACTGTCATGGAAGGCTCTATGGGATAAAACATGTTTTTTAATTAAACAATGTTTGCCTACATCACAAGCAAAACATTTGATATGTTAAATAATTCTATGAATGAAATGAGTAAGCTACATGATGATACAGTGTCCTCCTTTCATCATTCCCTGACTTTCTTAAGGGTGTCTGTTGCCAAGCAGCGTGAAAGTAATGACCAAGCACATGGTAGGCTTCATGAATGCTCTGCTGTGTGTCTGCAATGCCATTGGCTCAGTCAGTCAATAGGCCAAGAAGTCAAGACGGTTTAGAGGGTTTGGTCAGTTAGCCTAGGAGTCAGATGGCTCAGCAGTTAAGGTGTTGGCCTTGTGGTCAGAAGGTTGTGAGTTTGATTACCGGCTGTAGCTATGTGATTTTGTGTCCTTGGGCAAGGCACTTCATCCTACTTGTCTCAGGGGGTTTGTTCCTTGTATTTACTGTAAGTCGCTTTGGATAAAAGCGTCTGCTAAGTAAATATTTATTTATTTATTATTATTTATAGCCTGTGCAACAGTCACATGAAAATTAAACAAGTCCTTCAAAACCTGACTTATGGAAAGATTAAATTCATAAAATGAAGAAAATGTTTTGTCTGTCAGTTCCTTAACAGATTCAGTTGACCTCTGGATTAGTATAAGTATCAGCAATATGCAGATTGCGAGAGAAAACCAGACCTTTGAAAATAAATGACAACAAAGCCTTTGGTCTCAATCATGTCTCACAACGATAAAGGCCAGACGATCCTATGTTATAGGGCACGAAGATGTAAACGATAGATAGTGAGTGTCAGGCAGTAAGGGTGTTACAACAGTCACAGGGAAAGAGATGCACAGCTTCAGTCCATGGACACTCAGAGTAGAGAGAGATCCTAAACAGCACTTTTTTCCGCCGTCATCACAAGACATACAAAGGACTTGTTCTTGACCCTCAACATCTATCGAACCTGACAAATAAACACAATCTACACTTAACAATATCAAACTCACATGAGAACATACTAACTGACTCGTTTTATTGATTAGTGAAATTTTGGTTAGTGTACAATGTAAGTACCCAGGAAATCTCAATTTCCTCCACACAAACCACGAGAATACAGATTGCGAGGGAGTCAGATGGCTCAATGGTTAAGGCGTTGGCCTCAGGGAAAATGTCCCTGTACTTACTGTAAGTTGCTTTGGATAAAAGCGTCTGCTAAATTATTACATGTAATGTAAGTATACAGGTGCTTCTCAATAAATTGAATGTTGTGGAAAGTTAATATATTTCAGTAATTCAACTCAAATTGTGAAACTTCACACACAATTCACTCACAGACTAAAGTAGTTTAAGTCTTTGGTCCGTTTAATTGGGATGATTTTGGCTCACATTGAACAGAAACCCAACAATTACAATCAATTAGAATACTTAATTATAGCTGCAGGCAGCAATGGCATGTTCCTCTTCAGCATTGCAAACTTGAGAGCAGTGAAGGCCTTAAAGGATCTTTTGGGTTATCAAGTGAATGTTAAAGTCATCCATAATTACGTTATTGTCAGTGTACGTCACTAGATCAGCACCAAAATCTGTAAATTCCTCCAAGAAAGAGGAGTAAGTGCCAGGTGGGCCGTACAACGTAGCTATACAAAATGTAGTTGGTGGTTTCATGCATAGTATTTCAAATGTTTTGTTTTGAAACTGACTTCATGAATCATAGCAACACCACCCCCTTTCTAAGAGACATGTGGGGAGTCAGGTGGCTCAGTGGTTAAGCTGCAGGGGTGTCCAACCCTGGTCCCTGAGCACACCTGGTTCTAATGAGTGGGTTGTTATCAAGCTCTGTGGAGGCCTGATAATGACCATTTATCAAAGTTAGGTGTGCTGGAGCACGGAAATATCTAAAACATTCAGGAAAATGGCCCTTGAGGAACGGGATGGGACACCCCTGTTATAGTGAGTGTCAGGTCTGCACTAAAATAACTTCAGTGTTTCTAGACACTAAGAAAAGCACCTCTCCAGCTCGGGTGGAGCCCGTCACTTTTCAATAAGCCAGGTCTGGCCTAGAAACTAGACCAGTTATCAACAAATCCTGAATCTTGCTCCATGCAGAAGCGAGCCAGCCAGCGGTTAAGAGAGACAAGTCTGCTGTAGATCTCATCACTCCCCCTAATAACAGGTAGTGGACCAGAGACTGTTACTCCATGTAGACACATCTGTTGAGGAAGGTCACATGCTCAAGCTATGTTAACCTTGGTTACCTTGAGGTGAAACCAGAACTCCCTATTGGTGATAGTGCACAAGTCGCATGTAATGTTACTAGCTCACTATCTCCTGAGGGAGACTTGCTGTTTGCTAACAATAACCTACAAATAAAATGGAGGTATTACTGTTTCTTTTATTGTTATTTTCTTAGTATGAGATTTTAAAACATGCAGGAAACTCTTCGTAGTTAGCATAAGGAGTTTAGTTCAGTTAAAGTTTATTGTCCCCCAAAGGAGGAAACTTGACTTGCAGCAGGTAAAAACATACAGATAGCACAACAGTTAAAAACACTGTTACACAAAAATTCATCTAAAACTTCAAGAATTGTGCAAATTTAGTAACCTGATTGCACTGGTACAAAATAGTTCTTTGTCCTATTGGACTTAAAACAAGGAACTCTGAATCTCCTGCCTGAGGGGAGAACCTCAAAAGAGCAATGAAGGGGGTGATTTACACAGTCCAGAATGGCATCTGCTTTCCTAATAACCTGCCTCTCATAGATATCTGTTAAGGAAGACTGTGGACAGCCTATTAGCTTGCCAGCCACCTTCACAATATGGTTATCATGGTAGTATGGTTATATATGGAGGTTATTTTTCTCCTTCATGCTGATACCCCCATACCAAGCAATAAAAGCAAAAGTAAGGACAGATTCAAGGTCCCATTATCGTTCAACTAGCTCTCGATGCTCGTTAGACAGTTTACAAAAATGTTGATAAAATACTAATTTAAAACATACTGTCACAACTTTGTACTTCAATATATAGATACCCATCTATACTTAAACAATCCGGTTTAAAAAACCAAATAAGGATATTCCTTGAGATGTTAGTCTACTAATTTTCTGTAGTTATCCAGGGGGTTCCATTATCGTCCACCCAACCACCATGAGTAGCGTTGAAAAAACACGTTTGATATATCTATATTGCACAGCTTCACCACGACGGTCCGATAAAGAGACTGCCTAACTGCAGACGATGCACCGATCCACCTGTCAATCTTACGCTCCGTCCTCTCTCACTTGTGAACTAGACCCAAAGGTACTTGAACCCCTCCACTTGGGGAAAGGTCTCCCCACCCATCCAGAGGGGGCAAGCCACCTTTTATGCTGCACAAATCCTGACCCCTACTTTATAGTAACCTTTCTTAAATGTTTTTGCCTCTGTGCATTGGAATGCATTTTGCACACATAGCAAGTAAATGCATTACACATATGCTTAAATCTGTTTCTTTATTTTCTTTAACATGTGCGTTTGGTTAAAGCATGGCACACTTAAACCAAACTGGCACTGACACTCACACTTATGAGTGGTGGAATATCAGACCCATTTGCCAGAAGCTGAAAAAGCGACTGTAATGGACACAAGTAGTTCCTCATAGTTTCTTCCCTGTGTTCTCTCCTTCTTTCCGTCTCAGGCACTAGTCTGTTACAGGAGATTGTGTATTTAGTGAGCCAAGGGGCAGATCCGGATGAGATTGGCCTTATGAATATTGATGAGCAGCTTCCTGTCCTGGAATACCCTCAACCTGGACTGGACATTATACAGGTAGAGTATATATAAAGCAGGAGTGTGATGCCTGTGATGCCTGTGATGCCTGTGATGCCTCTGATGCCTGTGATGCCTGTGATGCCTCTGATGCCTCTGATGCCTCTTATGCCTGTGATGCCTGTGATGCCTCTGATGCCTCTTATGCCTGTGATGCCTGTGATGCCTCTGATGCCTCTGATGCCTGTGATGCCTGTGATGCCTGTGATGCCTGTGATGCCTGTGATGCCTCTGATGCCTGTGATGCCTGTGATGACTGTGACGTCTGTGATGCCTCTGATGCCTGTGATGCCTGTGATGCCTGTGATGTCTGTGATGTCTGTGATGCCTCTGTAATTACCACATATAATGATGTTGCGGCGCAGATTGAGTTTGACACATTCTAGATTGCATATTGAAGTCAATATAATCCATTTTCTATGAATTTCAAAAATTTCTTAAATCATTGTCCACTTTAATAAGGGTAATTGAGTATAGATTCACTGGCAATAATGACAATTTTATTAATTCACCATTGAAACCTACAGCACAAAGTGCGCACAAGTGAAGGGGTCTGAAAACTTTTCTAAAGCCTGTGTTGTAGGATGAGTACATTGCAGGTGTTACAGTGACTTCTCCTCTGTTTCCTCAGGAACTGACTTCTCCTCGGCTAATCAAGAGCCACTTGCCATATCGTTTCCTTCCCACAGCTATGCACAATGGGGAATCCAAGGTAAGAAGGCACAGTCCTCACATACAGATAAACTCGATGCCTTGTTCCATATGGACCTAGCTGTTTATGTTCAACATCTTCTTTTGTTGCGTATTTGCAGTCGCTAACTCTGCCATTGTTCGGGTGGAAATGTATTACTTGCGGATAAAGCAAGGAGACAGTCATCATGGTCATACAAAGTTGTCTGAAGTCTTGTGTTCACATCCTCTTTGTTCTATATACATTTACACTTATTCATTTATCAGACGCCCTTATCTAGAGCAACTTACAGCAAGTACAGGAACATTACCCCTGAGGCAAGGAGGGTGAGGTGCCTTGCCCAAGGACACAACATCATGTAGCCACAGCCAGGAATCGAAGTCACAACCGTCCGATCACGAGCACGACACCTTAACCGCTGAGTGAAAAGTCCCACTGGTGTACATGTCGCAGGACCAGCCAAGCCATGAAAACTGTGACTTATAGTCTGAAAAATACAGTAGTCCTCAGCCACATTTTAAACTGATATGTCAACGATCATGGGTCTTATTGAATATAACACCTGACGCGCACCACTGGTTTCTCACCAGGGGAATGTGCGTACGCTAGTTCCCACACAAAGGTTGTGATTTATAAAAAAACAAACTTGATGGGAGAGTGTGCGGTCCTCCACGCAAACTCTGACCCTCCCGTAAGCCTACACACATTTTGGAGACGGTGGGATTTGGAGACGCAGATGACCGTACTGCAGTCAGACTGCAGAGAGGAAATGTGGGAAGAGCGAATACTCAATGTCATCAATATCATGAAGATTAAATCCAGCAGTGTTATTTGCGCTTCTACTGAGTGATAATTGTTCCATAAACATCTTGTACAATCCAACTCAGTTTTTAATTCAAAATTCAGTCTGTCTCACCATCAGACTGTTCTCTATGGGAGTGTAGGAGGGGGAGATTCACGAATGCATGGAATACAGGATAACATCGCATGTATATTTAGATAACTGCAGAACACAGTGTATAACAAAAACAACCCCCTTATGGTTTGTATATTTTTTCACCTCTTCCTACCACCCAGTGGAACTGGCCTCTCTGAGAAACAAGCATTTAGCTGTGACTGGCCCCTTTTTGGGGTTCTCTTAATCCACCTTCTTCTGGCTTGATCTATAGGTGATCTATATGGCCAGGAACCCAAAGGACCTGGTGGTGTCCTACTACCAGTTCCACCGTTCTCTGAGGACCATGAGCTACCGCGGAACCTTCCAGGAGTTCTGCCGCCGCTTCATGAATGATAGACGTGAGTTTCAAGCGTCACAGATGGCTTTGGGAAGTGGGAAGTGGGAACTGGGAGGTGGGTTTACCATCATTGTGTATGTCCTCCAGACCACCTCATTAATGCAAAAACCTTGGGTGAATGTATATGGGCCAGGGGTAAGGGGTGGGAGGAAGATAGGTTGTTAAAAAGCAGAAAGACTGTCTAAAGAAATGCATTTGTTCTAAAAGTTAACTATGTCCCTTCTTTTGTCTCTGTCAGTGGGATATGGCTCCTGGTTTGAGCATGTGCAGGAGTTCTGGGAGCATCGAATAGACTCCAACATCCTCTTCCTAAAATATGAAGACATGTACAAGGTGAAAGCATCAATGTAAAAAAAACTATGATAAACTACATGATGCATTTACATTTAGTCATTTAGCTGACACTTATTCAGAGTGACTTACAGCAAGTACAGGGACATTCTCCCTGAGGTAAATAGGGTGAAGTGCCTTGCCCAAGGACACAACACACAGTAAATACATGTTGCAATTTAATGTAATTTAAATCCAAGGTAATACCGTCTCAAATCAAAATCAGATGAACATTTATTTGTATCGCCTTTTTTACAAGCAATGTCACAAAGGACATTGAACTAAGTGAACTAATGTCCGTACAACTGCTTCTCAACCAACCTAAGTGTAGGCTGATCAGGGGGTCAGATAGCTCAACGGTTAAGGTGTCAGCCTCATGATTGGAAGGTTGTGAGATCGAGCCCCAGCTGTGGCTGTGTAATGTTGTGTCCTTGGGCAAGGCACTTCACCCTACTTGCCTCAGGGAGAATGTCCCTGATCCATGATCATGATATCCTTCCAGATAGGTTCACTGCACCCGTAGTCAAAGCAGGCTACATCTGGCCAGGCCAACTAACACCATAAAGAGAAGCAGTTTATCCATCTCATTAGGGATGAGGAATTTAAATGTTTGACCAAATATAGCAGGCACATTTTTAAGTTGAGAATTCCATACGGACCCCAAGCGACCCCCCTCCCCCCCCCCCTGCTGTGATCAGAATCCAATACACTCACACTGATCCAGTTCATGAAACATATTAAATCAGTAGATCCACAGATAAAGGGACCGGCACTTTAACAGAGATTTACAGTCATTAACCTTATGAGACATAGCATGTATTTTGAA
This sequence comes from Neosalanx taihuensis, assembly GCA_030340665.1. NCBI lineage: Eukaryota > Metazoa > Chordata > Actinopteri > Osmeriformes > Salangidae > Neosalanx > Neosalanx taihuensis. The sequence continues at coordinate 9,090,030 of CM059307.1, forward strand.
AAAAACAATGTAACTCTTTCTGTGTATAATAATGTTTACTGATGCATTTGTATTATTTGTATCATTTGTATCATTTGTATTATTTGTATCATTTGTATTATTTGTTTATATGTATCATATCTGTAGTGTATTTTACATTGTATTCATTTTTTTTATTAGTATGCCACATATATGTTCTATGTTTGCTCATTTCTGCCACAGTGAATTCTATGTTTGTTAATCTTACATAGCGAATAAACCTCATTCTGATTCTGATACGTGTTTCCTGTCTGCAGGACCTGGGGACCTTGGTGAAGCAGCTGGTCAGGTTCCTTGGGGTCTCCTGTGATAAAGCCCAGCTGGAGGGAATGGTGGAGAGCTGTAACCAGCTCATAGAGCAGTGCTGCAACTCTGAGGCCCTCTCCATCTGCAGGGGTGAGGAAGGACAGAAACATCATGACATTATGCAGAAAGGTGTATTCAAATGCATTCAACCTTCATTATACATAGAGAGGAAGGAAGAGGGCAATAGTTGAACATCCATCCATCCATTTTCTTCCGCTTATCCGGGGCCGGGTCGCGGGGGCAGCAGTCTGAGCAGGGAAGCCCAGACTTCCCTCACCTCACACACCTCCTCCAGCTCCTCTGGGGGGGATCCAGAGGCGTTCCCAGGCCAGCCGGGAGACATAGTTCATAATAGTTGAACAAGTGTTTCAAAATCTCTTATCTTGCCCAAATGTGTGTTGGAGAGTTCAGTGTAGCCACTATCGGTCAACATCAAACAACGGAATAGAAGTTTACAGTGGAGTTCTTGTCATAGGTACACACATGGAACGTGTGTATCCAGCTCCAGATCCAAGGCTCATGTCACGTACAGCCATGGTCAAAATTGTTTTTATATGAACATGTGTATAGCAAAACATGTATAATTGCAATATTTTTCTGTGAGAAATATTTCATTTTCTGGAAAAATAATAATACATTTTATTTAAATAGCGCTTTTCAAGGTACTCAAAGTCGCTTTACAGACAATAAAATCATCATAAAAGTTTCACATTAAAAAGAAAAGTAAAAATATTGACATGGTACATTCATCACATATTAAAAGCATGACTGTACATTGTCCGGTCTATTGTTGAACTAAACCAGAGCCTGCATTTGTTGGGAATATTGAGAACATTGAGAAGGGGGGAGAGAGAGACAGGGAGTGTCACAAGAACACTGTGGCATTCACTGCACACCCAAACAAAAATACTACATTTAAAGTATTCTTCCAAAGTAAAAATACATTAATCGATATAATATACAAAATAATTTATATAAAGTTATAAATACATATATTCATATAGTTAGTACATTTTAAGTTAGTACATTTTACATAAGATAATGAATGTACATACATACACATATACACACATACAGTACACACACATACATTTTGTCTTTCATACTAACACGTGAGTGTCTGTGAAGTTGTTTATTGTTTCAGTATGATGTCTTGGGTAAAAGAATAAAGACACACCAACGTCAAGTTCAATAGCCTTGTTCAAGTACAAATCCTTGCACATGGAGTCCAGGGAACAGTCCGGCTAGTCGATTACTTATCAACTAGTTTTGACTCATCGACTCTGTAACATTTAGCTCACTGTTATCCCTCAAAATACTTTAGATATGGTTTAGGCAAGACGCTGAGTAGACCAGAGCAGTCAGAGGTCAAACTGACCAGAGCAGTCAGAGGTCACAGAGGTCAAACTGACCAGAGCAGTCAGAGGTCAAACTGACCAGAGCAACCAGAGGTCAAACTGACCAGAGCAGTCAGAGGTCAGACTGACCAGAGCAACCAGAGGTCAAACTGACCAGAGCAACCAGAGGTCAGACTGCCCAGAGCAGTCAGAGGTCAAACTGACCAGAGCAGTCAGAGGTCAAACTGACCAGAGCAACCAGAGGTCAAACTGACCAGAGCAACCAGAGGTCAAACTGACCAGAGCAACCAGAGGTCAGACTGCCCAGAGCAGTCAGAGGTCAAACTGACCAGAGCAGTCAGAGGTCACAGAGGTCAAACTGACCAGAGCAGTCAGAGGTCACAGAGGTCAAACTGACCAGAGCAACCAGAGGTCAGACTGCCCAGAGCAGTCAGAGGTCAAACTGACCAGAGCAGTCAGAGGTCAAACTGACCAGAGCAGTCAGAGGTCAAACTGACCAGAGCAACCAGAGGTCAGACTGCCCAGAGCAGTCAGAGGTCAAACTGACCAGAGCAACCAGAGGTCAAACTGACCAGAGCAGTCAGAGGTCAAACTGACCAGAGCAACCAGAGGTCAGACTGCCCAGAGCAGTCAGAGGTCAAACTGACCAGAGCAACCAGAGGTCAGACTGCCCAGAGCAGTCAGAGGTCAAACTGACCAGAGCAGTCAGAGGTCACAGAGGTCAAACTGACCAGAGCAACCAGAGGTCAGACTGCCCAGAGCAGTCAGAGGTCAAACTGCCCAGAGCAGTCAGAGGTCAAACTGACCAGAGCAGTCAGAGGTCAAACTGACCAGAGCAGCCAGAGGTCAAACTGACCAGAGCAACCAGAGGTCAGACTGACCAGAGCAACCAGAGGTCAGACTGACCAGAGCAACCAGAGGTCAGACTGACCAGAGCAACCAGAGGTCAAACTGACCAGAGCAACCAGTGGTCAAACTGACCAGAGCAACCAGAGGTCAGACTGACCAGAGCAACCAGAGGTCAGACTGCCCAGAGCAGTCAGAGGTCATACTGACCAGAGCAGTCAGAGGTCACAGAGGTCAAACTGACCAGAGCAACCAGAGGTCAAACTGACCAGAGCAACCAGAGGTCAGACTGCCCAGAGCAGTCAGAGGTCAAACTGACCAGAGCAGTCAGAGGTCACAGAGGTCAAACTGACCAGAGCAGTCAGAGGTCAGACTGCCCAGAGCAGTCAGAGGTCAAACTGACCAGAGCAGTCAGAGGTCAGACTGCCCAGAGCAGTCAGAGGTCAAACTGACCAGAGCAACCAGAGGTCAAACTGACCAGAGCAACCAGAGGTCAGACTGCCCAGAGCAGTCAGAGGTCAAACTGACCAGAGCAGTCAGAGGTCAGACTTCCCAGAGCAGTCAGAGGTCAGACTGCCCAGAGCAGTCAGAGGTCAAACTGACCAGAGCAGTGTGAAGGTCAAACTGACCAGAGCAGTGTGAAGGTCAAACTGACCAGAGCAGTCAGAGGTCAGACTGACCAGAGCAGTCAGAGGTCAAACTGACCAGAGCAGTGTGAAGGTCAAACTGACCAGAGCAGTCAGAGGTCAGACTGCCCAGAGCAGTGTGAAGGTCAAACTGACCAGAGCAGCCAGAGGTCAAACTGACCAGAGCAGTGTGAAGGTCAAACTGACCAGAGCAGTCAGAGGTCAAACTGACCAGAGCAGTCAGAGGTCAAACTGACCAGAGCAGCCAGAGGTCAAACTGACCAGAGCAGCCAGAGGTCAAACTGACCAGAGCAGTCAGAGGTCAAACTGACCAGAGCAGCCAGAGGTCAAACTGACCAGAGCAGCCAGAGGTCAAACTGACCAGAGCAGTCAGAGGTCAAACTGACCAGAGCAGTCAGAGGTCAGACTGACCAGAGCAGTCAGAGGTCAAACTGACCAGAGCAGCCAGAGGTCAAACTGACCAGAGCAGTGTGAAGGTCAAACTGACCAGAGCAGCCAGAGGTCAGACTGCCCAGAGCAGTCAGAGGTCAAACTGACCAGAGCAGCCAGAGGTCAAACTGACCAGAGCAGCCAGAGGTCAGACTGACCAGAGCAGTGTGAAGGTCAAACTGACCAGAGCAGCCAGAGGTCAGACTGACCAGAGCAGTCAGAGGTCAAACTGACCAGAGCAGTGTGAAGGTCAAACTGACCAGAGCAGCCAGAGGTCAGACTGACCAGAGCAGTGTGAAGGTCAAACTGACCAGAGCAGCCAGAGGTCAAACTGACCAGAGCAGTCAGAGGTCAAACTGACCAGAGCAGTGTGAAGGTCAAACTGACCAGAGCAGCCAGAGGTCAGACTGACCAGAGCAGTGTGAAGGTCAAACTGACCAGAGCAGCCAGAGGTCAAACTGACCAGAACAGTCAGAGGTCAAACTGACCAGAGCAGTCAGAGGTCAAACTGACCAGAGCAGTGTGAAGGTCAAACTGACCAGAGCAGCCAGAGGTCAAACTGACCAGAGCAGTCAGAGGTCAGACTGCCCAGAGCAGTCAGAGGTCAGACTGACCAGAGCAGTCAGAGGTCAAACTGACCAGAGCAGCCAGAGGTCAAACTGACCAGAGCAGTGTGAAGGTCAAACTGACCAGAGCAGCCAGAGGTCAAACTGACCAGAGCAGTCAGAGGTCAAACTGACCAGAGCAGTGTGAAGGTCAAACTGACCAGAGCAGCCAGAGGTCAAACTGACCAGAGCAGTGTGAAGGTCAAACTGACCAGAGCAGTCAGAGGTCAAACAGACCAGAGCAGTCAGAGGTCAGACTGACCAGAGCAGTCAGAGGTCAAACAGACCAGAGCAGTCAGAGGTCAGACTGACCAGAGCAGTCAGAGGTCAAACAGACCAGAGCAGTCAGACTGATCAGACTGACCAGAGCAGTCAGAGGTCAAACTGACCAGAGCAGCCAGAGGTCAAACTGACCAGAGCAGTGTGAAGGTCAAACTGACCAGAGCAGTCAGAGGTCAAACTGACCAGAGCAGTCAGAGGTCAAACTGACCAGAGCAGTGTGAAGGTCAAACTGACCAGAGCAGCCAGAGGTCAAACTGACCAGAGCAGTGTGAAGGTCAAACTGACCAGAGCAGTCAGAGGTCAAACAGACCAGAGCAGTCAGAGGTCAGACTGACCAGAGCAGTCAGAGGTCAAACAGACCAGAGCAGTCAGAGGTCAGACTGACCAGAGCAGTCAGAGGTCAAACAGACCAGAGCAGTCAGAGGTCAGACTGACCAGAGCAGTCAGAGGTCAAACTGACCAGAGCAGTCAGAGGTCAGACTGACCAGAGCAGTGTGAAGGTCAAACAGACCAGAGCAGTCAGAGGTCAGACTGACCAGAGCAGTCAGAGGTCAAACAGACCAGAGCAGTCAGAGGTCAGACTGACCAGAGCAGTCAGAGGTCAAACTGACCAGAGCAGCCAGAGGTCAAACTGACCAGAGCAGCCAGAGGTCAGACTGACCAGAGCAGCCAGAGGTCAAACTGACCAGAGCAGCCAGAGGTCAGACTGACCAGAGCAGCCAGAGGTCAGACTGCCCAGAGCAGTCAGAGGTCAGACTGCCCAGAGCAGTGTGAAGGTCAAACTGACCAGAGCAGTCAGAGGTCAAACTGACCAGAGCAGTGTGAAGGTCAAACAGACCAGAGCAGTGTGAAGGTCAAACAGACCAGAGCAGTGTGAAGGTCAAACTGACCAGAGCAGTCAGAGGTCAAACAGACCAGAGCAGTGTGAAGGTCAAACTGACCAGAGCAGTCAGAGGTCAAACTGACCAGAGCAGTCAGAGGTCAAACTGACCAGAGCAGTGTGAAGGTCAAACAGACCAGAGCAGCCAGAGGTCAAACTGACCAGAGCAGTCAGAGGTCAAACAGACCAGAGCAGTCAGAGGTCAGACTGACCAGAGCAGTCAGAGGTCAAACTGACCAGAGCAGTGTGAAGGTCAAACAGACCAGAGCAGCCAGAGGTCAAACTGACCAGAGCAGTCAGAGGTCAAACTGACCAGAGCAGTGTGAAGGTCAAACTGACCAGAGCAGTGTGAAGGTCAAACAGACCAGAGCAGCCAGAGGTCAAACTGACCAGAGCAGTGTGAAGGTCAAACTGACCAGAGCAGCCAGAGGTCAGACTGACCAGAGCAGTGTGAAGGTCAAACTGACCAGAGCAGCCAGAGGTCAAACTGACCAGAGCAGTCAGAGGTCAAACTGACCAGAGCAGTCAGAGGTCAAACTGACCAGAGCAGTGTGAAGGTCAAACTGACCAGAGCAGCCAGAGGTCAAACTGACCAGAGCAGTGTGAAGGTCAAACTGACCAGAGCAGTCAGAGGTCAAACAGACCAGAGCAGTCAGAGGTCAGACTGACCAGAGCAGTCAGAGGTCAGACTGACCAGAGCAGTCAGAGGTCAAACAGACCAGAGCAGTCAGAGGTCAGACTGACCAGAGCAGTCAGAGGTCAAACAGACCAGAGCAGTCAGAGGTCAGACTGACCAGAGCAGTCAGAGGTCAAACTGACCAGAGCAGTCAGAGGTCAGACTGACCAGAGCAGTGTGAAGGTCAAACAGACCAGAGCAGTCAGAGGTCAGACTGACCAGAGCAGTCAGAGGTCAAACAGACCAGAGCAGTCAGAGGTCAGACTGACCAGAGCAGTCAGAGGTCAAACTGACCAGAGCAGCCAGAGGTCAAACTGACCAGAGCAGCCAGAGGTCAGACTGACCAGAGCAGCCAGAGGTCAAACTGACCAGAGCAGCCAGAGGTCAGACTGACCAGAGCAGCCAGAGGTCAGACTGCCCAGAGCAGTCAGAGGTCAGACTGCCCAGAGCAGTGTGAAGGTCAAACTGACCAGAGCAGTCAGAGGTCAAACTGACCAGAGCAGTGTGAAGGTCAAACAGACCAGAGCAGTGTGAAGGTCAAACAGACCAGAGCAGTGTGAAGGTCAAACTGACCAGAGCAGTCAGAGGTCAAACAGACCAGAGCAGTGTGAAGGTCAAACTGACCAGAGCAGTCAGAGGTCAAACTGACCAGAGCAGTCAGAGGTCAAACTGACCAGAGCAGTGTGAAGGTCAAACAGACCAGAGCAGCCAGAGGTCAAACTGACCAGAGCAGTCAGAGGTCAAACAGACCAGAGCAGTCAGAGGTCAGACTGACCAGAGCAGTCAGAGGTCAAACTGACCAGAGCAGTGTGAAGGTCAAACAGACCAGAGCAGCCAGAGGTCAAACTGACCAGAGCAGTCAGAGGTCAAACTGACCAGAGCAGTGTGAAGGTCAAACTGACCAGAGCAGTGTGAAGGTCAAACAGACCAGAGCAGCCAGAGGTCAAACTGACCAGAGCAGTGTGAAGGTCAAACTGACCAGAGCAGCCAGAGGTCAGACTGACCAGAGCAGTGTGAAGGTCAAACTGACCAGAGCAGCCAGAGGTCAAACTGACCAGAGCAGTCAGAGGTCAAACTGACCAGAGCAGTCAGAGGTCAAACTGACCAGAGCAGTGTGAAGGTCAAACTGACCAGAGCAGCCAGAGGTCAAACTGACCAGAGCAGTGTGAAGGTCAAACTGACCAGAGCAGTCAGAGGTCAAACAGACCAGAGCAGTCAGAGGTCAGACTGACCAGAGCAGTCAGAGGTCAGACTGACCAGAGCAGTCAGAGGTCAAACAGACCAGAGCAGTCAGAGGTCAGACTGACCAGAGCAGTCAGAGGTCAAACAGACCAGAGCAGTCAGAGGTCAGACTGACCAGAGCAGCCAGAGGTCAGACTGCCCAGAGCAGTCAGAGGTCAGACTGACCAGAGCAGTGTGAAGGTCAAACTGACCAGAGCAGTCAGAGGTCAAACTGACCAGAGCAGTGTGAAGGTCAAACAGACCAGAGCAGTGTGAAGGTCAAACTGACCAGAGCAGTCAGAGGTCAAACAGACCAGAGCAGTGTGAAGGTCAAACTGACCAGAGCAGTCAGAGGTCAAACTGACCAGAGCAGTGTGAAGGTCAAACTGACCAGAGCAGTCAGAGGTCAAACTGACCAGAGCAGTGTGAAGGTCAAACTGACCAGAGCAGTCAGAGGTCAAACTGACCAGAGCAGTGTGAAGGTCAAACAGACCAGAGCAGTGTGAAGGTCAAACTGACCAGAGCAGTCAGAGGTCAAACAGACCAGAGCAGTGTGAAGGTCAAACTGACCAGAGCAGTCAGAGGTCAAACTGACCAGAGCAGTCAGAGGTCAAACTGACCAGAGCAGTGTGAAGGTCAAACAGACCAGAGCAGCCAGAGGTCAAACTGACCAGAGCAGTCAGAGGTCAAACAGACCAGAGCAGTCAGAGGTCAGACTGACCAGAGCAGTCAGAGGTCAAACTGACCAGAGCAGTGTGAAGGTCAAACAGACCAGAGCAGCCAGAGGTCAAACTGACCAGAGCAGTCAGAGGTCAAACTGACCAGAGCAGTGTGAAGGTCAAACTGACCAGAGCAGTGTGAAGGTCAAACAGACCAGAGCAGCCAGAGGTCAAACTGACCAGAGCAGTGTGAAGGTCAAACTGACCAGAGCAGCCAGAGGTCAGACTGACCAGAGCAGTGTGAAGGTCAAACTGACCAGAGCAGCCAGAGGTCAAACTGACCAGAGCAGTCAGAGGTCAAACTGACCAGAGCAGTCAGAGGTCAAACTGACCAGAGCAGTGTGAAGGTCAAACTGACCAGAGCAGCCAGAGGTCAAACTGACCAGAGCAGTGTGAAGGTCAAACTGACCAGAGCAGTCAGAGGTCAAACAGACCAGAGCAGTCAGAGGTCAGACTGACCAGAGCAGTCAGAGGTCAGACTGACCAGAGCAGTCAGAGGTCAAACAGACCAGAGCAGTCAGAGGTCAGACTGACCAGAGCAGTCAGAGGTCAAACAGACCAGAGCAGTCAGAGGTCAGACTGACCAGAGCAGTCAGAGGTCAAACTGACCAGAGCAGTCAGAGGTCAGACTGACCAGAGCAGTGTGAAGGTCAAACAGACCAGAGCAGTCAGAGGTCAGACTGACCAGAGCAGTCAGAGGTCAAACAGACCAGAGCAGTCAGAGGTCAGACTGACCAGAGCAGTCAGAGGTCAAACTGACCAGAGCAGCCAGAGGTCAAACTGACCAGAGCAGTCAGAGGTCAAACTGACCAGAGCAGTGTGAAGGTCAAACAGACCAGAGCAGTGTGAAGGTCAAACAGACCAGAGCAGTGTGAAGGTCAAACTGACCAGAGCAGCCAGAGGTCAGACTGACCAGAGCAGCCAGAGGTCAGACTGACCAGAGCAGCCAGAGGTCAACCTGACCAGAGCAGTGTGAAGGTCAAACTGACCAGAGCAGCCAGAGGTCAGACTGACCAGAGCAGTGTGAAGGTCAAACTGACCAGAGCAGTGTGAAGGTCAAACTGACCAGAGCAGTCAGAGGTCAGACAGACCAGAGCAGTCAGAGGTCAGACAGACCAGAGCAGTCAGAGGTCAGACTGACCAGAGCAGTCAGAGGTCAAACTGACCAGAGCAGTCAGAGGTCAAACTGACCAGAGCAGTGTGAAGGTCAAACTGACCAGAGCAGTCAGAGGTCAGACTGACCAGAGCAGCCAGAGGTCAAACTGACCAGAGCAGCCAGAGGTCAAACAGACCAGAGCAGTGTGAAGGTCAAACTGACCAGAGCAGCCAGAGGTCAGACTGACCAGAGCAGCCAGAGGTCAAACTGACCAGAGCAGCCAGAGGTCAAACAGACCAGAGCAGTGTGAAGGTCAGACTGACCAGAGCAGTGTGAAGGTCAAACAGACCAGAGCAGTCAGAGGTCAAACTGACCAGAGCAGTGTGAAGGTCAAACTGACCAGAGCAGTCAGAGGTCAAACTGACCAGAGCAGTGTGAAGGTCAAACTGACCAGAGCAGTCAGAGGTCAAACTGACCAGAGCAGTGTGAAGGTCAAACAGACCAGAGCAGTGTGAAGGTCAAACAGACCAGAGCAGTGTGAAGGTCAAACAGACCAGAGCAGCCAGAGGTCAGACAGACCAGAGCAGTGTGAAGGTCAGACTGACCAGAGCAGTGTGAAGGTCAAACTGACCAGAGCAGCCAGAGGTCAGACTGACCAGAGCAGCCAGAGGTCAGACTGACCAGAGCAGTGTGAAGGTCAAACTGACCAGAGCAGTCAGAGGTCAAACTGACCAGAGCAGCCAGAGGTCAAACTGACCAGAGCAGTCAGAGGTCAAACTGACCAGAGCAGTGTGAAGGTCAAACAGACCAGAGCAGTGTGAAGGTCAAACAGACCAGAGCAGTGTGAAGGTCAAACTGACCAGAGCAGCCAGAGGTCAGACTGACCAGAGCAGCCAGAGGTCAGACTGACCAGAGCAGCCAGAGGTCAAACTGACCAGAGCAGTGTGAAGGTCAAACTGACCAGAGCAGCCAGAGGTCAGACTGACCAGAGCAGTGTGAAGGTCAAACTGACCAGAGCAGTGTGAAGGTCAAACTGACCAGAGCAGTCAGAGGTCAGACAGACCAGAGCAGTCAGAGGTCAGACAGACCAGAGCAGTCAGAGGTCAGACTGACCAGAGCAGTCAGAGGTCAGACTGACCAGAGCAGTCAGAGGTCAAACTGACCAGAGCAGTCAGAGGTCAAACTGACCAGAGCAGTGTGAAGGTCAAACTGACCAGAGCAGTCAGAGGTCAGACTGACCAGAGCAGCCAGAGGTCAAACTGACCAGAGCAGTGTGAAGGTCAAACTGACCAGAGCAGCCAGAGGTCAGACTGACCAGAGCAGCCAGAGGTCAAACTGACCAGAGCAGCCAGAGGTCAAACAGACCAGAGCAGTGTGAAGGTCAGACTGACCAGAGCAGTGTGAAGGTCAAACAGACCAGAGCAGTCAGAGGTCAAACTGACCAGAGCAGTGTGAAGGTCAAACTGACCAGAGCAGTCAGAGGTCAAACAGACCAGAGCAGTGTGAAGGTCAAACAGACCAGAGCAGCCAGAGGTCAGACAGACCAGAGCAGCCAGAGGTCAGACTGACCAGAGCAGTGTGAAGGTCAAACTGACCAGAGCAGTCAGAGGTCAAACAGACCAGAGCAGCCAGAGGTCAAACTGACCAGAGCAGTGTGAAGGTCAAACTGACCAGAGCAGTCAGAGGTCAAACTGACCAGAGCAGTGTGAAGGTCAAACAGACCCGAGCAGTGTGAAGGTCAAACAGACCAGAGCAGCCAGAGGTCAGACTGACCAGAGCAGCCAGAGGTCAAACAGACCAGAGCAGTGTGAAGGTCAAACAGATTTGGAAATCGTTTCCTGTTCTACATGTGTGTTAAGTCAAGTGAATGAACTGGACAGAAATGTTGGGAACTTATCAATCACGCACACTATGAAAGTAAAATTGTCTACTTTTTTGCTACATCAACTCATGGTTACACAAGGTAACGCAACACCACTTCCACTTTTTTCGGTGAGCCTAATGTATGTAATTATTTTCTACATTTTCTCAAAGGGGTCATAGAATGATTTTCTAGGGTATTTCACTCGGTTCCTTAAGGTCTCCAAATAGGGTATGTAACATTAGTTGGGATGAAAATGTCCTGAGTGCTGTTGTACAGTATGTGCCCTAATGTAACCCTGGAAATAACCCTAAAATGAAACGAGAGGTGTGTTTGAGCCTGAATCAGAGGAAGAACCAGTCGCCCATAGGTAGGAAATTACTACTTCAGAGAAGTACGTTTTGTCATTTAGGATTTACTTGAATTTGCAGCAGTTTGTAGGCTACGGATGTAGTGAAACGAGTACCACAAAAAATGTCCAGCCACTTCTGTCATTAGGGTCAACGCTGATCTGTATGCTCATTTTGAGGCGTGACAAAGATATAGTGCAGAGCCAAAAAATGCAGAAAAACAAAGGTGGCTTTTCAGAAACTGACTGAAGGAAAGAGTGTTAATGTCTCTGAGGTTCAGTGTGTGTCCATTTTACCCCCCAAACTGTCATTATTTAACAATGACAAGGTCAGCTGGGATTGACATCCTATGACCCCTTTAAAGTATGATTTTACACAGTTTGTCATATAGTTTTACATCATCATTGTCTCTTATTCCATTTGTTTGTCCCTTATATGATTTGATCAATCTTTTGTCTTGTTTTCCATTCTGATGTTTCTTTTAGTGCATGGATCCTAACTTAAGCCCTGGACAGGGCTAACACACCACTCACACAGTCTGAGCCTATTGGGCTCATCAATAAGACTGTACACACATTGTTTAACACATCAAGGGACTACGGGTAAGTTACACACACAAATACACAAGGGTTCCCAACCTAACTGTATGAGTAGGCAATAAGACATTCATAGTGTGTAACTGTGTGTTTGTGTGTTTACTGTTGGCAGGTCGTGTGGGGCTGTGGAAAGACATCTTCACTGTGTCAATGAATGACAAGTTCGATGCTGTTTATAGACAGAAGATGGGCAAGTCCGATTTGACCTTTGACTTCGGCCTGTGAGGATGTACAGAACCCTACCGTATTGAGACTACATGTTCCACAGTCCTATTCCCCACCCATCAATCATCACTCAGTCAGAATGATTCAGCCACTGATTGATCTGTCAACGGTGCCTACACATGGCTACTATTTACAACCCTTCTAACAACAGGTAATCAATCCAATACACCAATCGAACATTATCACCTAAAGCTACAATACAGTCGCTTCATCAGACACTTGTTAGCATTGTACATCTAACTGTTATCAGCTTATTAGTTTGATTATCAGTTCAAACTTGCAGTAGTCCATCTGTGGCCCAAACCTCTTCCCACCAACCAGCCATTCTAGTGTATTGCAAGTGTTCAATGTTGCAAAAAGGAAATGCATGGAATTGTAACGTGGCCTAGCCAATAGAGAATGCGAAGTTATGTCACTGTAAGTTAATGCTACATCACGCTGTGTTGCCATAGACTTATATACTGTAGACCACGCGACTCTTTAAAGATCTTTAAAGATGGCGTCCTCCATTCTTTTATATGGAAAGTGCTCAGGGGCGCAGTGAAGCAAGCAAGAGCGCAAAATGGACCTCGCCATCTTTCCAGTCTGGTCTTACACAGAACAGTGGCTCGCTATGCTCCTTACTTCTAGACTCATATATGATCGCAACTAGTTGTATGCGTCATTCTTTGCGACATAAACAGTTGTGAGTGTGAGTGTGAGCGCAACCGTCTCATTCCGAGGTGTCAAATATTGACATTAGGGTCGACCCCTTTGGGGGGCACCTTTTGTCACTTAATTTTGCCTAAGGTTGCATATTTAAAGATTTTGATGAGCAGTTTTGGGATTTGTACACATTTTGACGTAGTCATTTAGCAGGGAAATGTCAATAGGTGTAGAAACGCCCATAAATAACTTTTGTGTCCGTAAATATTTTTTACGTCCATTTTCTTGGATATAACAATTATTTGACACCTCAGACTGAGACTGGATTGCTGAGTAGAGTTCGAAAACTGTCAGAATGGGGTAGAGAATCTAAAATCAATGCTGTTACCACCACATAGTATTTCTTTCACTTGGTTTAAAAGACCTATCATATATGGAACATGATTTCTACACATGGCTCACCGCGCATACGCTGTTCTTTTTGCTCTGTGTTGTGTCAGAATAAAGAATCTTGAATATCTGGCCTCGTTGTTAAATTAAATAGGCTTATATGTGTTACTCCTATGATGATGAGTGTTGCTTTACTATGACTACCATAATTGTGGTGTTAACTGCCAGAGCAATATTGTGGTTATCAGACATGATTTATTCATCGGCATCTTTGCTCCAGAACAATATGTCAACAATCCATAATAACGCCTTAACATGCCATGATAATACAAATTATATTGGGCTATCATTACCTTTGTCATGCCATGAAATTTCATTACAAAATTGTTATATCTGCTTTAAAATAACGGAAATAAACTCTATAAACAAACGTTGCGTATGTGTTCAATAATTTGTAAAGCTGGTAACAGCAGGACCAGCAATTGTAGATGATCAAGTCCTTTCTCCTGTCATTCAGAAGAATCAGAATCAAAATCTATTTTATTCGCTATGCAGGATATACAAACACAGAATTCACTTTGGCAGAAATGACCAAACATAGAACATACGTGTAACATAATGATAAGGGTAAAACAAAAAATATATAATATAAAATACAAATGAGATACAAATGAGATAGAAGTAAATAGTGGGCACTAGCTGTACAGATGGGGGGGGGGGGGATATAACTACAGCTCATGTAAATCAGCGATTGACCAATGTTCCTTTCTGTGCTTGTACCCTGTTAGTACCCTGGAACACAGTTACAGGCAACTTTTCTTGACGTAAGCAAATAAATAGGGTGCCTATTTAAGATTGGTTTCAAACTCAGCAAAAATCAGTAAATATATATTTTAGAAATATACACTGCTCCAAAAATAAAGGGAACACTTACACAACACATCCTAGAATGAATGAAATTGTATTAAATATTTTTTTCCTTCACATATTTGAATGTGCTGACAACAAAATCACACAAAAATGATGAATGGAAATATAACTTATCAACCCATGGATCTCTGGATTTGGAGTCACACTCAAAATTAAAGTGGAAAACCGCACTACATGCTGATTCAGCTTTGATGTAATGTCCTTAAAACAAGTCAAAATGAGGCTCAGTAGTGTGTGTGGCCTCCATGTGCCTGTATGACCTCCCTACAACGCCTGGGCACCTCCTGATGAGGTGGCAGGTGGTCTCCTGAGGGATCTCCTCCCAGACCTGGACTAAAGCATCCGCCGACTCCTGGACAGTTTGTGGTGCAACATGGCGTTGGTGGATGGAGCGAGACATGATGCCACAGATGTGCTCAGTTACATTTACATTTATTCATTTAGCAGACGCTTTTATCCAAAGCGACTTACAGTAAGTACAGGGACATCGGCCCTGAGGCAAGTAGGGACTCCAGCCACATGAGGTCTATCATAGTCTTGCATTAGGAGGAACCCAGGGCCGCATCAGCATTATGTCTCCCAAGGAGTCTGAGGATCTCATCTCGATACCTAATGGCAGTCATGCTACCTCTGCTGAGCACATGGAGGCCTGTTGCGGCCCCCCCAAAGAAATGCCACCCCACACCATGACCCACCTGACCCACCGCCACACCGGTCATGCTGGAGGATGTTGCAGGCAGCAGAAGGTTCTCCACGACGTCTTCAGACTCTGTCACGTCTGTCACGTGCTCAGTGTGAACATGCTGTCATCTGTGAAGAGGACAGGGCACCAGTGGCTGTGAGCACAACCCCCACCTGTAGACCCTCATACCACCCTCATGGAGTCTGTTTCTGACCGTTTGAACAGACACATGCACATTTGTGGCCTGCTGGAGGTCATTTTGGGGACTCTGGCAGTGCTCCTCCTGCTCCTCCTTGCACAAAGGCAGAGGTAGCATCATCAGCCAGGAAGCGTAGGAACTGAGAAGTGGTCTGTGGTCACTACCTGCAGAACCACTCCTTTATTGGGGGTGTCTTGCTAATTGACTATTATTTCCACCTGTTGTCTATTCCATTTGCACAACAGTATGTTACATTTATTGTCAATCAGTGTTGCTTCCTAAGTGGACAGTTTGATTTCACAGAAGTGTGATTGACTTGGAGTTGTGCCTTACTTGTCACCATGAAAATAAATACGTGGAAATTAAAAAAAAATCTTAAATTGCTATTTTATCCAGTTGCTATATTTATCAAGTGATTTGCACTATAAAGTTATTTTTTATCTAACGTCACCAGTTTTAGATTATTTTTATTTATTTTATTTAGCTGCTGCTAGTCATTTCGGTACTTCTGAGTGAGTGTACTACAATTTGGGAGTCTGTCAAGTGGCGCTACTGCAATCCCCGGTAAGATTCATGAACCTAAACATGACTGATATGAGTTCATGCTATTTTGCTGTATTCTATTAACTATACTATCTAAATGCAACATTTCAGATAGCTTCACTTTTAAGATATTCATCATAGAGCATAACACTAAGATTAATAACTCAGATTGGCTGATTTGATAGATAGTCAAAGCTTTCACTTTGAATGGGGACACTCTAAAGTAACGGAGACAAATGTGATCCATTTTGGACGTGATTTTACTTTCATCCAAAATGACATCTTCATTTAAAAGGTGTTTCCAGTAAAAGTGTAGGTCAGCTGGTTTCATGCCTCTTCCTCTGTGGTCTGGGCGCAGCAGCAGCACGCAAACAACCCGACGATGCGCCTGAAGATCCTGCGGATTCCTCTTTTCATCCGCTTTGTCAGAGCGTCCTGAATGACAGCTGAAAATGACACGTTGATGATTATTCATACTCTGCATGTCAAAGGAGAACATGTACATGTTATCACAAGAAACTTTTTAGATGTCAAGGTCAACAAGTACCACCACAATCACCATGGTTCTCTTCTGCCATGTCTCACACAAGAGACACACACAGAGACACAGAGAGACACACAGACACACATACACACAAGCACGCAGAAGGTACCCGGTTCAAACCCAGGCTGTGTCAACAGGACCTTGTGTCGCTGGGCAAGGCACTTTACCCTACTTGCCTCAGGGGGAATGTCCCTGTACTTGCTGTAAGTCGCTCTGGATAAGAGCCTCTTCTAAATGACTACATGTACATGTGCAAATCTGCAGTCAGGATCTTACCTTCTGAGCTGAGGGGAAGCTCCTTGTCTGTCAGTCTGCATTCATCTCGATCACCTTGCTCTGAGTCCGAGGTCCAAGCCAGGGAGCCGCTGGAGGTGGAGCGGATGCTCAAGGTGTAGGAGGATCTCAAGGAGAAATCTGACGTGGGGGAAGAGGAGGAGGACAAGGACGAGAGGCAGGAGGCAGGTCTGTCAGCCTCTTCCAAGCCCACAGACTCCACGCTTTCCTCGTCCTCCCATCTAACTCGCTTCTGGATGCTCTTCTTCTCCTCCAATCGAACACACTCCTCCATGCTCTCCTTCTCCTCCACGCTCTCCTTCTCCTCCCATGCAACGTGCTTCTGCACACTCTCCTCCTCCCATCCAACAGACTCCTCCACGCTCTCCTCGTCCTCCCATCTAACTCGCTTCTGGATGCTCTTCTTCTCCTCCAACCGAACACACTCCTCCATGCTCTCCTTCTCCTCCCATGCAACGCGCTTCTGCATGCTCTCCTCCTCCCATCCAACAGACTCCTCCACGCTCTCCTCGTCCTCCCATCTAACAGGCTTCTGCACGCTCTTCTTCTCCTGCTGGTGGTTCAGGGTGCTGAGCTGGGAGGGCATCAGGACCTCCGGGTCCTCCAGGGACATGATTGGTCCCGAAACAGACGTGGAGGGAGAGGAGCAGGACAAGAGGCAGGAGGCGGGTCTGCCTGACTCCTCCACACTCTCCTTCTCCTGCTGGTGGTTCAGGGCGCTAAGTTGGGAGAGCGTTAGCTCCTCTATGTCCTCCAGGATCATGTCCTTCTCCAGGGTGGGTGGTGGAGAACCACCATCTACCTGCAGGCAAATTAAATAGTTGGCAGGGCACAGTAACAGAGCCAGTGTCAGAGATATAGGAGAAGTGGAAGTACTTTGACGTCAAGGTTATGTTGATATTAGATTTAGATTTAGATACTAAGAACTAAATAAAAACTACAGTAAGTATTTTCGTCAATGTTAATCGCCAGTCAAATTTTTTTTTCTCTAAAGAAATGTACCTCCAGTTTAGGCCTCAGAAGTTTGTGGATGTCATCCATGTTTCTTCAGAAATACTCAAATAAATGTCTACAACATCACTTTACCACCACACTTTCATACGAGGATTCGGTGACTTATATGATTTTTTTAAGGAGGACTATGACATCATAGTATGCACCATGGAGACCATGCGCTGTCAAAATGTTGGTGATTTTATTTCAATAAATATTGAGGACCAATTTCTTTTGATGTGGAAACACTTAGTATTCGGCATTTTAAAAGACTAGAGATAATCACGATCAGGTTTATCAGGTTCTCAATGAAGCAAAAAGCAATGAAAACCTTGAGAACCTGTCAACTTTTCAATATTTTTCTTTAATTCACAGCAATCTCCCCCCCCTAGTGTACGAATGTTGTTATATATTTGTAATATGTGTAACCAACATTTTTTATAATAAAGAAACATGCTCCGTCTTTCTCAAAACAAAGCGTTTTAGACAGAAACATGACATTTCTGTTCGATCAATACGTTTTTTGTGTCTACGTTTAATGTTGCGGTGCCACCTAGAGGCTGTATACAGAAATACACCTGCGGGGAGTACGAACCGGGGGGTTAATAAAACATAAACAAACCACCATTCTTCGTCCTTTAAAGTATTGGTAACATTATTATCAGCCTTACTGTATATATATAGACAGAGTTCAGATCCTACCCCACACTTAACAGATATGCCAAAGTACATTCACCTACTAAAAAAGTACAGGGTTGAATTAACGAACTACTTCGACAGTCTGAATGGTTTTGTGTACTTTCTACTTTACTACGTAACGTAAAGTATACAAGACTAACTTTCTTTTAAGACCATCGAAGTTATTTAAGTTTTTTGGAAGTAATATAATCACTAGTTGGTTAATAACAAAACCATTATAATACCAATAACCGATGACTATTTAAAAGATGATGTATTTAATAAAACAATCAAAGAATAAGAACACATTTCTTTCAGCGATCCTAAAGCCATTGTACAGTAGTGACATCCACTTATTAAACTGTAACTATACACAATACCAGTAAACATTAACAGAACTATTAACACAAATACAGTGTTCAGTGTCCATGCCTCTGGGAGGGGGAGAGGGGCACTAAGCCCAGTGTCCATGCCTCTGGGAGTCCACTGCTCCTTGGGAACAGTTTCGACATCAGGGCAATAAATGGTTCCCTTGACACCTCCCTGGGCCTGTGGAGCAGAGACCAGGACAGGCACCTGTGAGGTCACCTGAGCACCAACATACAAGGACCAGAGTGTGGAGCAGGGATGAGCTGAGGCTGGACATGCAGCTTTACAGCTGCTGGTGTCACATCTGTGAAGGAAACCTGTCTCTTCAGCTGAGCCTGGTCCACAGTGCTGCTGGGTAGGTGGTACTGGAGAGTCTGGTCCACAGTGCTGCTGGGTAGGTGGTACTGGAGAGCCTGGTCCACAGTGCTGCTGGGTAGGTGGTACTGGAGAGCCTGGTCCACGGTGCTGCTGGGTAGGTGGTACTGGAGAGCCTGGTCCACGGTGCTGCTGGGTAGGTGGTACTGGAGAACCTGACCCACAGTGCTGCTGGGTAGGTGGTACTGGAGAGTCTGGTCCACACTGCTACTGGGTAGGTGGTACTGGAGAGCCTGGTCCACAGTGCCGCTGGGTAGGTGGTACTGGAGAGTCTGGTCCACACTGCTGCTGGGTAGGTGGTACTGGAGAGCCTGGTCCACAGTGCTGCTGGGTAGGTGGTACTGGAGAGCCTGGTCCACAGTGCTGCTGGGTAGGTGGTACTGGAGAGCCTGGTCCACAGTGCTGCTGGGTAGGTGGTACTGGAGAGCCTGGTCCACAGTGCACATGCCCACATTTGTGTACTTGTACATTAGAGACAGTAGAAGTGGACAGAGACCACAGCAGTACCTCACTTTCAATCAGAAAGAGGATCTAACTTCATGTCCACGTTCAGAAGTAGAACATTCAGGAAATGTTGCATTTATTTGTAAGCGCAGAATATGTTGTCGTTGACATTAGTGGGTTTTAGTAGTATTGTTTAACTGGTGTATCGTGTGTGGATGACGATATAGACAGCTTCATGTGTCCATTTCTAACAATGACGGTGGTACAGTTGCGCACACGTTTGTTGAGTCAGTGAAGAAACGTGTCCCAGTTTCATGAGCAAGCTTCCCCAAAACATGCTTCATTTAAACACTTCAAATGACAGACAGTCCCTTCCAGGCTCCTTCATCCTGTCATTTGTGGTTCAACTTCAAGCTCTAGATCAGCCTGTCCTCCCCTGTTCCTACCATGTCTCTTCCCCCTCTAACCACACATACACATATTCACCACTCAAGATAGACTGAATGCAAATCAGGGATTTTATTACTTAAATCTTAATGGCTCTAAATATTCATATCAAATTAATTATCAGTGTTGACCGAAGGCATCCATTCTTTAGGCCTACATATCAAAATATAGAATTGTTTCATCATCGTACCATGTGGTTTAAAAAAAGGCCATAGTCAGGATAGATGTCATCTACAGTATGTTGGGTCTATCATGGCTTTCATGGACAGAGCCATATGAAATAATTGAGGAAGACATTCAAAAATGTAACCCAGGCAGCCTTTGAGCCTTAGCCTACATGGTACACACTCTCTCCATATATTGTTTGTATGAATTTAATATCTAAGGAGGCCTTTAAGAATGTAATCCAGTCATTTGTCTTTACATATAGCACACAACCCCAAAAAGGAATTGTTCTTGCACTCTTGCACTTCATGATGGTTCATGTTATTCAGTTGTAACTTGTTTCACTAAGTGTTCTTGTGGTTCTTCCCTTTTGCGCTTTTTTGGTTTCTCACAATGTACGTTTCATAATCTGACTACCTGCAATGTTTGGGGACTATCATGTTGTTATGATCACAATCAAGAAGAAGGCTCACCAGCGTCTCTTTTTCTTGAGAACACTGAGGAAACACCACCTGTCCTCAGCTGTCATGGTGAACTTCTACCGCTGCGCGATCGAGTGCATCCTAACAAACTGTGTTACAGTGTGGTACGGGAACTGCACAGTCGCTGAGCGCAAGGCACTGCAGCGGGTGGTGAAAACTGCCCAACGCATCACTGGGACTATTCTTCCAACCATTGAGGACATCCAGAGGAAGCACTGTCTACGTAGAGCTCACAGCATCCGAAGAGATTCCTCACACCCCGCCCATGTTTGCCCCCCTGCCCTCCGGCAGGCGCCTCAGGAGTCTCCGGTCTAGAACCAGCAGACTGAGGAACAGCTTCTTCCCCAGAACTGTGTCACTCCTGAACTCCACTACACCCCCGCCCCCCTATATAACCCCCGCCCCCCCATAGAACCCCCCCCTTCCTATATTTGCACATTCTGTTTGTACATTTGCACCACTTGCATATGTGAATTGTTATTTGCACTATCTG
This sequence comes from Neosalanx taihuensis, assembly GCA_030340665.1. Taxonomy (NCBI): domain Eukaryota; kingdom Metazoa; phylum Chordata; class Actinopteri; order Osmeriformes; family Salangidae; genus Neosalanx; species Neosalanx taihuensis. The sequence goes on from CM059307.1 coordinate 9,110,818, forward strand.
TCCATTTTGCACATCTATTACTGCACCACCTGCACATTTTGTTCACATTTGTTCACTTTGCACATCTGTTCTTTTTGCTCAATCGCATCATTTGCACTACCTGTATATACATGCTACATGCTTGTCTAATTTGTATCTGTACATACCCGGATTGAATCTGTACATACCCTGTATATTCTGTCTATACTGTTCATAATATGTATATTCCGAGTATATCCTTATTATTATATTCTGTTGTTAATAACTGTTTTGCACTTCTGGTTGGATGCCAACTGTATTTCGTTGCCCTGGACTTGTACCTGTGTAATGACATTCAAGTTGAATCTAATCTAATCTAAAATATTGCACATAAGTAAAGTAATACTGCATGGGGGTGAGGTAATGATGATAATAGTTGAATCTTATGATCAGTGACTGAAGCTCTTTTGTAAAGCTCTCTCTTGGAAGTGGCTTTGGATAAAAGTGTCTCCTAAATGAATAAATGTCAATGTAAATGAGCTATGGGCTTCTGTTTCTTTCTGCAGGAGTGTGGTTTCACCCCCATGCTTCTCCTGTACTGATCCATAAATGGCACCGCTGCTTCCCACACCTGCAAAAAAGCAAAAACACCTTCAACCTGTCAATTCACGGCCATTTTCAAGAAACACTGAAGTAATACTGTTGGGAAACTAAGTCTTTCCTTGTTAGCTGTGAGGAGCGCATGAGCTGCTTCGATGTCTGGACTCATGGCTCGGTCTCTCTCCCAAGGGCTGATGGGAAGGCATTGAAATGGTGAATGCTGGATATTTGACCAGCGGGGACTTACAGTACATTTCCATTTAGTCATTTATCAGATACAGGGTACAGATACAGGGTATCTGATAAGTACAGGGACATTCCCCCAAAGGCAAGTAGGTCCTAAAGGTGAGGGTGTCGCTGACATCTTACCTGACCACAGAGCGTAGCAGATGGTAGACCTTCTCCAGAGGGGCTGTGGTCTGCAGGGGGCGGAGAAACTCCAGGGCCTGGCAGGCAGCCAACAGCTCGATAGCCAATACTGTAACAGAATGACGAAGAACGTTTTTTATCGTCCAATCAGAGTCTCTTTGGTGTAACATGTCACGTTTGTGATTGATTTCATGAAAGGAGGATGACAGGTCATCTCCTAGCATACAGTGATTGGGCAGAAGTGGGATAGAGTACGTTTACATTTAGCTAGCACATGAATGTAGCAATTGGCTCGAATAAAGCAGAGTCTTGACTGCTGTCCTGACAACTGGGATTTTAGTTCCATAACCTTTATCCTGTCGTTTTTATGTACAGTCCGAAAATGCCGCTCCACATTTCCCTTTTTCGGTATAGCGATTGCAGTCTGGCAGATGAGGCAAACGCACTTTGAAAATGACATAATGAAAAAAAATCCAACTCCCATTCCGTATGGAAATTTCAGTCTATTTATTTGGTCCAGCTTCCCCACTAATTTTTATACTTTTAAGTTTAGAAGTCGTAAATTGGAAGATAACTCGCCAATATGAGCACCTGCGCAGAAGTCAGATTGGTCAAACCGACTGTCAGTCAAGTGACAAATGTCATAGTGAGGATAATTGGCTGACGTCTACGTTTGCATTTTATCTATCCATATAAGATTTGATCTTGCTGTTTGTAAGTCTTGTTGAACTTGATTTTATATATATTTAAATAAATCTGTAAAAAAATAAGCCGTTTACGTTTGAATGCCATGCGATCTACCAGTAGTACCTTCGCGATCGACTGGTAGATCGTGATCGACGTATTTAGCACCCCTGCTGTATATTCTGATTATACTGTTCATGTTGTGTATATTCTGATTATACTGTTCATATTGTGTGTATTCTGAGTATACTATTATTATATTCTGTTGTAATAACTGTTTTGCACTTCTGGTTGGATGCTAACTGTATTTCGTTACCCTGTACTTGTACCTGTGTAATGACATTAAAGTTGAATCTAATCTAATCTAAAATATTGCACATAAGTAAAGTAATACTGCATGGGGGTGAGGTAATGATGATAATAGTTATAATAATAAGTAGAAGAATGGTGTAGCACATGATAGTGGCTATGGACAGCAGTGTTTGTGATTATTGAACAGTCTGACAGCAGCAGGAAGGAAGGACCTGCGGATCCTTTGCGTTCGACCGTGGCACCGTCTTTTTCAGTTGACCTTGCGCATTTGCCACTGTGTCGTGCCGGTGTTTTATCCACCCAGACTGAAATAGCTCAGTTGGGAGAGTGTTAGACTGAAGATCTAAAGGTCCGATCGAAAGGTTTGATCCCGGCTTTCGGCAAAGCTGCTGGTGTTTTTCTCATAGCGGATGAGGTTGCGCTCGGTGTGATGCGTTGTGGCACGGCCTTTCTCAGTTGGCCTTGCGCTCTTGCCGCTGTTTCGTTGGCCTGGGGTCTCATTTATAAAGCTTGCGTACGCACAAACCGGGCTGAAAACGTGCGTACGACAGTTTTCACGCAAAGTCAGTGATTTATAAAACACTAACTTGGCGGTAGAATGTGCGGTCCTCCACGCAAACTATGATCCTCCCGTAAACCTACGCACTTTTTGGAGACAGTGGGAATTGGAGACACATACTGCAAAAAGTAAAAGTCGGAGAAGCGATTACTCATAATATTTATGTATTTTGTTGTCCTCACACACATTGACTCAATTTATGATTATAATGAAGATTAAATACATCAGTGTTATTTGAGCTTGAACTGCGTGATAATTGTTCCATACACATCTTGTACAATGCTATTCAAATTTTAAATCAATATTCAGCGCTGTCTGTCTCACAATCAGATTGCCCTTTTACCGCAGTGTAGGAGGCTGAAATGCATGTAACTACAGAACACAAAGTATAACTAAATATATTTCTTTAATACTGTGCATATATCATCATAAGTCAAAAACTGGAAATACAGTTGTTAAGCTCCCGCGCAATCACTACACTCATTACACTTCAGAATCAGAATTTGTTTTTAATCGCCATGCAAGATACATAAACACGGAATTTTCTACTGCAGTTGTTACCGCTTCTTCTCTGGTTCTGCCACTTGGCGCTGTCGCACTAGTGTTGTTTATTGTTTGCCTTCATTCACCGTGAAGAAGAATCACCTGCCAGGTTCATGAGAAGGATAAAGATTAGCATGCATGAGGTCCTTTGCATTGACGATTTATGGTTAAAAATGGGCGTGTTCAGGGCGGGGTGCAATGATACTTTACGTACGCACACTTGTGGTTAAGATGTGATTTATAAAGCGAACATTGCCTACAGGTGTGCGTACGCACGGTTTTATGAATCTAAATTTTTGTGTGCGTACGCCAATTTACGCTTTTGGGCGTACGCACACTTTTAGTAAGAATTCTAAGCACTCTGGGCCAAAACGGCTCAGTTGGGGAGGCATTAGACTGAACATCTAAACGTCACCGGTTTGGTCCAGGAACCTGGGTTTTCCCTTGACAGGGCTACAGGGTGAAACCTCAATCTGCAGGACGCCCTCTTCGATGGAGGATTTGGAGAAGGGCACTCCTGTGATGACAGCCACAATAGGCTTTCTGTCACGTGGAGTTTTGACGAGGCTACACTGCATCCAGCGTACTGTAGGGGTTCCAGTTGTCTTTGCAGAAGCATTTTCCAGTAGTTGTGGCCGAGTGGTTAAGGCGATGGACTAGAAATCCATTGGGGTCTCCCCGCGCAGGTTCGAATCCTGCCGACTACGAAAGCTTTTCCTGTCTGGATAGAGTTTTGCCGTCATTTGCAAGCGGCAGGGGTTGACTGAGGCTGCGCTGGTTTGATGCGTTTTTGTATTTATGTGGGGACCGTGAGCCCTCACACACAGACAAACCATCAAGGAGTGGAAGCCTTACCTCCCTGGCAGTGCCCGTTCGTGTCCGCACCATCAGGGCAGTGAACGGCCTTGAAAAAGACAATTGTGCTTGGGTTTCGCGTAACTAGCAGTCACCTCCAACAGTCAGGATGGCCGAGCGGTTTAAGGCGTTGCGTTCAGGTTGCAGTCTCTCCTGGAGGCGTGGGTTTGAATCCCACTTCTGACAACTCTGGAGTGTCCCCTTGGGAGGTGACGGTTTTGACCCTTTGCGTTCGACCGGTGCACCGTCTTTTTCAGTTGGCCCTGCGCTTTTGCCACTGTTTCGTGCCGGTGTTTCATGCACCCGGGCAGAAATAGCTCCACAGAAGCTCCAAAACAAGCTTGAAAGTTGCATGATGTGAGTCCTTCATCCAGTGAAAAGGTCACTGCTCTGAATTCTGTATCATCTATCTCCTGATGTTCAATCAGGTGTTTCTTTGTCTTTTCAGTAAGAGAAAGATAACTAGCCTACTGGACCAGCTATATGAGGACCTGGAGTTTACAGTGGAAGTGGACATAAGGTCAGAGGTAAAAAAACAATAACAAGGGAAGGTCACCACTTCCCCCCATTACTCCTAAACTCACCCCCATCACTCCAACCCTCTCTCTGGAAACTCTGATCGCATGTAAGTAGAATCAAATAAAAAAGTTCATATTTAAGTTATTTTAAAAATTATTCAGACAATTGAATCTACGATCCTGGGTTTTGTCAAACCTAAATATTTTGCCGGTATAACACCCATAACACAATAGCCAGTTGTATCAATTCTCAGTAGGCCGGTTCCAGATCAGGTTACCTTATCCTTTCTATTTAAACTGAAGTATGAACCATTTTAGCAGTGAAAACAGTACCCAGTCGATGTTCATGACCACTTATAAAGCTCTGTCAATATCACTTCCTCCAGAAAAAACAGAGCGGAAGGCAGACCTCCCCAGCATCCGACAGCCATCTGTCAAGAAGTTGGCTCACTTGAAGAGGAGCAAAGCTCTGGACTAGGACTGTACACACATTGTTTAACACATCAAGGGACTACGGGTAAGTTACACACACAAATACACAAGGGTTCCCAACCTAACTGTATGAGTAGGCAATAAGACATTCATAGTGTGTAACTGTGTGTTTGTGTGTTTACTGTTGGCAGGTCGTGTGGGGCTGTGGAAAGACATCTTCACTGTGTCAATGAATGACAAGTTCGATGCTGTTTATAGACAGAAGATGGGCAAGTCCGATTTGACCTTTGACTTCGGCCTGTGAGGATGTACAGAACCCTACCGTATTGAGACTACATGTTCCACAGTCCTATTCCCCACCCATCAATCATCACTCAGTCAGAATGATTCAGCCACTGATTGATCTGTCAACGGTGCCTACACATGGCTACTATTTACAACCCTTCTAACAACAGGTAATCAATCCAATACACCAATCGAACATTATCACCTAAAGCTACAATACAGTCGCTTCATCAGACACTTGTTAGCATTGTACATCTAACTGTTATCAGCTTATTAGTTTGATTATCAGTTCAAACTTGCAGTAGTCCATCTGTGGCCCAAACCTCTTCCCACCAACCAGCCATTCTAGTGTATTGCAAGTGTTTAATGTTGCAAAAAGGAAATGCATGGAATTGTAACGTGGCCTAGCCAATAGAGAATGCGAAGTTATGTCACTGTAAGTTAATGCTACATCACGCTGTGTTGCCATAGACTTATATACTGTAGACCACGCGACTCTTTAAAGATCTTTAAAGATGGCGTCCTCCATTCTTTTATATGGAAAGTGCTCAGGGGCGCAGTGAAGCAAGCAAGAGCGCAAAATGGACCTCGCCATCTTTCCAGTCTGGTCTTACACAGAACAGTGGCTCGCTATGCTCCTTACTTCTAGACTCATATATGATCGCAACTAGTTGTATGCGTCATTCTTTGCGACATAAACAGTTGTGAGTGTGAGTGTGAGTGCAACCGTCTCATTCCGAGGTGTCAAATATTGACATTAGGGTCGACCCCTTTGGGGGGCACCTTTTGTCACTTAATTTTGCCTAAGGTTGCATATTTAAAGATTTTGATGAGCAGTTTTGGGATTTGTACACATTTTGACGTAGTCATTTAGCAGGGAAATGTCAATAGGTGTAGAAACGCCCATAAATAACTTTTGTGTCCGTAAATATTTTTTACGTCCATTTTCTTGGATATAACAATTATTTGACACCTCAGACTGAGACTGGATTGCTGAGTAGAGTTCGAAAACTGTCAGAATGGGGTAGAGAATCTAAAATCAATGCTGTTACCACCACATAGTATTTCTTTCACTTGGTTTAAAAGACCTATCATATATGGAACATGATTTCTACACATGGCTCACCGCGCATACGCTGTTCTTTTTGCTCTGTGTTGTGTCAGAATAAAGAATCTTGAATATCTGGCCTCGTTGTTAAATTAAATAGGCTTATATGTGTTACTCCTATGATGATGAGTGTTGCTTTACTATGACTACCATAATTGTGGTGTTAACTGCCAGAGCAATATTGTGGTTATCAGACATGATTTATTCATCGGCATCTTTGCTCCAGAACAATATGTCAACAATCCATAATAACGCCTTAACATGCCATGATAATACAAATTATATTGGGCTATCATTACCTTTGTCATGCCATGAAATTTCATTACAAAATTGTTATATCTGCTTTAAAATAACGGAAATAAACTCTATAAACAAACGTTGCGTATGTGTTCAATAATTTGTAAAGCTGGTAACAGCAGGACCAGCCACTGTAGATGATCAAGTCCTTTCTCCTGTCATTCAGAAGAATCAGAATCAAAATCTATTTTATTCGCTATGCAGGATATACAAACACAGAATTCACTTTGGCAGAAATGACCAAACATAGAACATACGTGTAACATAATGATAAGGGTAAAACAAAAAATATATAATATAAAATACAAATGAGATACAAATGAGATAGAAGTAAATAGTGGGCACTAGCTGTACAGATGGTGAGGGGGGGGATATAACTACAGCTCATGTAAATCAGCGATTGACCAATGTTCCTTTCTGTGCTTGTACCCTGTTAGTACCCTGGAACACAGTTACAGGCAACTTTTCTTGACGTAAGCAAATAAATAGGGTGCCTATTTAAGATTGGTTTCAAACTCAGCAAAAATCAGCAAATATATATTTTAGAAATATACACTGCTCCAAAAAATAAAGGGAACACTTACACAACACATCCTAGAATGAATGAAATTGTATTAAATATTTTTTTCCTTCACATATTTGAATGTGCTGACAACAAAATCACACAAAAATGATGAATGGAAATATAACTTATCAACCCATGGATCTCTGGATTTGGAGTCACACTCAAAATTAAAGTGTAGAACCGCACTACATGCTGATTCAGCTTTGATGTAATGTCCTTAAAACAAATCAAAATGAGGCTCAGTAGTGTGTGTGGCCTCCATGTGCCTGTATGACCTCCCTACAACGCCTGGGCACCTCCTGATGAGGTGGCAGGTGGTCTCCTGAGGGATCTCCTCCCAGACCTGGACTAAAGCATCCGCCGACTCCTGGACAGTTTGTGGTGCAACGTGGCGTTGGTGGATGGAGCGAGACATGATGCCCCAGATGTGCTCAGTTGGATTCAGGTTTGGGGAACAGACAGGCCAGTCCATAGCATCAATGCCTTCATCATGCAGGAACTGCTGACAGACTCCAGCCACATGAGGTCTATCATAGTCTTGCATTAGGAGGAACCCAGGGCCAACCGCACCAGCATTATGTCTCCCAAGGGGTCTGAGGATATCATTTCGATACCTAATGGCAGTCATGCTACTTCTGCTGAGCACATGGAGGCCTGTTGCGGCCCCCCCAAAGAAATGCCACCCCACACCATGACCCACCTGAGCCACCGCCACACCGGTCATGCTGGAGGATGTTGCAGGCAGCAGAAGGTTCTCCACGACGTCTCCAGACTCGTGTCACGTCTGTCACGTGCTCAGTGTGAACATGCTGTCATCTGTGAAGAGGACAGGGCACCAGTGGCTGTGAGCACAACCCCCACCTGTGGACCCTCATACCACCCTCATGGAGTCTGTTTCTGACCGTTTGAACAGACACATGCACATTTGTGGCCTGCTGGAGGTCATTTTGGGGGCTCAGGCAGTGCTCCTCCTGCTCCTCCTTGCACAAAGGCAGAGGTAGCGTCATCAGCCAGGAAGCGTAGGAACTGAGAAGTGGTCTGTGGTCACTACCTGCAGAACCACTCCTTTATTGGGGGTGTCTTGTTAATTGACTATTATTTCCACCTGTTGTCTATTCCATTTGCACAACAGTATGTTACATTTATTGTCAATCAGTGTTGCTTCCTAAGTGGACAGTTTGATTTCACAGAAGTGTGATTGACTTGGAGTTGTGCCTTACCTGTCACCATGAAAATAAATACGTGGAACTTAAAAAAAATCTTAAATTGCTATTTTATCCAGTTGCTATATTTATCAAGTGATTTGCACTATAAAGTTATTTTTTATCTAACGTCACCAGTTTTAGATTATTTTTATTTATTTTATTTAGCTGCTGCTAGTCATTTCGGTACTTCTGAGTGAGTGTACTACAATTTGGGAGTCTGTCAAGTGGCGCTAGTGCAATCCCCGGTAAGATTCATGAACCTAATCATGACTGATATGAGTTCATGCTATTTTGCTGTATTCTATTAACTATACTATCTAAATGCAACATTTCAGATATCTTCACTTTTAAGATATTCATAGAAGTGTATAGTTTTTACAAGAGTGTTTAGTTTTGCAAAGGATCTGTAGTGTTTTGCTAGTTGTGGGTGTGGTTGTGTTAATTGTGTGTAGTGTTTTGACAACAGGGGCCCTGTTTTGAAAATCGTGCTTAAGCAATCAAAAAAAACTGTAATACTAATAACCGATGACTATTTAAAAGATGATGTATTTAATAAAACAATCAAAGAATAAGAACACATTTCTTTAAGCGATCCTAAAGCCATTGTACAGTAGTGACATCCACTTATTAAACTGTAACTATACACAATACCAGAAAACATTAACAGAACTATTACAGTTTTTTTGGATTGCTTAAGCACGATTTTCAAAACAGGGCCCGTGTTGTCAAAACACTACACACAATTAGCACAACCACACCCACAACTAGCAAAACACTACAGATCCTTTGCAAAACTAAACACTCTTGTAAAAATGATACACTTCTTTTGAAAAACCACACTTTGTTACCATAATAAACACACATTACTTCACATTACTATACCTTGTTTGCACAAGTTACACTCTGCTGTGATAAACCTAAAACACTTTCAGCATTTCTACTTCCCTAAGATTAGAGTAGGCTACTATGAACAAAGTACAAATATAATCTAAATTCACCAAACAAGACCAATGTTGCAGACTGAAGACACTCTTTCTCAACATGCCCAAAATGTTGACATGGAGATTCATAATACTGTAACAAAATGTCATTTTACGCCTCATCTACGTAAATGAACTCATGCTGTATCTCCTCTCCATCCATTCGTAAAAACCCCTGAAAAACAGTGGCAGGCAGAATTGTTCAGTGTACATCTAGTATACATATTACAAGACAGTATGCAAGATCATATTGCTAAAGTCAATACATCCTTCTGCATAATCATGCCACAGTAGCTTCACCCTTTCAGAATATAGCTCAAAAGGCAATTGATCAAATTACTTCATCAATTTCACTTTCATTATTTTACTTTGGATTTTTTTATCCAAAGAGACTTACAGTAAGTACATTCTCCCTGAGGCAATTCGGGACCAAAGACACAACATCACATAGCCACAGCTGGGGCTCGATCTCACAACCTTCCAATCATGAGGCTTAGCCTGTTGAGCCATCTGACCCCCTGGTTTACAATGTGGTCAAACAGTGTTCCAGGAATCTCACTTGTCAGATCAGGTCTTCTTTGAGCACCTTCTTGTCTTCCTCTCTTCCTCTACCTCCAGCACGGCCTCCATCTCTTCCTCTGTTGATTCCTCCTCGTCCTCCTTGTTCTCCTCCTCTTTCTCGTCCTCCTTGTTCTCCTCCTCGTTTTACTGTTTCTCGGACTCTTTCCATTGTGCTTGAAGACCGATGAACTCACCTGCTGCTTTTTATGGTGTTTATACACCTGATTGGTGTGTCTACAATTAAGCAAACAAGTGTTTGCACACCTGATGACTGTGTTGAACCAATTGGTTGGACGGTGTGGTAATTTGACAGTCAGTGCTTTGGTATTGCAATGAAGTAACTTAATGATAGATTTTTGTGTGTATGTATGTTAAGTGTGTTTAGTGTTTTGCAAATCACTGTGTGTAGAGTTTTGCAACAAGTGTGAAGTTGACAATGTGCTTATAGTTGTGCAAATATGGGCTGATGTTTTGCTTCTTGGGTGTAAGGTTTTGCTAACAGTGTACTACTTTTAATTTTAGTGTTTAAGCAATCAAAAAAAACTGTAACACAAATACAGTGTTCAGTGTCCATGCCTCTGGGAGGGGGGAGAGGGGCACTAAGCCCAGTGTCCATGCCTCTGGGAGGGGAGAGAGGGGCACTAAGCCCAGTGTCCATGCCTCTGGGAAGGGGGAGAGGGGCACTAAACCCAGTGTCCATGCCTCTGGGAGTCCACTGCTCCTTGGGAACAGTTTCGACATCAGGGCAATAAATGGTTCCCTTGACACCTCCCTGGGCCTGTGGAGCAGAGACCAGGACAGGCACCTGTGAGGTCACCTGAGCACCAACATACAAGGACCAGAGGGTGGAGCAGGGATGAGCTGAGGCTGGACATGCAGCTTTACAGCTGCTGGTGTCACATCTGTGAAGGAAACCTGTCTCTTCAGCTGAGCCTGGTCCACAGTGCTGCTGGGTAGGTGGTACTGGAGAGCCTGGTCCACAGTGCTGCTGGGTAGGTGGTACTGGAGAGCCTGGTCCACAGTGCTGCTGGGTAGGTGGTACTGGAGAGCCTGGTCCACAGTGCTGCTGGGTAGGTGGTACTGGAGAGCATGGTCCACGCTGCTGCTGGGTAGGTGATACTGGAGAGTCTGGTCCACAGAGCTGCTGGGTAGGTGGTACTGGAGAGCCTGGTCCACAGTGCACATGCCCACATTTGTGTACTTGTACATTAGAGACAGTAGAAGTGGACAGAGACCAGAGCAGTACCTCACTTTCAATAAGAAAGAGGATCCAACTTCATGTCCACGTTCAGAAGTAGAACATTCAGGACATGTTGCATTTATTTGTAAGCACAGAATATGTTGTCGTTGACATTAGTGGGTTTTAGTAGTATTGTTTAACTGGTGTATCGTGTGTGGATGAGGATATAGACAGCTTCATGTGTCCATTTCTAACAATGACGGTGGTACAGTTGCGCACACGTTTGTTGAGTCAGTGAAGAAACGTGTCCCAGTTTCATGAGCAAGCTTCCCCAAAACATGCTTCATTTAAACACTTCAAATGACAGACAGTCCCTTCCAGGTCCCTTCATCCTGTCAGTTGTGGTTCAACTTCAAGCTCTAGATCAGCCTGTCCTCCCCTGTTCCTACCTTGTCTTTTCCCCCTCTAACCACACATACACATATTCACTACTCAAGATAGACTGAATGCAAATCAGGGATTTTATTACTCAAATCTTAATGGCTCTAAATATTTATATCAAATTAATTATCAGTGTTGACCGAAGGCATCCATTCTTTAGGCCTACATATCAAAATATAGAATTGTTTCATCGTCGTACCATGTGGTTTAAAAAAAGGCCATAGTCAGGATAGATGTCATCTACAGTATGTTGGGTCTATCATGGCTTTCATGGACAGAGCCATATGAAATAATTGAGGAAGAAATTCAAAAATGTAACCCAGATGGCAGCCTTTGGGCCTTAGCCTACATGGTACACACTCTCTCCATATATTGTTTGTATGAATGTAATATCTAAGGAGGCCTTTAAGAATGTAATCCAGTCATTTGTCTTTACATATAGCACACAACCCCAAAAAGGAATTGTTCTTGCACTCTTGCACTTCATGATGGTTCATGTTATTCAGTTGTAACTTGTTTCACTAAGTGCTCTTGTGGTTCTTCCCTTTTGCGCTTTTTTGGTTTCTCACAATGTACGTTTCATAATCTGACTTCCTGCAATGTTTGGGGTCTATCATGTTGTTATGATCAGTGACTGAAGCTCTTTTGTAAAGCTCTCTCTTGGAAGTGGCTTTGGATAAAAGTGTCTCCTAAATGAATAAATGTCAATGTAAATGAGCTATGGGCTTCTGTTTCTTTCTGCAGGAGTGTGGTTTCACCCCCATGCTTCTCCTGTACTGATCCATAAATGGCACCGCTGCTTCCCACACCTGCAAAAAAGCAAAAACACCTTCAACCTGTCAATTCACGGCCATTTTCAAGAAACACTGAAGTAATACTGTTGGTTAACTAAGTCTTTCCTTGTTAGCTGTGAGGAGCGCATGAGCTGCTTCGATGTCTGGACTCATGGCTCGGTCTCTCTCCCAAGGGCTGATGGGAAGGCATTGAAATGGTGAATGCTGGATATTTGACCAGCGGGGACTTACAGTACATTTCCATTTAGTCATTTATCAGATACAGGGTACAGATACAGGGTATCTGATAAGTACAGGGACATTCCCCCAAAGGCAAGTAGGTCCTAAAGGTGAGGGTGTCGCTGACATCTTACCTGACCACAGAGCGTAGCAGATGTTAGACCTTCTCCAGAGGGGCTGTGGTCTGCAGGGGGCGGAGAAACTCCAGGGCCTGGCAGGCAGCCAACAGCTCGATAGCCAATACTGTAACAGAATGACGAAGAACGTTTTTTAATCGTCCAATCAGAGTCTCTTTGGCGTGACATGTCACGTTTGTGATTGATTTCATGAAAGGAGGACGACAGGTCATCTCCTAGCATACAGTGATTGGGCAGAAGTGGGATAGAGTACATTTACATTTAGCAGACACTCTTTTCCAGAGCAGCTTACAGCAAGAACAGGAATAGTCACCCTGAGGCAAGTAGGGTGAAAAGCCTTGCTCAAGGACACAACAACATGTTGGCACAGCCAGGGTTCGAACCAGGGACCTTATGATTACTAGCCCCACACCCTCACCACTCAGCCACCTGACTCTTCTGGATCAGCTACCAAACACTCATCATACAGTGTAAGAGGACAAGTCAGCAGCAGCACTGTGTTGTGTCACCTGAGTCTAAGCTAGTTTGCCAGCAGCTGTCTTCTGTATGTTAGAGGAAGTGGCCCCGTTAGCGTTTAGTAACGTTCCAGACCCCTTTATCATCCACAATGTTTTTTTCTGTTCATTTCTTAAATAAGAAAATCAGCAGCAACAAAATAAAGTTTATCATCGATACATACACATCTTATGTTGCTATAAGATGTCAAGCCTCACTCAAGGCTGACTCGCATAAATAAGTGGAGCCAAATAATGCAGTCAAGGATGTTGCACATTTCCTTATGTTGGAGTACTTTTCCTCTGTGAGTAAGCTCCAGAATTGTCCATGAGCTCTGGCCTTCAGCTCAATGTCGGCTTGTAATGTCAAAATCTCATCCTCCACTCCAGAAGAGCTTGTAATGTCAAAATCTCATCCTCCACTCCAGAAGAGTTCAGGTGAAACAGTGTGTCAGTTTTTGATGCGACTGAAACAACGTCAGCATCTTCCCGAAAAGGGTACTAGCACATGAATGTAGCAATTGGCTTGAATAAAGCAGAGTCTTGACTGCTGTCCTGACAACTGGGATTTTAGTTCCTTAACCTTCATCCTTCTCAACTCACTTTTCGGATGGAAGTTAGTGTCGTTTTTATGTACAGTCCGAAAATGCCTTTCCACATTTCCCTTTTTCGGTATAGCGACTGCAGTCTGGCAGATGAGGCAAACGCACTTTGAAAATGACATAGTGAAAAAAATTCCAACTCCCATTCCGTATGGAAATTGTTTAAGTTTTAGTCTATTTATTTGATCCAGCTTCCCCACTAATTTTTATACTGTTAAGTTTAGAAGTCGTAAATTGGAAGATAACTCGCCAAAGTGAGCACCTGCGCAGAAGTCAGATTGGTCAAACCGACTGTCAGTCAAGTGACAAATGTCATAATGAGGATAATTGGCAGACGTCTACGTTTGCATTTTGTCTATCCATATAAGATTTGATCTTGCTGTTTGTAAGTCTTGTTGAACTTGATTTTATATATATTTAAATAAATCTGTAAAAAAAATAAGGCGTTTACTTTTTAATGCCATGCGATCTACCAGTAGTACCTTCGCGATCGACTGGTAGATCGCGATCGACGTATTGAGCACCCCTGCTGTATATTCTGATTATACTGTTCATATTGTGTATATTCTGATTATACTGTTCATATTGTGTATATTCTGAGTATACTATTATTATATTCTGTTGTAATAACTGTTTTGCACTTCTGGTTGGATGTTAACTGTATTTCGTTACCCTGTACTTGTACCTGTGTGATGACATTAAAGTTGAATCTAATCTAATCTAAAATATTGCACATAAGTAAAGTAATACTGCATGGGGGTGAGGTAATGATGATAATAGTTATAATAATAATAATAATAATAAGAATGGTGTAGCACATGATAGTGGCTATGGACAGCAGTGTTTAGTGATTATTGAACAGTCTGACAGCAGCAAGAAGGAAGGACCTGCGGATCCTTTGCGTTCGACCGTGGCACCGTCTTTTTCAGTTGACCTTGCGCATTTGCCACTGTGTCGTGCCGGTGTTTCATGCACCCAGACTGAAATAGCTCAGTTGGGAGAGTGTTAAACTGAAGATCTCAAGGTCCGTGGTTCGATCCCGGCTTTCGGCAAAGCTGCTGGTGTTTTTCTCATTGCGGATGAGGTTGTGCTCAGTGTGATGCGTTGTGGCACGGCCTTTCTCAGTTGGCCTCGCGCTCTTGCCGCTGTTTCGTTGGCCTGGGGTCTCATTTATAAAGCTTGCGTACGCACAAAACCGGGCTGAAAACGTGCGTACGACAGTTTTCACGCAAAGTCAGTGATTTATAAAACACTAACTTGGCGGTAGAATGTGCGGTCCTCCAGGCAAACTATGACCCTCCCGTAAACCTAGGCACTTTTTGGAGACAGTGGGAATTGGAGACACAGATGACCGTACTGTAGTCATACTGCAAAAAGTAAAAGTCGGAGAAGCGATTACTCTTAATATTTATGTATTTTGTTGTCCTCACACACATTGACTCAATTTATGATTATAATGAAGATTAAATACATCAGTGTTATTTGAGCTTGAACTGCGTGATAATTGTTCCATACACATCTTGTACAATGCTACTCAAATTTTAAATCAATATTCAGCGCTGTCTGTCTCACAATCAGATTGTCCTTTTACCGCAGTGTAGGAGGCTGAAATGCATGTAACTACAGAACACAAAGTATAACTAAATATATTTCTTTAATACTGTGCATATATCATCATATGTCAAAAACTGGAAATACAGTTGTTAAGCTCCCGCGCAATCACTACACTCATTACACTTCAGAATCAGAATTTGTTTTTAATCGCCATGCAAGATACATAAACACGGAATTTACTACTGCAGTTGTTACCGCTTCTTCTCCGGTTCTGCCACTTGGCGCTGTCGCACTATTGTGTTGTTTTTTGTTTGCCTTGATTCACCGTGAAGAAGAATCACCTGCCAGGTTCATGAGAATGATAAACATTAGCATGCATGAGGTCCTTTGCATTGACGATTTATGGTTAAAAATGGGCGTGTTCAGGGCGGGGTGCAATGATACTTTACGTACGCACACTTGTTGTTAAGCTATGATTTATAAAGCGAACATTGCCTACAGGTGTGCGTACGCACGGTTTTATAAATCTGAATTTTTGTGTGCGTACGCCAATTTGCGCTTTTGGGCGTACGCACACTTTTAGTAAGAATTCTAAGCACTCTGGGCCAAAACAGCTCAGTTGGGGAGGTGTTAGACTGAACATCTAAACGTCACGTTTGATCCTTTGCGTTCGAAAGTGACACCGTCTTTTTCAGTTGGCCCTGCGCTTTTGCCACTGTCGTGCTGGTTTTTCATGCACCCGGGCCGGAATAGCTCAGTTGGGAGAGCGTTAGACTGAATATCTAAAGGTCCCTGGTTCGATCCCGGGTTTCGGCAAAGCCCCTGGTTTTTTTCTGATAGTGGTTGCGCTCAGCGTGATGCCTTTTTGTAATTATGTGGAGACCGTGAACCAGCACACACACACCACCAAGGAGCGGAAGCCTTACCGCACTTGGAATGCTCGTCCGTGGCCGCACCATCGGGGCAGTGAGCGAACTTGCCTGTGAAAAAAATGTCTGATGGGTGTTAGCCAGCTAACAGACTCAGTCCCAAGAGTCAGGATGGCCGAGCGGTCTAAGGCGCTGCGTTAAGGTTGCAGTCTCTCTTTGAGGCGTGGGTTCGAATCCCACTTCTGACAACTCGGAAGCGTCACTTTGCGATGTGATGGTTTTGATCCTTTGCGTTCGAAAGTGACACCGTCTTTTTCAGTTGGCCCTGCGCTTTTGCCACTGTGTCGTGCTGGTGTTTCATGCAACTGGGCCGAAATAGCTCAGTTGGGAGAGCGTTAGACTGAAGATCTAAAGGTCCCTGGTTCGATCCCGGGTTTCGGCAAAGCCCCTGGTGTTTTTCTGATAGCGGATGAGGTTGCGCTCAGTGTGATGCGTTTTGGCATTTATGTGGGGACCGTGAACCCGCACACACCATCAAGGAGTGGAAACCTTACCACACTGGCAATGCCCTTTTGAGGCAGCACAAGTCAGGATGGCCGAGCGGTCTAAGGCGCTGCGTTAAGGTCGCAGTCTCTCCTGGAGGCGTGGGTTCGAATCCCACTTCTGACAACACGGCAGGGCTCTTTTGGGTAGACAGCTTTGATCCATTTGCGTTCACCCATGGCACGGCCTTTCTCAGGTGGCCTCGCACTCTTGCCGCCGTTTCGTTGACCTGGGCCGAAACGGCTCAGTTGGGGAGGCGTTAGACTGAACATCTAAACGTTACGGCTTTGGTCCAGGAATCTGGGTTTTCCCTCGACTACGCAAGCTTTTCCTAGCTGTTTGCTGTAGTCGTGGCCGAGTGGTTAAGGCGATGGACTAGAAACCCGTTGGGGTCTCCCCGCGCAGGTTCAAATCCTGCCGACTACGCAAGCTTTTCCTGTCTGGATAGAGTTTCGCCGTTTTTTGCAAGCGGTAGGGGTTGACTGAGGCTGCGCTGGGTTTGAGGCGTTGTTGTATCTTGAAAAAGACAATTATGCTTGGCCTTCGCCTAACTACCAGTCACCTCCAACAGTCAGGATGGCCGAGCGGTCTAAGGCGCTGCGTTCAGGTCGCAGTCTCTCCTGGAGGCGTGGGTTCGAATCCCACTTCTGACAACTCTGGAGCGTCCCCTTAGGATGCGAGGGTTTTGATCCTTTGCGTTCGACCGTGACACCGTCTTTTTCAGTTGGTCCTGCGCTTTTGCCACTGTGTCGTGCCGGTGTTTCATGCACCCGGGCCGAAATAGCTCAGTTGGGAGAGCGTTAGACTGAAGATCTAAAGGTCCCTGGTTCGATCCCAGGTTTCGGCAAAGCCCCTGGTGTTTTTCTGATAGCGGTTGCGCTCAGTGTGATGCCTTTTTGTAGTTATGTGGAGACCGTGAACCAGCACACACACACCACCAAGGAGCGGAAGCCTTACCGCACTTGGAATGCTCGTCCGTGGCCGCACCATCGGGGCCGTGAGCGGCTTTGCCTGTGAAATACTTGTGTGATGGGTGTTAGCCAGCTAACGGACTCAGTCCCAAGAGTCAGGATGGCCGAGCGGTCTAAGGCGCTGCGTTAAGGTTGCAGTCTCTCTTTGAGGCGTGGGTTTGAATCCCACTTCTGTCAACTCGGAAGCGTCCCTTTGCGATGTGATGGTTTTGATCCTTTGCGTTCGAAAGTGACACCGTCTTTT
Source organism: Neosalanx taihuensis (assembly GCA_030340665.1). Taxonomy (NCBI): domain Eukaryota; kingdom Metazoa; phylum Chordata; class Actinopteri; order Osmeriformes; family Salangidae; genus Neosalanx; species Neosalanx taihuensis. Next base: position 9,128,697 of record CM059307.1, read on the forward strand.
TCAGTTGGCCCTGCGCTTTTGCCACTGTGTCGTGCTGGTGTTTCATGCACCTGGGCCGAAATAGCTCAGTTGGGAGAGCGTTAGACTGAAGATCTAAAGGTCCCTGGTTCAATCCCGGGTTTCGGCAAAGCCCCTGGTGTTTTTCTGATAGCGGATGAGGTTGCGCTCAGTGTGATGCGTTTTGGCATTTATGTGGGGACCGTGAACCCGCACACACCATCAAGGAGTGGAAACCTTACCACACTGGCAATGCCCTTTTGTGGCAGCACAAGTCAGGATGGCCGAGCGGTCTAAGGCGCTGCGTTCAGGTTGCAGTCTCTCCTGGAGGCGTGGGTTCAAATCCCACTTCTGACAACTCTGGAGCGTCCTTTGGGAGGTGAAGTTTTTAGATAAACCTTTTATTTGTCTTCCAGGGGGGGAAATTGCAGTTCACAACAGCAGCAGGGTAAAGTACAGCACACAGGTGCAGGGGAATATAACAATAACAACAAGGGGGACACGATATAGTACAGTATACTGTAAAAATAATTGAATAAAAAATAAGTAAATTAAGTATGTCGTTCAGTGAGTGGTTCCCGTCTCGAATGTGAACCAGATATAGACAGACATACTGTATAGACATGTAGACAGTTATTGCACTTAAGGAGAATCACAGGATATTGCACGTAATGTGCATGTTGGATAAAATCCATGTTATCCATCAGAAGATACCTGTCTATCAGAAGATACCTGTCTGAACATTCCACCCAGCTGCTAGTCCAAGCCCTTGTCCTCTCAAAACTGGCCTACTGCAACTCACTACTAACCGACCTTCCAGCAAGTGCAATCCGCCCCCTTCAGAGGATCCAGAATGCAGCAGCTCGCCTGGTTTTCAATCTACCCAGACGCTGTCATGTCACCCCACTCCACATTGCCCTCCACTGGCTTCCCATCATGGCCCGTATTGGATTCAAGACCCTGGTGCTGATCTTCCGAGCTGTGAATGGGACTGCTCTGAGCTATATCAACTCTCTCCTCCAGCCTTACACCCCTGCCCGCCACCTACGGTCCTCTTCTGACAACCTCCTAGTGGTACACCTTCTCAAGAGCGCCAGAGCCCAGCACAAACTCTTCCACTGTCTGGCTCCTCAATGGTGGAATCAACTCCCCACCTCCATCAGAAACACAGACTGTCTCCTCACCTTCAACAAAAGGCTCAAGACTCACTTATTCCGAGAATTTAATGGCACTTAGAAACACTAGAATTAGTATGGCACTCAGAAATATCACGTTGTTGCTATAGTTCAGAAACTTCCTATTGTTGTGTTATGACTTGTACCACTGGTGGACTACTGCCTGGCAGAGGCTCACCTTAAAACTTGTATAATGTTCAGCTGAATGCTCTTATAGTTCCTCCCTTGGCACTTATTGGTTCTCATGATGTATGTTTTGTAACCTTGATGCCCGCTATGTTTGGTGTCTATCAAGTTGTTATGCTCAGTAACTGAAGCTCTTTTGTAAAGCTCTCTCTTGTAAGTCGCTTTGGATAAAAGCATCTGCTAAATGAATAAATGTAAATGTAATGTCACCAAATTACAGCTTCATATTTGAGATTTGAGTATGGAAATACGCTTTCAAACCACATGTGTAGCATCTGCCTTCCTCAGCGTCCAACTGTCATTTCTCCATTGAAAGTGATTGGGTGGATGATAATGGGACCCCCTGGCTAAATTCAGCTCACATTTTGGTGTTTGATTTACACCCATGAATGTTTCTGTTACCTGGAGCTATGTGCACACCCCTAATGAGACATTTAGATTGTATGTGCTTGATTGAACCGAATGAATTTGTAAATAACCTGCTTTATTTCAGAAGGTTGAAGGTGGGGCCTTTTTGACCCATAGAACAGGTGGACTTGAAGAATATGAAGAGAGCACAAGGATTAAGGGAAGCCTGTGTGTCTACCTGGGGGGCTGTGTGTCTACCTGGGGGGCTGTGTGTCTACCTGGAGGGCTGTGTATCTACCTGGAGGGCTGTGTCTCTACCTGGGGGGCTGTGTGTCTACCTGGAGGGTTGTGTGTCTATCTGGTGGGCTGTGTATCTACCTGGAGGGCTGTGTCTCTACCTGGGGGGCTGTGTGTCTACCTGGGGGGCTGTGTCTCTACCTGGGGGGCTGTGTGTCTACCTGGGGGGCTGTGTGTTTACCTGGGGGGCGACTTAAAGTAAGTACAGGGACATTCTCCCTTAGTCAAGTAGGGTGAAGTGCCTTGCCCAAGGAAACAACATTACACAGCCACAGCCGGGGCTCGATCTCACAACCTTCCAATTATGAGGCCAACGCCTTAACCCGTTGAGCCATCTGACGCCCTGGTTGACAGCGTGGTCAAACAGTTTTGCATGGATCTCACTTGTCAGCTCAGGTCTTCTTTGAGCACCTTCTTGTCTTCCTCTTCCTCTACCTCTAGCATGGCCTCCATCTCTTCCTCTGTTGATTCCTCCTCGTCCTCCTTGTTCTCCTCCTCTTTCTCCCCGTTCTCGTCCTCCTTGTTCTCCTCGTTTTACTCTTTCTCTGACTCTTTCCATTGTGCTTGAAGACCGATGAACTCACCTGCTGCTTTTTATAATGCTTACACACCTGATTGGTGTGTCTACAATTAAGCAAACAAGTGTTTGCACACCTGATGACTGTGTTGAACCAATTGGTTGGTCGGTGTGGTAATTTGACAGTCAGTGCTTTGGTATTGCAAGGAAGTGACTTACTGATAGATTTTTGTGTGTAATGTATGTTAAGTGTGTTTAGCGTTTTGCAAATGACTGTGTGTAGAGTTTTGCAACAAGTGTGAGGTTGACAATGTGCTTCTAGTTGTGCAAATGTGGGCTGATGTTTTGCTTCTTGAGTGTAAGGTTTTGCTAATAGTGTACTTTTTGAATTTTAGTGTGTAAGCAATAAAAGAAAACGTAAAAGGTAAAAGGGCCTTGAAATGACAGAGTAATTACTATATTTTACGTGAGTGATGACTGTAGCCTCTATCCTACCTATATCTAGAAATCCACAATCCTGAGAAAACTTGCAGTCTTAGAACAAAGATTTCCTCTTTTTAAATTAAATATGGCGAAGGGATACAGAACATCCCCTGGGGTGGTACGGTCCTCCTAGATGGCGGAGGGATACAGATCATCCCCTGGGGTGGTGCGGTGCTCCTAGATGGCGGAGGGATACAGATCATCCCCTGGGGTGGTGCGGTGCTCCTAGATGGCGGAGGGATACAGATCATCCCCTGGGGTGGTGCGGTCCTCCTAGATGGCGGAGGGATACAGAACATCCCCTGGGGTGGTGCGGTCCTCCTAGACACGGAGGATATGATTCTACTGTTAAGGGCCAGGGAAGGGTGAACCCAGATGCGGACAGAGACTAGGAAGCAGATGGGTGAAGGTTAACTGGTTTATTATAGAGAGGGTTGGTGTGGGTGACAGGAGAGTATTACATTTACATTTATTCATTTAGCAGACGCTTTTATTCAAAGCGACTTACAGTAAGTACAGGGACATTCTCCCTAAGGCAAGTAGGGTGAAGTGCCTTGCCCAAAGACACAAAGTCATATAGCCACAGCGGGGGCTCGATCTCACAACCTTCCGATCATGAGGCCAACGCCTTAACCGTTGAGCCATCTGACGCCCAGATGAGATCCAGGGCTGGGCTTGGTCGAGCAGGCAATGGCACCAGGTTTGGCAGGCTTGGGCTGGAGAGCTGGGCAGAGCAGGCAAGGGCAACAGGTCTGGCAGGCTTGGGCTGGAGAGCTGAGCAGAACAGGCAAGGGCAACAGGTCTGGCAGGCTTGGGCTGGAGAGCTGAGCAGAACAGGCAAGGGCAACAGGTCTGGCAGGCTTGGGCTGGAGAGCTGGGCAGAGCAGGCAAGGGCAACAGGTCTGGCAGGCAAAAATCTAGGAACAAAAAGTCACAGTTAATGCAAGGAAAGAATGCTTTCAAGAAGCAAGTCTAAGTAGGTAATACTGACAAGTACTGGCAGCGTGGTCATGGCAGGGCTGAGTACTAGTAGGGTTGGTGATTGTTGGATTGGGTGCAGCTGGTGGTTCCTGTTCTGCTCCTGCACCCCTGAAAACACTCCCCCTAGATCTGGAGACAGGAGGATTAACCCCTTCAGAAGCACGCAGAGGCAGACGTAACATCTACTTTCATCCAAAATGACATCTTCATTTAAAAGGTGTTTCCAGTAAAAGTGTAGGTCAGCTGGTTTCATGCCTCTTCCTCTGTGGTCTGGGCACAGCAGCAGCATGCAAACAACCCGACGATGCGCCTGAAGATCCTGTGGATGCCTCTTTTCATCCGCTTTCTCAGAGCGTCCTGAATGACAGCTGAAAATGACACTTTGATGATTATTCATACTTTGCATGTCACAGGAGAACATGTACTGTGTTTTCACAAGGAACTTTTTAGATGTCAAGGTCAACAAGTACCACCACAATCACCATGGTTCTCCTCTGCCATGTCTCACACAAGAGACACACACAGAGACACAGAGAGAGACAGACACACATACACACAAGCACGCAGAAGGTACCCGGTTCAAACCCAGGCTGTGTCAACAAGACCTTGTGTCGCTGGGCAAGGCACTTCACCCTACTTGCCTCAGGGGGAATGTCCCTGTACTTGCTGTAAGTCGCTCTGGATAAGAGCCTCTTCTAAATGACTACATGTACATGTGCAAATCTGCAGTCAGGATCTTACCTTCTGAGCTGAGGGGAAGCTCCTTGTCTGTCAGTCCGCATTCATCTCGATCACCTTGCTCTGAGTCCGAGGTCCAAGCCAGGGAGCCGCTGGAGGTGGAGCGGATGCTCAAAGTGTAGGAGGATCTCAAGGAGAAATCTGAAGTGGGGGAAGAGGAGGAGGACAAGGACGAGAGGCAGGAGGCAGGTCTGCCAGCCTCTTCCAAGCCTGCAGACTCCACGCTCTCCTTCTCCTCCCATGCAATGCGCTTCTGCACACTCTCCTTCTCCTTCCATCCAACACACTCCTCCACGCTCTCCTTCTCCTCCCATCTAACACGCTTCTGCACTTTCTTCTTCTCCTGCTGGAGGTGCAGGGCGCTAAGCTGGGAGAGTGTTAGCTCCTCTATGTCCTCCAGGATCATGTCCTTCTCCAGGGTGGGTGGTGGAGAACCACCAGCTACCTGCAGGCAAATTAAATAGTTGGCAGGGCACAGTAACAGAGCCAGTGTCAGAGATATAGGAGAAGTGGAAGTACTTTTACATCAAGGTTATGTTGATATTGATTTAGATTTAGATACTTAGAACGAAACTTTAACTTAGAACGACATTTAAAGAAATGTACCTCCAGTTCAGGCCTCAGAAGTTTGGGGATGTCATCCATGTTTCTTCAGTGAAAATAACAGGTCAATGGTCAAAGAAATACTCAAATAAATGTCCACAGCAACACTTTACCACCACACTTTCATACGAGGATTCGATGACTTATATGATTTTTTTTTAAGGAGGACTATGACATCATAGTATGCACCATGGAGACCATGCGCTGTCAAAATGTTGGTGATTTTATTTCAATAAATATTGATGACCAATTTCTTTTGATGTGGAAACACTTAGTATTCGGCATTTTAAAAGACTGGAGATAATCACGATCAGGTTTATCAGGTTCTCAATGAAGCAAAAAGCAATGAAAACCTTGAGAACCTGTCAACTTTTCAATATTTTTCTTTAATTCACAGCAAGCCCCCCCTAGTGTACGAATGTTGTTATATATTTGTAATATGTGTAACCAACATTTTTATATAAAAAAACATGCTCCGTCTTTCTCAAAACAAAGCGTTTTAGACAGAAACATGACATTTCTGTTCGATCAATACGTTTTTTGTGTCTACGTTTAATGTTGCGGTGCTACCTAGAGGCTGTATATAGAAATACACCTGCGGGGAGTACGAACCGGGGGGTTAATAAAACATAAACAAACCACCATTCTTCGTCCTTTAAAGTATTGGTAACATTATTATCAGCCTTACTGTATATATAGACAGAGTTCAGATCCTACCCAACACTTAACAGATATGCCAAAGTACATTCACCTACTAAAAAAGTACAGAGTTGAATTAACGAACTACTTCGACAGTCGGAATGGTTTTGTGTACTTTCTACTTTACTACGTAACGTAAAGTATACAAGACTAACTTTCTTCTTCGACCATCTAAGTTATTAATTTTTTTTGGAAGTAACATAATCACTAGTTGGTTAATAACAAAACAATTATAATACCAATAACCGATGACTGAATATTTAAAAGTAAGATGATGTATTTAACAAAACAATCAAAGAATAAGAACACATTTCTTTAAGTCATCCTAAAGCCATTGTACAGTAGTGACACGCACTTATTAAACTGTAACTATACACAATACCAGTAAACATTAACAGAACTATTAACACAAATACAGTGTTCAGTGTCCATGCCTCTGGGAGGGGGGAGAGGGGCACTAAGCCCAGTGTCCATGCCTCTGGGAGGGGGGAGAGGGGCACTAAGCCCAGTGTCCATGCCTCTGGGAGGGGGGAGAGGAGCACTAAGCCCAGTGTCCATGCCTCTGGGAGGGGGGAGAGGAGCACTAAGCCCAGTGTCCATGCCTCTGGGAGGGGGGAGAGGGGCACTAAGCCCAGTGTCCATGCCTCTGGGAGGGGGGAGAGGGGCACTAAGCCCAGTGTCCATGCCTCTGGGAGGGGGGAGAGGGGCACTAAGCCCAGTGTCTATGCCTCTGGTAGGGGGAGAGGGGCACTAAGCCCAGTGTCCATGCCTCTGGGAGGGGAGAGAGGGGCACTAAGCCCAGTGTCCATGCCTCTGGGAGGGGAGAGAGGGGCACTAAGCCCAGTGTCCATGCCTCTGGGAGGGGGGAGAGGGGCACTAAGTCCACTGCTCCTTGGGAACAGTTTCGACATCAGGGTAATAAATGGTTCCCTTGACACCTCCCTGGGCCTGTGGAGCAGAGACCAGGACAGGCACCTGTGAGGTCACCTGAGCACCAACATACAAGGACCAGAGGGTGGAGCAGGGATGAGCTGAGGCTGGACATGCAGCTTTACAGCTGCTGGTGTCACATCTGTGAAGGAAACCTGTCTCTTCAGCTGAGCCTGGTCCACAGTGCTGCTGGGTAGGTGGTACTGGAGAGCCTGGTCCACAGTGCTGCTGGGTAGGTGGTACTGGAGAGCCTGGTCCACAGTGCTGCTGGGTAGGTGGTACTGGAGAGCCTGGTCCACAGTGCTGCTGGGTAGGTGGTACTGGAGAGCCTGGTCCACAGTGCTGCTGGGTAGGTGGTACTGGAGAACCTGACCCACAGTGCTGCTGGGTAGGTGGTACTGGAGAGTCTGGTCCACAGTGCTGCTGGGTAGGTGGTACTGGAGAGCCTGGTCCACAGTGCTGCTGGGTAGGTGGTACTGGAGAGTCTGGTCCACACTGCTGCTGGGTAGGTGGTACTGGAGAGCCTGACCCACAGAGCTGCTGGGTAGGTGGTACAGGAGAGCCTGGTCCACAGTGCACATGCCCACATTTGTGTACTTGTACATTAGAGACAGTAGAAGTGGACAGAGACCAGAGCAGTACCTCACTTTCAATCAGAAAGAGGATCCAACTTCATGTCCACGTTCAGAAGTAGAACATTCAGGAAATGTTGCAATTATTTGTAAGCGCACAATATGTTGTCGTTGACATTAGTGGGTTTTAGTAGTATTGTTTAACTGGTGTATCGTGTGTGGATGAGGATATAGACAGCTTCATGTGTCCATTTCTAACAATGACGGTGGTACAGTTGCGCACACGTTTGTTGAGTCAGTGAAGAAACGTGTCCCAGTTTCATGAGCAAGCTTCCCCAAAACATGCTTCATTTAAACACTTCAAATGACAGACAGTCCCTTCCAGGCTCCTTCATCCTGTCATTTGTGGTTCAACTTCAAGCTCTAGATCAGCCTGTCCTCCCCTGTTCCTACCTTGTCTCTTCCCCCTCTAACCACACATACACATATTCACCACTCAAGATAGACTGAATGCAAATCAGGGATTTTATTACTCAAATCGTAATGGCTCTAAATATTCATATCAAATTAATTATCAGTGTTGACCGAAGGCATCCATTCTTTAGGCCTACATATCAAAATATAGAATTGTTTCATCATCGTACCATGTGGTTTAAAAAAAGGCCATAGTCAGGATAGATGTCATCTACAGTATGTTGGGTCTATCATGGCTTTCATGGACAGAGCCATATGAAATGATTGAGGAAGACATTCAAAAATGTAACCCAGATGGCAGCCTTTGAGCCTTAGCCTACATGGTACACACTCTATCCATATATTGTTTGTATGAATGTAATATCTAAGGAGGCCTTTAAGAATGTAATCCAGTCATTTGTCTTTACATATAGCACACAACCCCAAAAAGGAATTGTTCTTGCACTCTTGCACTTCATGATTGTTCATGTTATTCAGTTGTAACTTGTTTCACTAAGTGCTCTTGTGGTTCTTCCCTTTTGCGCTTTTTTGGTTTCTCACAATGTACGTTTCATAATCTGACTTCCTGCAATGTTTGGGGTCTATCATGTTGTTATGATCAGTGACTGAAGCTCTTTTGTAAAGCTCTCTCTTGGAAGTGGCTTTGGATAAAAGTGTCTCCTAAATGAATAAATGTCAATGTAAATGAGCTATGGGCTTCTGTTTCTTTCTGCAGGAGTGTGGTTTCACCCCCATGCTTCTCCTGTACTGATCCATAAATGGCACCGCTGCTTCCCACACCTGCAAAAAAGCAAAAACACCTTCAACCTGTCAATTCACGGCCATTTTCAAGAAACACTGAAGTAATACTGTTGGTTAACTAAGTCTTTCCTTGTTAGCTGTGAGGAGCGCATGAGCTGCTTCGATGTCTGGACTCATGGCTCGGTCTCTCTCCCAAGGGCTGATGGGAAGGCATTGAAATGGTGAATGCTGGATATTTGACCAGCGGGGACTTACAGTACATTTCCATTTAGTCATTGATCAGATACAGGGTACAGATACAGGGTATCTGATAAGTACAGGGACATTCCCCCAAAGGCAAGTAGGTCCTAAAGGTGAGGGTGTCGCTGACATCTTACCTGACCACAGAGCGTAGCAGATGGTAGACCTTCTCCAGAGGGGCTGTGGTCTGCAGGGGGCGGAGAAACTCCAGGGCCTGGCAGGCAGCCAACAGCTCGATAGCCAATACTGTAACAGAATGACGAAGAACGTTTTTTAATCGTCCAATCAGAGTCTCTTTGGTGTGACATGTCACGTTTGTGATTGATTTCATGAAAGGAGGATGACAGGTCATCTCCTAGCATACAGTGATTGGGCAGAAGTGGGATAGAGTACGTTTACATTTAGCTAGCACATGAATGTAGCAATTGGCTCGAATAAAGCAGAGTCTTGACTGCTGTCCTGACAACTGGGATTTTAGTTCCATAACCTTTATCCTGTCGTTTTTATGTACAGTCCGAAAATGCCGCTCCACATTTCCCTTTTTCGGTATAGCGATTGCAGTCTGGCAGATGAGGTAAACGCACTTTGAAAATGACATAATGAAAAAAAATCCAACTCCCATTCCGTATGGAAATTTCAGTCTATTTATTTGGTCCAGCTTCCCCACTAATTTTTATACTTTTAAGTTTAGAAGTCGTAAATTGGAAGATAACTCGCCAATATGAGCACCTGCGCAGAAGTCAGATTGGTCAAACCGACTGTCAGTCAAGTGACAAATGTCATAGTGAGGATAATTTGCTGACGTCTACGTTTGCATTTTATCTATCCATATAAGATTTGATCTTGCTGTTTGTAAGTCTTGTTGAACTTGATTTTATATATATTTAAATAAATCTGTAAAAAAAATAAGCCGTTTACGTTTGAATGCCATGCGATCTACCAGTAGTACCTTCGCGATCGACTGGTAGATCGTGATCGACGTATTTAGCACCCCTGCTGTATATTCTGATTATACTGTTCATGTTGTGTATATTCTGATTATACTGTTCATATTGTGTGTATTCTGAGTATACTATTATTATATTCTGTTGTAATAACTGTTTTGCACTTCTGGTTGGATGCTAACTGTATTTCGTTACCCTGTACTTGTACCTGTGTAATGACATTAAAGTTGAATCTAATCTAATCTAAAATATTGCACATGATAGTGGCTATGGACAGCAGAGTTTAGTGATTATTGAACAGTCTGACAGCAGCAGGAAGGAAGGACCTGCGGATCCTTTGCGTTCGACCGTGGCACCGTCTTTTTCAGTTGACCTTGCGCTTTTGCCGCTGTGTCGTGCCGGTGTTTCATCCACCCAGACTGAAATAGCTCAGTTGGGAGAGTGTTAGACTGAAGATCTAAAGGTCCGATCGAAAGGTTTGATCCCGGCTTTCGGCAAAGCTGCTGGTGTTTTTCTCATAGCGGATGAGGTTGCGCTCAGTGTGATGCGTTGTGGCACGGCCTTTCTCAGTTGGCCTTGCGCTCTTGCCGCTGTTTCGTTGGCCAGTGGTCTCATTTATAAAGCTTGCGTACGCACAAAACCGGGCTGAAAACGTGCGTACGACAGTTTTCACGCAAAGTCAGTGATTTATAAAACACTCAATTGGCGGTA
>CM059307.1:9149332-9251832 GCA_030340665.1 Neosalanx taihuensis
GCGTTCGACCGTGACACCGTCTTTTTCAGTTGGCCCTGCGCTTTTGCCACTGTGTCATGCTGGTATTTCGTGCACCCGAGCCGAAATAGCTCAGTTGGGAGAGCGTTAGACTGAAGATCTAAAGGTCCCTGGTTCGATCCCGGGTTTCGGCAAAGCCCCTGATGTTTTTCTGATAGCGGTTGCGCTCAGTGTGATGCCTTTTTGTAGTTATGTGGAGACCGTGAACCAGCACACACACACCACCAAGGAGCAGAAGCCTTACCGCACTTGGAATGCTCGTCCGTGGCCGCACCATCGGGGCAGTGAGTGGTGTTGCCTGTGAAAAAAATGTCTGATGGGTGTTAGCCAGCTAACAGACTCAGTCCCAAGAGTCAGGTTGGCCGAGCGGTCTAAGGCGCTGCGTTCAGGTCGCAGTCTCTCCTGGAGGCGTGGGTTCGAATCCCACTTCTGACAACACGGCAGGGCTCTTTTGGATAGACAGCTTTGATCCATTTGCGTTCACCCGTGGCACGGCCTTTCTCAGTTGGTCTCGCGCTCTTCATGGTCCGTATCAGATTCAAGACCCTGGTGCTGATCTTCCGAGCAGTGAATGGGACTTCCCTGAGCTATATCAACTCTCTCCTCCTGCCTGCTACCTACGGTCCTCTTCTGACAACCTCCTAGTGGTCCCCCCTCTCAAGAGCGCCAGAGCCCAGCACAAACTCTTCCACTGCCTGGCTCCTCAATGGTGGAATCAACTCACCACCTCCATCAGAAACACAGACTGCTTTTTTAATTCAAGCTTAATATATATATATATTTTTTAAGTCGTGCCCTTTATTTTATTTGTGCACATTGTGCATATTTTTTACGTTCAGTTCTGTGTTACATGACAATAAATATTGTCAGAAAGTTTTGAATTGTCCTGAAATCATTTGATTTACAAGGCAGGCATAGATTAGATGCAGATGTTCATAAAAGTACTAGGCCACTTAAAGGGACTTCGCTTTCATGTAATTTTCTCGAACTGGACCTCTTTACATTTTAGTTGAATATCCCTGGACTATACAATTACAATTATACTAAGTTATACTAATATACTTATATACTAACTACTATAAGTATTGGTCATGTAGAATATACAGTGTTATGTCAGGATGTACAGGATTTACAGGTTTTTTTTGCAGAATATACAGGATATACAGGATATAGTGCAGGTTACAGACTATACAATTATAGTCTATACCAGGGGTATTCAACTAAAATGTAAAGAGGTCCAGTTCGAGAAAATTACATGAAGCGAAGGTCCGGAAGATCATAATGTCTAACTTAGTGTGATATATATTTAAAATAAAAAATGCATACCCTTAATTGAAACAATTCAAGTATGAAGTCTCAACATATCTTATAAATTGAACTATTTAACTTAACAATTATATTTGCTTATATTCAACTCCCCCACTTCTTTGGGATAATCGAGCTCTAGCTTGTCCTGCCAGGATTTTAAACCTGGGTTTAAATGGAGTCAGGGCCATTCTCATACACATGTGGAGGTGCTCATTGGTGAGCCTTGAACGATATTTTGTTTTGATAATGTTCATTGTGGAGGATGCTGCCTCACAGTTGTGTGTAGTGCCTAACATGGTCAAGAGGTATAGGGCTACTTTCCTCAGACCTGGGAAAGCTGTCTCAGGGACCATTTGGAGCCAGAAAGTACAAGGGTCAATTCATACAAACTGCTCTTTCAGGGCTACATCTACTTGGAGATCAACCAATTGAATTTGGAGAAGCCTGACATTTACCAATTTAATAGTAGTATGAACAGAAAGGAGTCTGTGCATTCTGAATTAAATGCCCTATTTTCGCTGTCCGCTTTTCTTTTTTTGAGAGCCATTTTCCTCATATCTTTCTCTTCCTTTCTGTCTCGCTCCTCCATGTCTCTCTCAATCGTCCGCATCTCTCCCTTTCTCTGTCTCACTCCTCCGTGTCTCTCCCGTGGTTTATGTTTATTTTCTTTCTATCGTATTTTTGTGTCTCGCCGATAACTTTCTGCATCTTTTCTGAAGATGCGCTGCATCTTCTCAATGTCTACCGCCTGGAATACACAGTTTTAACTGGCTGAGTGGAATCACGTGGAATGGCTTAACTCGTATGCGATTGAACCGACTACCGTAAAGACGATAAAAGCTGCACCGGTTCAAATAGAAGCGCTCTGTCCGATTTGACATGAACCTCTCTTTGGGCTGTAGGTCCGGGTCCGTATGAGACCGTATGAGATCCTGGGTCCGGGTCCGGACCGCAGTCCGCCAGCTAGTGACCTCTGGTATAGTCTGTACATAATCATTTATCCAAGCCTCTGCACCCCCCCCCCCAGTGTGGATACACCTACCGTTTTACTTATTGTTATTGCCCCCACCCCTCTATCCCTGTGTACACCTTTCTAATCTTTTACCTCACACCCTTACCCTTGTGTGCTTTTGCGAGACTGTGTGCAGTTGATACTCTGAATCTAATCTAATACGAAGGAGTTTCCCCCGGGATAAATAAAGTAATCTGAATCTGAATGTCACCAAATTACAGCTTCATACTTTGAGATTTGAGTATGGAAATATGCTCTCAAACCACATGTGTAGCATCTGCCTTCCTCAGCGTCCAACTGTCATTTCTCAATTGAAAGTGATTGGGTGGATGATAATGGGACACCGCTGGCTAAATACAGACAGACCCTGGCTAAATACAGCTCCCATTTTGGTGTTTGATTTACACCCATGAATGTTTCTGTTACCTGTGGGTGAAGTGTTTTCTAAACAGGATGTGCTTCCTTACCTTGTTCCACATGATCCAGAACCCTCAGGGCCTTCCTAGCAGCCCAGCCCCCCATGGACACGTGGTCCTCTGTGGCCGCGCTGGTGGAGAGGGAGTCCACGGACGATGGGTGGCAGAGGGCCTTGCTTTCAGACACTGTGGGGTCAAAAGAACCACATTCACACGCTTGCCATCCTATTCAGAACCCATACATGCATTTTAGTCTCATAAACAGGCATTGTCACTTGTCTTTACAGTCATCACTGGATGACGGAAATACTTCATTTGACTACGCACACACACACACACACACACACACACACGTGGAGTACCTAGGGCAGCAGCAGTGCAGTGTGCGATCATGAAGCCGGAGTTCAAGCCCCCCTCTGCTACTAGAAAGGCAGGCAGTTCACTGAGGGAAGGGTTCACCAATCTCTCGATCCTCCTCTCGCTCATGTTGGCCAGCTCATGTACTCCAATAGACAGGAAGTCCAGAGCCTGGAAGGAAGATATGGTTGTTGAGTTGTCAAAGACAGTAGTGGAAGAATACTTTAACCCGTGTGCTTTCTTCAGGGGCCAAAATATATTAACCAGATTAGATTAGATTCAACTTTATTGTCATTACACATGTATAAATACAAGGAAACAAATACATCCAGTCAGAAGTGCAAGAGAAGCAGTTATATACAGATCATTTAGATCAATTATGTACCGATTAGTTATTCCAATTGGTTGAATGAGCAGTTATGTACAGGTTAGTGCAATGTAACAGAGCTATGTGCACAACCCCAATGAGACATTTAGATTGTATGTGCTTGATTGAACCGAATGAAATTGTAAATAACCTGCTTTATTTCAGAAGGTTGAAGGTGGGGCCTTTTTGACCCATAGAACAGGTGGACTGGAATAATATGAAGAGAGCACAAGGATTAAGTGAAGGCTGTGTCTCTACCTTAGCAGGATACTCCCCGTGAAAATTCCCAGCAGAAATAGTCTCATTTCGTTCAGCAAATACCAGCTGGGAGCCAGTTAAGGGTTCAGTTTGTGAGAAATCTGACTCATCTGCTGGATATCGTCAATATAAAACAATGGCTCCCCCTGCTGGTGAAAAGTATGTAATACCAAAGACATGACAGGCAGAAAAAGGAAGAGTAGCTTGTTTGAAGGATACAGGGTTGTCAGTGGCACTGTTCAGCTCAGTGGAGATCACCTTCTGGACAAAGGCTATTGTGTCATTAGCCACCCCGTGGACCTGCAAAATAAGGCGGAGGATGGACTCTCATACAAACTGTCTCGCTCCCTGTGATGTGGGGGGGCGGGGGGAGGGGGGGGGGGGGCTGTACTGGTGCTTATGGCACCAAAATGGCAAGCGGCAGCGGTGATTATAAAGCAGTATGATCTGTGTGTGTGAATCCCAGATCTGCACAGCCACACACCCATGCACGCACATACACACCTGTGGAATACAGCGCAGGGTATAGGCATCCTGAACACGATCACATGATCTATGACTCTCTGTAGGTAAACAAGCAGGAAGACAGCAACACAAAATGAGCCTCATTATCATTATTTTCATTAGCAACATCTTCAAATACACAAGAGAATATTGAATGATGGTATGAGGGCATTCCTTGTGCATGTGTCCATGTGGAAGTGTGTTGATGATTAATGCCTCGTTTTCTACCAGAGATCTGTGAAGGGAAAATGTCTGAGTCCAGTAGAGAGCAAAGCCTCATTGCCACCTCTCTTTGACCTGGATGAGGCCTCGCTGCATGGATATCTGAAACAGATAGATAGTCCTAATACACCACTGTGTGTGTGTGTAATTATAGGTCCATTATGTGTGTGTTTGAGAGAAGGGGACCTGTTACATGTATTCATTTAGCAGATGCTTTTATCCAAAGCCACTTCCAAGAGAGAGACAAAAGAGCATCGGTCACTGATCATAACAACGAGATAGCCCCAAACATTGCAGGTAGTCAGATTATGAAACATACATCATGTGAAACCAAAACAACTGCCAAAGGGAAGAACCACAAGAGCATTCAGTTAAACATGTTACAATTAAATAACATGAACCTCAAACGTGCGATAATGTACCTGTAGGAAAGCAAGTAATAATAATAATATGAATAAGAATAATAACAGGTGTTGTGTCTGTGATCAGCTGTGCTCGTGTGTGTGTGTGTGTTTTGTCTGTGTCGTCCACCTCACCATGGTCAAAAGCCTTGTTGGTGCCCCTCAGGGCTTCCAGGCTGAGGGCAGCAATGATGTCAGCTTGTTTAGCCACGCCCACGGCTCTCTCCACTGCCTCCGCCCCCAGCGATGTCATCAACTGAGTTCCGTTGATCAACGCAATGCCCTGCATAACCAATCAGCAGCTGCGCTGATTAACATCTCACTGCTCCTTCCAATAAGCACAGGTACAGTTTGTGGCTTTTTCCCAGTTTGTTTTCACATTAAGCTCCTCAAATGCAGGTGTTTCCCAACTCGAAGCATCTTACCTAAGCCACCTGAAGAATGTCATTACTGGCAAAGAAGCAACCTCAGACAAACACAAAACTTGTTAACAGTACTTTACCTCCTTTGGTTTTAGTATGAGAGGTGCTAATCCATGACCTTCCAGAACCTAATGAAACAGAATAGAAGAATAGTATAGACCTTTATTGTCATTGTCTTGGTACAACAACATTGAAAGTGCTTCTAGATTGAAACAGGCCAACACTGCATCTCAGTAAGTCATTCATCCAAGAGGAAAACCCTCATGGTTTTCCATGTAATGAGTTGCGAGAGGCGTTTTGTAGAAACCTACTGCCTTAGCGGGGGCCCAGCCACTTTGAGGAGACCACATCCTGCCCTCCCCCATCAAGCCCAGAGTGAGGTGGGCCAGCGGGGCCAGATCTCCACTCGCCCCCACTGTCCCCTTCTCTGGTACCCAGGACAGACAGGACGCTGCGGACACACATGGATATCTTTACTATCTGAGCACCAGCGATACTGCGTTAGTGTGTCGTACTAATCTGGGTTCACCATTGAACGACTTGATCATGGAGTGGACTGTTTCCAAGGAGACACCACTGTGTCCTTTAGCCAGGACATTGATCCTTAGGGCCAGCAGCATACGGGTCCTCTCTAGGGTCAAGGGGGGTCCCACTCCTACACACACACACACACATGTGCACACACACACGCACACACACACACACACACACACACACACACACACACACACACACTGTCATTCTGTGTCTAAAGATAAAATAGTAAAGTAAAGATTGTCTAAAGATTAAATAAAGATATTGACTCTCCAATACAAACCCACACACACACACACGTAAATTGACAGTCGAATTATGACTAAATCATAATAAGAGATGTTGAGGTACAGTTAATAGTTATAGGTAATAGTTAGACAGTAATAGCCACTGACCAGCACTATGGGATCTAATGAGATTCACCTGGAGCTCACTGGAAACAAACAAAACACAAGACAGCTGTCCGTAAATGATTTAGAGGGTTAAGGTACAACTACACACCAAACATCCTGTTCAATCATATGGAGAAAAGTATGTTTTCTCACAGCAAGTGAGACAGTTAATCAACCACCACTTACTTGAGCTTGTCTTTGTCTATGATGGTGTTGGCAAATTTACCGAAGCCAGTGTTGACTCCATAAACAACTATGGATCCCAAAAGGAGGCACATAGAGAACACAGGATGCAGACGGCATTTTTCACAACAGAAAACATATCGTCCTCGTTTTATGAATTCAAATATTGCATGCATAGTTACCGTCAAAACACGTAAAAATTAACTATCCTCATGTAAATAAATAAAGAGGAGGGGTATCTGGAGGGAGGGGAGTCAGGTGGCTGAGCGGTTAGGGAAACGGGCTAGTAAACAGAAGGCTGCTGGTTCGATTCCCGGCTGTGCCAACGTGATGTTGTGTTCTTGGGCACGGAACTTCACCCTACTTAGCTCAGGGGGAAGTCACTCTGATAGGAGGGTCAGCTAAATGATTCATTATATATGTACCTGCCTGTTGCGTTAATCTTTTACCTCGGTTCTCCTTCATCACGTTCTCAATCACCTCTCTGGCTCGCGCCACTCTCTGCTCTGCCTCTGCGGTCAGCTGTGAGGCGGGAAGCTCGAGGGTTAAATCCAGCCTCGCGATATGTGAGATGGTGCAACTGAGATGTCCTGCAGGAGCAGAAGCAGCCTACCTGGATCTGGTGAAGGCCTTTCCCCAAGCACACCAAACCAGCTGTAGTTAAACTGCTCCCATCCAGAAGCATGCACTGAGGCGCGCGGGACAGAGACGTTAACGAAAGGTTAGCGCGCGTGACTGTTATGCTCTGCGTGCCCACTGCCCATGATCCCAAAACACCTGAGATCAGATTCAAGGTTCACGATTTCATCAAAATCTCACTCACTTCTTTTGGTTCTTGATGGCGTCTCTGCTCTCTGGTTTATTGAAGTTAGGGGCTCAATTCAGAACAGATCCTTATTTAATGCGCTCGTGGAAAAAAACCTCAATATCATTCAATAGTAAATCCTATTGCGCAATACGTGAGTTTGATTGATTTTCCTACAGTGGAAGGATACAGAGTCATGTTGCAAAGAGGAACCTTGTCTTCTCCTCCAATGACTAGAGAAAAACAATATAACTTTAGCTGATTTAACAACCCTGCTCCTCAGGGAACATGGGGCCTCTACTATGAATCAAGATTTGGTGTTAACGAGTTAACTTCAGGTTTAACCCAAAGGTTTCTGTATTGGGTTGAACCTCATTAACGCCAAATCTTGATTAGTGGTACAGGCCCCTGTCCTGCATGTTCTAGTTGTTTCCCTGCTCCAGCACACCTGATTCAAATGAATGGGTCTTAAACAGGCATCTGCAGAGCTGGATAATGACCCGTTTATTTCAATCAGGACTGTTGGAGCAGGGAAACATCTAGAACATACAGAACAGGTGTTCCCTGAGGACCAGGGTTAGGAAACCCTGTGACAGAGGACTGGAACCCCCCTCCTGGTCTCATCCTTACCCAGCTTGATAAAGTCCTTATCCTTGAGGATGTTGCTGATGGGGTCATCGGGGTGCAGCAGCTCCCCTCCCTGACAGCTGTACAGACTGAAGCAGTCCTCCTCGTCTCCCTCCAGCCCCTTGGCTCGACGGTAACGACGCAGAGCCTCAAGCCCCAACCACTGGACAGAGCAGGAGGGGTCAGGGCAGGGCACCCTCAAGCACTCCCCCCTCACCCACACTGACACATGGAACATAACACAGATAAATGGTGGAGGAGACAGATAGTGAGAGAGACACAGAGAGAGAGAGAGACACACAGGCTGGTAGAGAGACACAGAGAGAGGACACACAGGCTGGGAGAGAGAGAGAGAGACACAGGCTGGGAGAGAGAGAGAGAGAGAGAGAGAGAGGACACAGGCTGGGAGAGAGACACAGAGGAGCAAAAGAGAGAGGTGGAGAGAGACTGGGAGATCCTTACACTTACAGGACTTATAAAGCAGAGGGAAATCACCATGTTTTATATCAGTAACTCATATAACCGGTGTCAGTCACCATGTTCATGATTGTGTGTCATATTAACTGGGCCCAGACAATATAACTGGCTGGTGAAGATTCTCAAGGAATAACTTACATTTACCTTTATACATTCAGTAGATGCAGAAGCTTTACAAAGAGCATCAGTCACTGATCATAACAACATGATAGACCCCAAACATCGCAGGTAGTCAGATTATGAAATATACATTGAGGGAAACCAAACAAGTGCCAAAGGGAAGAACCACAAGAGCATTCAGTTAACCCTCCTGTTGTGTTCTGGTCAAAAGTGACCGATTTACATGTTTTCTCTAAAAAAATTTTTAGTAAATTCATTCTGATTGCCATGAGATTCCATGACTTTGTTCACACAGGGTATCTAAACAGCCAAGAGATTTTTTTAAGAATTTCAAAAAAATCTGGGTGTTTTATTTAACTTTGTTACACCCATGATGTTCCCGGTCAAAAATGACCGGTCATTCAAATTAATGGTTAAGACAAAAAAAATTGTATAATATTTTGTCCAGGCACACACACATTCAACAGATGGACACACTTACACTCCCAGCCCCCAAAATGCACAAACATACTACATACACACACATTACTCCCCTCCTTGGCTTCCATTGCTACCCCCACAAGACCCTTGCCCAAATAGAATCTTTCACCCATGGGAACCACACCCAGATAGAATCTTTCACCCATGGGAACCATGCCCAAATACAATCTTTCACCCACGGGAACCAAACCTGTTGGATTTGCTTATAATTCATGCTATGGCAGCACGATGACCAAACGGTATTCTGTATGTGAGGCTATTGATCACATCTTTGACCCTGGCACTGATGAGTGTCAGTAGGGAGTTTCAAAATGGGAGTTTGTCCTGGGGTTCATCACCACCTGAGAGGAGAGGTTGACTGTCAGCAGAAAATGTCATCCGGATGAGCCCAGGGCCAACCAGATAGGCCATGGGTGTCCAATCCTGGTCCTCGAAGGCCACTGTCTTGAAGGCTTTCGATGTTTCCCTGCTCCAGCACCTTATTCTAATGAATGGGCTGTTATCAAGCTATGTGGAAGCCTAGATAATGACCTTTCATTTGAATCAGGTGTGCTGGAGCAGGGAAACATCTAAAACCTTCAGGACATTGGCCCTTGAGGACCAGGATTGGACACCCATGAGATAGGCCATCTCCCGGGTTGTTGACATCAAATCCTGCTTGGAACTGTTCCCCAGTCTCCCAGTCTCCTGCCTGCTATACTAACCTATACATCCATCTGCTGAACTCATTCTATTGTACAATTATTGCCGTGACGCTTGTGCGTCTACTAAAGTCACCGGGCTCGGCTTTGCTAACAGCCTCAACGTCCCAAAACAAGATGAATATTTCTGGCTCCAGCACACCTGATTCTAATGAATTGGTTGTTATCAAGCTATGTGGAAGCCTGGATAATTACCTTTCTTTTGAATCAGGTGTGCTGGAGCAAGGAAATATCTAAAACCTTCAGGACAGCGGCTCTTGAGGACCAGGATTGGACACCCATGAGATAGGCCATCTCCCGGGTTTATGACATAAAATCCTGCTTGGAACTGTTCAGAGTCCATTGAAATGATAATCATGTCCTTGTAAGATCTTTATACAAAGTAGTCTATCATAAATGGAACAATATTTGTCATCTGGATACTTGTTATATTCAAAATAATCCATAATTTTGCTGTTTTCACTCAAAAACAAGTTGCATGTGTTTAGGTCAATGAGGCCTAGAGACCATAAAGGGCAAACAGAAGTTAAAAACTTGTAATATTAACAAGAACTTAAGTTGCTTAAAACATCTAACACAACATTAGTTGATAATATATGTATTATTATGGAATTATAATCAGCTATAATGAGGCGGTCACTTTTGACCGGGAACACAAAAGTAGTGACAACAAACGAACACAACAGGAGGGTTAAACAAGTTACAATAACCTGACAGCCTTTGTGTGAAAGTGCACGGCAAGAGTATGTGTGTGCATGTCTGTTGGCTTGTTTGAGTGTATGTGTCTCTAAGCCTATCTACATGTCAGTGATAGGGCTGATCTGTGGAGCGTCGAGGTAATTGGGGGGGTGGGGCGGGGGGCGGGGGGGGGGGACAGTGAGGTGGCACGACAGGGCAGTCCAAAGCTCCAGATAATGGCAGAATTCCAACCGGCACATTCCAGTAACAGAGCATGGAGAGAACTGAGATACTGGTGTCTGTGTGTGTGTGTGTGTGTGTGTGTGTTTGTGTGTGTTTGTGTGTGTGTGTGTGCGTTTGCCGCTTGGGGGTGGTAGGTCTGTGTACCACAGAGTTGAAGCACAGGCTCAGAATTTAAAAAAAGAACAAAAACTAAACATACTTTTAATGGCTACACAAACACATTATTTGCCATTGCAGTTTTCGATGAATGCCAACATGGCTGCGTCCAATCAATCAATAATTTATTAAAGGCCACACAACATAGTTGGTGGAATTTGCTTTCGATACAGCAGTTAAGCTCACGTCTCTCATGTGTCAGGTTCCATTAACATGAACAGAAAAAAACAACAACAACAGAAGCACACATCTATACAGGTTACATCAAGACAGTGATTAATTTAACGTCTGTGTAGCTGTTGGAAAGAAGCTATTTTTAAATCTGACAGATTTTGTAATTATCAACCTGTAGCGCCTTCCGGAGGGCATAAGTGTGAAAAGAAAAGATGGTGGGAAGGATGTGAGATATCAGAGGTGATTCTTGTTGCTCACTGAGTGATGAGTCTTTGATATAAAGTGTCTGTGGATGGCAGTGTGTGGCCAGTGATCTTGGAGGATTTATTTATAGTCCGAGACTGTATAAATGCTTGGGGTCTATTCGTTGCTATGCTTAGTAACCAATGCTCTTTTGTAAAGCTCTCTCTTGTAAGTCACTTTGGATAAAAGCGTCTGCTAAATGAATACATGTAAATGTAATGTGTTGGTGAAGAGGAGAGAGGTGAAGGAATGTGTGTCTTTGCGTGTGTGCACAAGAGAGAGAGACGTAGAGAGACACCAGAACTTGAAAATGAACGTCAGGTCATGAGCTCATCCTCTTGAAAGACAAGGAGAAAAAGAAAGAGGGAGTGTAAGAGAGACGTACAGAGCTGGTCCAGTCCTTGAGCACATCAGATTGTGGATCGTATTTTCCAGGCTATAAGCTATATTACTTTTGTCTTTCACTTTGAACCCTGCGCCCAAAACAACGACGCAGCTAATCTATGTGTTTTTTTGGACTGACGTGGATTTTTCATGTTACAACGTCATTGACAACGACATCTTCAGCTAATAGACAAGTGTGGCCTGTGTATGAAAAAAAGGCTACATTTTGTTGATGCGCTCAGTAGCCCGGAAAATATGGTACCCGGGGCCCCGGGGCCACACCTATTAGCTGGGGACGACGAGCAACAGAGAACGGAGAGAAGGGCAGTGAGGACAAGAACAAGACTGGTACACCTCCGCAGCCAAAACATCCAGGTGAAACTGCATGTTGAAAGCCACAGTATGGGTAAAACACCCCCTGGACGATGACCTTGATCTCTGTTAACTGACGTGACTCTGATACAAATCTCTGTGACCGTTCTGTCACCACACCCTGGGGGGGGTCATCGAGGTAGGAGGGTTCACCGGAAGGGGCCTCTGTCAGGGGCACGCCCACACTCTCTATTTCCTCCTATAGAAATGCAGGGATTGCCCCGAGCCTTTTCCTTGTGCAGCTCCTTGTGGACGCTTCCTGTGTTGGTCCCTCTCCGAGAATAACCGGTCTGTCTGTGCGATCAAGAATCCTCAAAGGTGCACGCCCAATCACACACACACACACACACACACGGTTCAGCATGTCCACCCAACAACAAACAAAATATGCTACCCTGTTTTGGCTTGTCTCCTTACATGTAGTCATTTATCAGACGCTCTTATCCAGAGCGACTTACATCAAGTACAGGGACATTCCCCCCTGAGGACAGTAGGGTGAGGTGCCTTGCCCAAGGACACAACATCATATTGGCACAGCCGGGAATGGAACCGGCAACGTTCTGATTATGAATCCGGTTCCCTAACCGCTCAGCCACCTGACTCTCGTTTCCCTCTCTCCTCTGACCTCATCATTCGCTCGTGCCCCTTCTGTCCTCCCATCTATAACAAAACACGCTATAAATAACGTCCCTCCCTGGTCGGTGAGCAGCATCCCAGCAGGGCAGACTTCCTCAGGATACTTCCAGAGTCCGTGTGGGCGTGGGGGTGGGGGGGGGGGAAGGGGGGGTGACAGAGCGTGGGCAGCCAGTGGGAATCTGGTCATCCTGTTTAAAGCCCACGGTAGCAAACGAAGATAGAGCCGGGGTCTGTTTCAGCAACCCACAGAGATATCGGTCTATCAGTTTGAACCCCCCTCCCCCCACTCCCCCCACTCCCCACTCCCCCCCCCCCCCCCCCCAGGCGTCACTGATATCCTCCAAGTCATCGGAGGAGACGGCTTTCTCCCTGGTTTTGCGTGTCTGGGGAATGTTCTGTCTGCTTCCAGCCCCCCCCCCTCGCCATCCAGAAACCCTCGGTCTGAATACCGACCTCAGCACCCCGTCCCCCTCCTCTTTGTTTCACCATACTGACACCCCTCTTTCCTTCCACTCACCTCTAACCCCTGGCCCTCTTCCTGCTCCCCCCCCCCCCGCCCGCCCGCTCCCCCTTCAAGGGAGCGCTAGGTGAAGTGTACAGAGTTAAGGGGAACCAGGGAGTTGCCCCGTCAGATCGCCACGAAAAGTATTTGGTTGCGGAAACTCCCCCGCCAACACACTGACACACTCACACACACACACACACTCACACACACACACACTCACACACTCACACACACACACACACACAGCAGAGTGTCTCCGGCTGGTACCAGGCTCTGATAACGAGGTGTGGTGTATTCTGGGTCCTCTCAGCCAGCCTCCTACACACAGATACACAATACTCTGTGTGTGTTTCTCTCATGCTCCCTCATGCATGCACGCACACACACACACACACACACACACTCACACACACACACACACACACACACACACACACACACACACACACACACACACACACACACACACACACACACTGACAAACCTACATCCTCAAAACTGTTTTTTATTTATTACCAGACACTCACCCCATGCAGTGTGTAAACCATGTAGGCTAAACATACACATTCAAGCATTTGACTTCTTCCCAAACTAAAACAAATGGTATAAACGTCAGTTTTTACTGAACAAGTTGAGGGTCTCATGAACGATTAGATCAGATATGCGTTGGTTATTTGAATCAAATAAAAAAAAATCTTCACATTCTTGTGTATGTGTGTCAGAGAAGCTTCCCCTTCCTTTCCCAACCAGCCCAGTGTTTCCCCCTGGCCTGCCCAGGAAGAGATCCTCTGAGGTGGGATAGTTTTAGGGAGTACGTAACCCTCCGGTGCTCTCTCCATGGTAACCCTGGGCTCTGACCATCTGGTCAACGCTGGGGGAGTCTGCTCTGTTCCGAGATGTGAAACAGAGACGAGCCCATCCTCCCATCACACTCACCCTCTACACAACCATGGTGGGGGAGTTGGGGGAGTCATGTGGTGCAGTTGGTTAGGGTGTTGGGTTGGTAATCAGAAGGTCCCTGATTCGAACCCCGGCTGTGTCAACATGACATTGTGTCCTTGGGCAAGGCACTTCACCCTACTGTCCTCAGGGGGGAATGTCCCTGCACTTGCTGTAAGTCGCTCTGGATAAGAGCGTCTGATAAATGACTAAATGTAAATGTAGCTCTCAGGGCTGCTCTGTTGATAGGCTGGCCCGTCTGGCCCACACACAGGAGAGCACAAAATAGGTGTCACACGCTTGAGGCACAGATTGGTGGAGTGTGGAGGGTAGGAGCACGGAAGATGAAATTGCGGGCAAGGGTAGCGAGGTTCAGTCCTTGTGATTGAGGAATGGGGGGGGGGGGGGGGGGACTGTGGTTCTGGAGGGGTGCGAGAGAGGTGTGAGAGAGGGGGATGATAGACAGGGTGCAAAGGAGAATGCGTTCTTGCATTCCGCGCATGCCCTTCTCCATTGAGGGAGGCTAATGAGGCGAGGGGGAGGAGGGCGCTGGCGAGTTTTGGGGGGGCGAGGGGAGACGAGACCCTCAGAACGCTGGCCGCCTCGCAGACACCTCTCTCCCCCCCCTCTCTCTCTCTCTCTCTGCCTCTCTCTCTCTCTGCCCCCCTCTCTCCCCCTCCCTCTCTCTCTCTCTCTCCCTCTCTCTCTCTCTCTCTCTGTCTCTCTCTCTCTCCCTCTCCCTCTCTCCCCCCCCCCTCTCCCTCTCTCACACACACTCGCCTTGCAGATGTTTATTTAGAGGTTATTTATCCAAGCACCCACCCAGCAGCAAGGCAGAGATCCCCCTGATAACCACAGCCCAGCACGAAGGCACGCTGTCATTCACCTAGAAGAACACTAGGATGTGGAACATATGAGTCACAGGAAAACTGGAATCAAATCATCTGTCAAACGAATGAAACCATTGTGAACATCATTAGACAGGTTAACATACAATAACTTAATGTTTGTGCTATGAATACATTTCCATTTATTTATAGTCATATATCAGACGCTCTTATCCAGAGTGACTTACAGTAAGTACAGGGACATTCCACCCTGGGGACAGTAGGGTGAAGTGCCTTGCCCAAGGACACAACGTCATGTTGACACAGCCGGGGTTCGAATCAGAGTGATCAGAGTGATCAGACTGTACCACATTCCAATAGGACTTCACCCCCCCCCCCCCCCCCCCCCCCGCTCACCTGACACACGCAGATACAGTGGACCCTCGTTAATTCACAGTTCACTTTTCACGGTTTCACTACTTCACGGATTTGCATCGTGCATTGTGTTCTGCATTCTGATTGGCTAAACAGTCTCTCCAACACAAACCGGTTTACAGGATACAGTACTTTTATTTGTTAAACAAATGCTTGGGCCTGTAAAAAGGGTTTGTTCTTTGGTTTTAATATATTCACTGTGATGTGATGTGATCACATGAGGGTCGTACCACACTGTGATGTGATCACATGAGGGTCGTACCACACTGTGATGTGATCACATGAGGGTCGTACCACACTGTGATGTGATCACATGAGGGCCGTACCACACTGTGATGTGATCACATGAGGGTCGTACCACACTGTGATGTGATCACATGAGGGCTGTACCACACTGTGATGTGATCACATGAGGGTCGTACCACACTGTGATGTGATGTGATCACATGAGGGTCATACCACACTGTGATGTGATCACATGAGGGTCGTACCACACTGTGATGTGATCACATGAGGGTCGTACCACACTGTGATGTGATCACATGAGGGTCGTACCACACTGTGATGTGATGTGATCACATGAGGGTCGTACCACACTGTGATGTGATCACATGAGGGCTGTACCACACTGTGATGTGATCACATGAGGGTCGTACCACACTGTGATGTGATCACATGAGGGTCGTACCACACTGTGATGTGATCACATGAGGGTCGTACCACACTGTGATGTGATCACATGAGGGTCGTACCACACTGTGATGTGATCACATGAGGGTCGTACCACACTGTGATGTGATGTGATCACATGAGGGTCGTACCACACTGTGATGTGATCACATGAGGGCCGTACCACACTGTGATGTGATCACATGAGGGCTGTACCACACTGTCGCTTCTGAACGCTCCACATCCAAACAGCTTTATTAGGACCTGTGACAGTCCCTGCGGAGGGATACGCCCAGGAAGTCTCCACACCCCTGATCCTATCGCTCTTATTTTGTTCTCCTAATTTCCCACAACCAGTAGCCCTGGTAAGTGACTTCCATCCCATCCTATGGATCTCTTTGCACGTATGTCCAAATCATTCAGTTGCAGAACATCCTAAATATGATTTAATTTACTTCAGTTGTTATAGTTTTTTAGGAGATTTTTTCTTCAGTTGACACAAGCGATGGCATATTTGGATCGCGCTGAATGGAAAAATATCAAAATGTCATACCAGGGAGTCCAAATTCCTGTTGCCATAGCGATGAAAGGAGTAAACTAATTTCTTCCCTGATAGAGTCAAACTGTGGCGGATTTAGACACAACCCCAAAAGCACACATGTGACCAGTTACTAAGTGCATTACATGTGCTACCTACAAATATATTTAGACTGTCATTGTGAACCAGTGGTGAAAAAAAAGAGTTATGAACATGCATGATTATACCAACTGCATGTGCAAATCGTATTGAAAGCAAAAGGTTTATTTGCAGGGGGGTCGTTTGAAGTTAAAGTAATAGTGTGATGGATTCTCAGCTTGCACAAACGTTTGCCTTGGTCCTTTCTTGGCAAAAGCCAGATAGAACCATTCCTGCTGAGTGATTTCCCTTGTTATTAATATGTTCTGTGCTAAGTGTGAGTCTGGGCCACAAACATTCCTCTAATTGATCAGTATTGGTAGGGTTTCAAACTTCTAATCTATTTCCACATCAAAGGTTTCCAGAATTAATGAAGACAACGATTTGAAAACTATATATTCACCATCATGTTCACTTTCTTTGAACAAGCACACATAATAAAAAAAAAAGTTTTTAAAAGGAATATAGTTTAATAAAAGTATATTTGTACATTACATATAAGAAATCTGTTTAGTACTATTGGGGGTGGATAGGCGGCATATAGAAAGGGCGTGCCTGGTCCTACCCTATCCAGACCTGAGCAGGGCATGGGTGGATCTTCACTTCATGGTCTGCTATGATCAGCAGGCCAGTGTTCAGGACTGGGCAGTGCCCTCCAGCTTGTGGAGCAGACTGAGATCTGCAGACTGAACACAGCAGATCCTCCAGCCCCTCTGGAGAGAGACTCAGTCACTGCAGCCAAGGAGACAGGAGAGGAACTTCAGCCAGATCTCACAGACTCAGAGAGAGAAAGGAGGCAACAAAAGCATTCTTGGCTTTCAAGATAAACAATAACTAAGGGAAAATCATTTTCATTAGAAGGGGTCTACTAAACCGAGAAAAACAGCGGAACGGAACAGGATCTCAGCATCGGGAACCAACATTTAGAATATTTAATCTCTTCAGACGTGGATCGAATTATAAAGGAACAAATTGACGACAGTATTATAGGTTATAAACAGGCTATAAACAGAAATCATCAAGATGAAAACGCAGATGGGAATCGTGTGGTCACTTGTTTCGTGCGGTAAGTTCTATTTTGTTTGTGTTCACTGGTTTTCTGTTCTTTTCTGCACTAAAATTGCTGTGAAAACACAACTTTGATCATCCTGGATGAGGACAGATGGACACAGGTCCTCCTGACATGCAGAGAAGCACATGTAGTGGACAGTGTTCGGAACAGGTTCATTCTAACAAGACAAAGTCATTAGAATTGAATTGACTCAAGTTCAGAGACCAACTTGACGATAGAGAAGATGAATTCATGGAAATTGAAGAGAGTAGCGCATTATTCTCCATCATTGTCTGCCACATGATCTCTAAAGTATATATAAATCCATTGCGTGTAGTGGCCCCTGAGTTTTTAATACGGGGGACGTGCAAGGAAGAGAGAGCTACACTGAAAGATACGAGAGAGAGAGAGAGAGGGGGGGAGAAAGAGAGAGAAAGAGAGAGAGGGAGAGAGAGAGAGGGGGGAGAGAGAGGGAGAGAGCGAGAGAGAGAGAGGGAGAGAGAGAGAGGGAGAGAGAGAGGGGGGGAGAAAGACAGAGAAAAAGAGAGAGGGAGAGAGAGAGAGAGGGGGGAGAGAGAGAGAAGAGAGGGAGAGAGCGAGAGAGAGAGGGAGAGAGAGACAAAGAGAGAGAGGGAGAGAGAGAGGGGGAGAGAGAGAGGGAGAGAGAGGGAGAGAGTGAGAGAGAGAGGGAGAGGGGGGAGAGAGAGAGGGAGAGAGAGAGAGAGAGCGATAGAAAGAGAGTGTCAGGTCCACAGAGCTCAAAGCGCTTCCCTCACTTCACCAGTGGGTCCTCAGTCGCCCCCCCCCCCCCCCACACACACACACACACACCCTCACCCCCCTATAAACAAGAGCCAGGAAGAAAGACAACAGCCTCGCATCATGTTGTGTACCCTTGACCCCTGTAAGGCCCTCCCCAACAGAGGAAAGTGTTATTCTTTAATTATGTGCAGGTCGCACCTGCTCCTCGCCTCACGAAGAGCCTCTTGGTTTTTTTCGAGGTACTGTAGTGAAAAAAACAACGAAAAGCAACGTGTCATCCCTTTTTTACAAACCAAACACTCATGCTTGAGTCAGTTAGCAGACGCTCTTATCCAGACTGACTTACAGTAAGTACAGGGACATTCCCCCCTGAGGAAAGTAGGGTGACGTGCCTTGCCCAAGGACACAACGTCATGTTGACACAGCTGGGATTCGAATCAGGGACCTTCTGATTACTAACCCAACACCCTAACCG
This sequence comes from Neosalanx taihuensis, assembly GCA_030340665.1. Classification (NCBI taxonomy): domain Eukaryota; kingdom Metazoa; phylum Chordata; class Actinopteri; order Osmeriformes; family Salangidae; genus Neosalanx; species Neosalanx taihuensis. The sequence continues at coordinate 9,168,163 of CM059307.1, forward strand.
ACTGCATCACATGACTCCCGGTTAACTGACTTCATTAACGAAACAATTTTATTCAGTCGAGGTCAAAAATAAGTCACTCGCTAATATAATATGTGCACCTTAATTGTTGGGTTGCTTGTCATTAGGCTGGATTAGGCTGGATACAAATTGTTTTCGACAAAATCTTTTGCTCTCGCATCTTTTATCAAAGTGGTTGTATCAGGGTTATCAAGTATTACTTCCAGGGCGTAGCTGAAGTCCTTAACCATTGACTCACCACCCATGTGCTTATGAGAATGCAGGTTCAGTTAGACCGGCTCTGCTGCTGGCTTCAGCCCTGTCTGCTGCTTGGCAGAAGGGGGCTTCCTGAAGCTAGTCTAGGAGAGCACGGAGAACAATAGATAGGAAAAGCCCTTTATCAACATCCCTGTTCCCAGGGAGGGTGTGGTGGGGGGCGGATTCCCAGCCTCCAGTTCACCTCTCCTGCGTCTTCTGCAGCCCTTCAAGACCGGCTGCGAACTTCAAGTCTCTGGACGTCACTGAATACCCATCATGAACGTCGTTTATTAGGGGCTCATGCAGTGCAGTCGGTTAGGGTGTTGGGTTAGTAACCTGAAGGTTTCCTGGTTTGAACCCCAGATTTGTCAACACGATGTTGTTTCCTTGGCAAGGCACTTCACCCTACTTGCCTCAGGGGGGAATGTCCCTGTACTTGCTGTAAGTCACTCTGGATAAGAGCGTCTGCTAACTGTAAATGTTATTAAACAGCAGTCATGGTAACAGGTAGACAGTGTTTGAAGTGTCAGAGGGAAGTTTTGGGTGTTGGGTGAGTTTTGGTGGGCTTGTGGGCTGTGGTAACAACGATGATACAAGACCACCTTAAATTCAAATGGTTGAATTTACACAGCCCATCTTTAAGTCAGTAACAGGAGAGAGGTTTGTCTTTAGGAGTGAAGAGGGTTTGGACAGTACAACTTTTGGGTCCATCTCTCTCTGATGTCCATAAGCAAACCCACCCAAACCCCATCCTCCTACAACCCCACTCTCTACAACCCCACCCTCCTACTCTACCCAACCCAACCCTCCTACAACCCCACCCTCTACAACCCCACCTCCTACTCTACCCACCCCACCTCCTACAACCCACCCTCCTACAACCCCACCCTCCTACAACCCCACTCTCTACAAACCCCACTCTCTACAACCCCTCTACCTTCTCCCCCCAACCCTCTCCTATTCAACCAAACCCCACCCTCCTACAACCCCACCCTCCTACAACCCCACCTACAACCCCACCCTTCTACAGCCCTTCTCTCCCCCTCTACCCAGCCCTCTCTCCCCTCTACCCAGCCCCTCCCTTCCCCCTACCAGTCCTGCTCTCCCCACTACCCAGTCCTGCTCTCCCCCACTACCAGCCCCTTTCTCCCCCTCTGCCCAGCCCTCTCTCCCCCTCTACCCAGCCCCTCTCTCCCCCACTACCCAGCCCCTCTCTCCCCCTCTACCCAGCCCCTCTCTCCCCCTCTACCCAGCCCCTCCCTCCCCCACTACCCAGTCCTGCTCTCCCCCACTACCCAGCCCCTTTCTCCCCCTCTGCCCAGCCCCTCTCTCCCCCTCTACCCAGCCCCTCTCTCCCCCTCTACCCAGCCCCTCTCTCCCCACTACCCAGCCCCTCTCTCCCCCTCTACCCAGCCCCTCTCTCCTCCTCTACCCAGCCCCTCTCTCCCCCTCTACCCAGCCCTTCTTCTCCCCCTCTACCCAGCCCCTCTCTCCTCCTCTACCCAGCCCCTCTCTCCCCCTCTACCCAGCCCCTCTCTCCCCCTCTACCCAGCCCCTCTCTCCCCCTCTACCCAGCCCCTCTCTCCCCCTCTACCCAGCCCCACTCTCCTCCTCTACCCAGCCCCTCTCTCCCCCTCTACCCAGCCCCTCTCTCCTCCTCTACCCAGCCCCTCTCTCCTCCTCTACCCAGCCCCTCTCTCCTCCTCTACCCAGCCCCTCTCTCCCCCTCTACCCAGCCCCTTTCTCCCCCTCTATCCAGCCCCTCTCTCCTCCTCTACCCAGCCCCTCTCTCCACCTCTACCCAGCCCCTCTCTCCTCCTCTACCCAGCCCCTCTCTCCCCTCTACCCAGCCCCTCTCTCCCCCTCTACCCAGCCCCTCTCTCCCCCTCTACCCAGCCCCACTCTCCTCCTCTACCCAGCCCCTCTCTCCCCCACTACCCAGCCCCTCTCTCCCCCCTCTACCCAGCCCCTCTCTCCCCCTCTACCCAGCCCCTCTCTCCCCCTCTACCCAGCCCCTCTCTCCCCCTCTACCCAGCCCCTCTCTCCTCCTCTACCCAGCCCCTCTCTCCCCCTCTACCCAGCCCCTCTCTCCTTCTCTACCCAGCCCCTCTCTCCTCTTCTACCCAGCCCCTCTCTCCCCCTCTATCCAGCCCCTCTCTCCTCCTCTACCCAGCCCCTCTCTCCACCTCTACCCAGCCCCTCTCTCCTCCTCTACCCAGCCCCGCTCTCCCTTCATGCTCAGGTGTTCATGAATCAGGTCTGTGGCTGGTACTGCCATGGACCCTTGCTCAACTCCCGGTCTCCTCCCCTCTCTCCTGCTGTTTTAACTCATGCAAGCTCACACACATGCATAGGTACACACACACACACACACACACATACACATACACACACACACACACATACTCCCTTCACGTGACTATCAAAAAAAAAATCTTATCTGGCAAAGAATGGCCCTAATCCTCTCTCAGAAAATAAAGAGTTTCGATGATATCTTACATACTTACAGACTTGGGCCATAGACACAGGCACCCAAAATGACATTAGTTTTTGCGGTGGTATAATTTTTATTCATTTCTAGAAAACGTACCTACATTTATTTTTTATTATCCCAAAGACTTTTGCACAGTACAATATTTGGGCACCTGAGAACATTTTTCAAGAAGGCAAGTAAGTGTGACAAAGACTGCTAAAAGTGAAGCGACGGCACCATGTTACTTCACATTCTGGACATTCCAGCTGGGAACTTTCTACTTAATCAACATTCCTTTAATATCCACACAGCAGTAGTTCAACATAATGGAATCCATTACTCTTTACTATGTCAGCTAATCTGAAACAGCTCTACTCCTCTGAAGATGAGCTACTTGTTGTACTGCCGGAATGTACCGTCAGTGTTCCCCACTGCTCCTGCACACACACACGTCACCCTGGTATCTAAGGACTGGGAATGCATGAGTGTGTGTGTGTGTTTGTGTGTGTGTGTGTGTGCGCCACAATGCTGTGGAGGGCCCACGTCTGTGTAAATGCGGTGGCTGGATTCACAGCGGTTGAGACCCCACCCCCTGCCCTCCCTCCCCCTCTCCGCTCCCATCCCCTCCTTGTTCCCCTCTCCCCCCCCCCTCCCCCCTCCTCCCCCCATCCATTTCTTTGCTCCCTTTCTCTGGTTCCTCCTTTATTCCTCCCTTAAACTCCACGGAGGATAAGTGCTGTGTAAAGCTGCCCCCCTCTCCCTTTCCACAACCCCCCCCCCCCCCCCCCGTATCCCCGCTCCACCCTGTCAATCTAGCTGAATTACCCTCCTCAATAGGGCACCATCTGAGGCCTTGAGCAGGCGGGAGGGGGGGGGGGGGGGGGAGGGGGGGGGGGCGGCGAACCCGGGGCCTTGTTGGGCTGCGGAGCCTTTGTCCCCGGGGCCCCGGCCGCCTAACAGGGACTCATTGTCTGAAGAAGCTTGGGGCGGCAGCTACACTTATTTATTGACTATCCTCCCTTTTGGGCCCTTAAGGTAGGCGTTCACTATCAGACACGCATCGATCTTGGTTAAAGGATGATCAGTCTGACCCGGCAGTGTCACACACGCACACACACGCGCGACAGCACCGCAAAGCATGTGGCTACATTTAGACTCACTGTACAGTCCCATATTTCCTTATTCCTCTCCCTCACCCTTCTAACTGCGTGGGGCCTAAGATCTTGGGGCAGGAAGGCAGGACAATTCATCCAGTTTCCACCCTCTCGGGGCTGATAGCCATTCTGGGACTGCGTACGGACACAAGCTCTCGTTCTAAACAGGACTGGGATGACGCCCACTGAGTCTAATCAAGGTGACAGGGCAGGGAGCTCCATCAGACCTCCATTACTGTTTCTCTACAGACTCACACACACTGTTGAGCAGCTAGCTGCTGCCTCAGTTCGGTCAGGACATCAGGTGGCTCAGCGGGTTAAGATATTGGCTTCACGATCAGAAGGTTGCGAGTTTGATTCTTGGCTGTGGCTATGTGACGTTGTGTCCTTGGGCAAGGCACTTCACCCTACTTGCCTCAGGGGGGAATGTCCCTGTACTTGTTGTAAGTTGCTTTGGAAAAGCAATACTAGTTTAGTATTTTAACTAGGAAATACTAAATAACCTATATATTTAGTGTGTCACTTGTTAACTAGCTACTTTAACATTTGTTGTTACAACATAGCTTTTCGTATGATTTCGCCTTCTTGTCTGCGTATGACATAGAACATGTGCTAGATCTACGTTCCAAAAGTCAGTAATAATTCTGGTTAATTCAGTTTCATTAAGACAGTTCTGTTGGCACATTTGAAAGGCAGTGTTCCAAGTTCCCTGGAATCCAGTCTACAGTGGGATTGTTTCGACAGCCTGGGCCAGCCCAGTGGGGTGGGTGGGGTACTTCCTTGGTTATTGTGTAGAACATCCTGTCCTGCTTACTTGAAATAGAGAAACCCATGGATGTACACTTATAGCAACTGTCTGTTGGGCTTATTAACCAATTATTCAATTGTTTTATTTTGTTTTTCCAGGGCTTTTGATTCATTGCACTTCTGGTGTTGCTGCCTCTACAGACCCAGCCACTACTGTTGACAGTTCTGCTGCTACCATTGGCCCTACTGGTAACTCTTATAGTATCACTACCGGGCCTGTTGCTGTTGAAACTACTAGGGCCCCTAATACTGACCCTACTGGTGCCCCCACAACTGGCCCTACTGGTGCCCCCACAACTGGCCCTACTGGTGCCCCCACCCCTGGCTCTGCTGGTGCCCCCACTCTTGGGTCTGCTGGTGCCCCCACTCCTGTCTCTGCTGCTGCCCCCACCACTGGGTCTGCTGGTGCCCCCACTCCTGGCTCAACTGGTGCCCCCACAACTGGCTCTGCTGGTGCCCCCAGCCCTGGTTCTACTGGTGCCCCCAGCCCTGGTTCTGCTGGTGCCCCCACGCCTGGCTCGACTGGTGCCCCCAGCCCTGGCACTACTGGTGCCCCCACTCCTGGCTCTGCTGGCGCCCCCACCCCTGGTTCTGCGGATACACCTACCACTGGACTTACTAGTGATGTCATCGGAGGCTCTACTGTTGAGCCTACTGTTGGGCCAACTATCCCTCCGGTTCATAACCCTGTAAGTGACTCTAGCTCTGGTCCTGATGAGGGCTCTGCTGGCACAAGAAAGGAACAAGCCAAAACTGAGCCTGGAAACTCCGGAGCTCCAACCTGGATCAGGACTGTTCCTTCCAACGCGGTTCCAACTACAGCTGTACTGGTCACCACAAGAAACACAATAACCACCAAACCAGCTTTTAATGTGAGATTTAAAGAGTCTAAACAAGATTCTTTGTCATTCTGAAATTTACTTTCACAACTTTTATCACAATAGCAATGTTTGAAATTGTTTCTGTAAATGTTTCCCATCTCATAACCATGTATTTTTTTATTTTTACAGTTTTTTATGTCCAAAGGAGCAAAGGTAAGTTTAACAGCCGTAATTGTTTTTTGAAACCACCATTAAAATGTATAAATTTAAATTGGGGATGATTTAGGTTTAAAGCAAAGCAATTCTGGATTATTCTGACCCAATTGAACCAACAATTTTTTTCTGTCAGGCAATATTTAACTTTACGGTTTGGACACAAATCTCAGTAAAAAATTTAAAAGGTAGCTATCATAAAGGCTGGGATATTTCCTTTCTTTTCTCAAATTTGTAATTATATTTTATATTAATATAAAATATTTCTATTTTTTCTTTTAAAATCATACCCTAATTTGAGAAACAGTGCTGTTGTTGGAGAGAAATGGTGCATCACAGAATAATGATAACATACATTTCACAGTCATGGGTTTGATATGAGGTTTAATCTCTAACCTGAACTCATCTCTCTTGACTGTCTTTCTGATCATGATCCACTGTTCACCCCTCAATATACATATCACCTGACGTCATGTTGACACAGCCAGGGTTTGAACCAGGGACCTTCTGATTACTAACCCGACACCCTAACCGACTGCACCACAAACCGCCTTTCTTTTGACAGGATCATGAGAAACCAAACCTGGTTAAGTTGTGTGAGTGGCTGATGGAGAACATGCTGGAAGCCACCTGTAACCTCACCGTCCGGGAACATGGCAGCAAAACAGAGTTCGACAGCATCATCTTATCTGGAAAAGGTGCACAAGCCTCACATGTTAAAACACTGACAAGCAACAACAAAACAACAAAACAAAAAGCTGTGACCTTTTCAAAACTTCTGCTGAACGATGATCAAGTTCCCAATATTTATTACAGGGGATCCTACATTAGCTCGTCGCTACCATGAGGATTTGGTTGAGATGCATATTGAGGTAACAAGCAAGCACATGTCCAGTCTTATCCTCCTGAATTCATCAAGTGGAGGATTACAGTATATCTGTGGGTCAGGAGTGTGTAGGTTTCAGAAGTGACGTCCTTCTTTCCCTCAGAAATCCGAGGACAGAACGACTCTTATTGCCATCCTAGCATCCTGTGGAGCCCTGCTGGTGATGATAGTGGGCTTAGCGATTTATGCTTCTCGCCAACGCAAACCCTACTTTGAAAACCAGGTAGGGGGGGCATTCTGTTATGTTACTCACTGGGCATTAATCTTTATCTTGATTGGACAGGTCCACTAGCCGAAGCCAGTCCAGACCCAACTTATTTTATATATAATTGTAACAATTATTTGTATCTATTTGACCTCAGATGCTCCAGTGGGGGGTGTTGTGTTCTGGGTTTCTGTGTTATTTTATGCGAAGCCCTTCGGGTCAATTGAAGTTGTTTTGAAGGTGCTTTGCAAATCAATTTGACTTGAATGTTCCCCCTCTCATCCTCCCAGCAACACCTGACGGAGGAGCTGCAGACCGTGGAGAACGGTTACCACGACAACCCCACGCTGGAAGTGATGGAGGTCCAGCCTGAGATGCAGGAGAAGACGAAGATGTCGGCTCTGAACGGAGAGTTCAACGACAGCTGGATCGTTCCCATGGACAACCTGCTGAAAGACGACCTTCCTGACGAAGAGGACACGCACCTGTGAGGCGGAGCGAGCCGGGCGTGGAGAGGGGGGGATCCACACCCCTCACCCAGTCCCTCCAGCCCCTCCCACCCAACACCAAATACTACATCACTCTTCAGGCTCCACGGAAAGGAGAACGAGCTTGAGGATATAGATCAGTGTTTCATAGAAGGATGAGCGATAGACAGGTTAGTTCTTTGAATGTGTTTCCTTATTCATACTGCAACGGCACCTGGGTGTCGTGGCAACATCCCAAATCAGATCAGAAGAAAAAAAAGAAAACACCACTGTTGGTTACTATGGAAATTAAACTGCTGATTCATACAGAGCCAACACACGGCTCTGCCCAGTTTGACCCAAGAAGTATCCAAAGAACTGTCAACTGGTTCCAGCTTGTTTCGTGAGGGACTTGACCAGGAGTTACACCAATACATTTTTTAAATCTACTGTACACTCAGATGAATACCAAGCACCTCAAATGTTTTTTCAGGGTTTATTTTTTTGTTTTTTTAACTCAACAGTGATCGATAATTATTGATTTGTACACTTGAGCATCTATACATAGAGTATTTTTGACATGTCACAGTTAAGTGCTTGTACTAGGATTGAGCTGTACATTTTCTACAGCTGCGTAGAAAACTTAGAGACGACTTCAGGATAATTATCCTTGCAAATGCAACCAATACATTTGAGCTGTGGTGAGTCAGGGGAGTTATCTTCACAGAAGACCATGCTGGTACAACTGCATCCTGAAGCAGCTAGAAAACCAGCAGGTTCAGAGAGAGAAAGCTTATAAAAGCTAAAAACTAAGGGAAAAAAACACTGTAAATTAGTTTTGTTTTTTTTGTGTTACAAGTTCACATGAGGTGGCTCAGCGTCATACTGTTGGCCACCCTGCGGTATAAGCCTGTGCACTTTCTAGAATATTATATTGCTTGTTTTATCAATCCACTGTATTATTGCAAATGTGCTGAACTGTATCTAATCACAATCACGTTATTCACTACGCTATTCGTAAATTATATTTGATCACCTTAATGAAGTGAACCAGACAAGTCATCAATCCTTTTTCTTACCACGTCTGTTGAACAGTCTCACCTTTTCTAGGATATTTTTGTTCTTTTCACCAAAATACTTGGTGTTTTTTGGACGTATTTATGGTTTGTTTTGCTGACAAAGCCAAACAGGGGTCTGACACACTGGAAGCACCGATCCTGACCAGGGCAGCCATATCTTCTCATACCAATAAAGATTGGCAACAAAAAGAAAACAATGCTTCTTTTTTTAACCAGCAACAGACAAATAGATTCTTAAACTGTCTTGCAAATGCCAAAAGTAGTCGCAGCAGTCCTTACTGTATATGGTATAGTACAACATTCCTTATTATCTTATCTTAGTTATTCCCCAATAAAAAATATGACTGTCACCACACGAAATAATCGTACAAATTAAAGACAGATTGAGAAAACCTGAACAAAATACAATCTTTATTCATTATATACATTACATACAATGCAATTCTACAATAGGCTTTCTACACATTCACGTAAATCCAGAGTAGTGTTCACCAGAAGAGTTAAGCTCTCACACACTCCTGATTTTCAGCCAGGGGTAGAAGAGGAGGGGGGGGGGGGGGGGGGGGGGGCAGGAGACTGATGACCAAAACAACTTTGACTATTCACCCTGACAAGAGAGCTACACAAAATGTATTTGGCATTGTTTTACAAACAAGGTGCTTTAAATTTTGTTCTTTGTTTAAACATTTCTTTTAAAAAATAAAACATAGAACCCTGGCACAAGTCAATCCTAAAACAACTGTAATGGGGGGTGGGTGGGGGGTGGGGGGGGTGAATCCAGTGAAAAATCATCCTTTAATAATTTCCTTGTGAAGTTATTACGGCTTATTGCCGTGGGTCGTGTCGCTGCACTTCAGTACACATCAACTCTTTCCAAAACTAAAACGCTGCCCGCCTTCTTCTACGACAGCAGCGGTTAACGCAGTGCAAGATGCAGACTTCCAACAAATGCACACGAAAAAGTCAGACTTCTTCATTCCACTCAAGCCTATATAGGTCACTAATTTGGAGTATGGCGTCAAGGGATTCAATCACGTCTACCAAACCTGACATCGGTTTAAATGTCCCAAAGGAGGTTCTCCGTCGCTCTCTCTCCAGCATCGTCTGATGACACTCTTTCACTTCAGAGGTTCAAAGAGCCGGGACACAACGTGAGTTTCTATCCTCTGTAAAGCTGTTCATCACCAGGCAACACAGTAAGAGAACCCAACAGGCTCAGCAGGATCCTTCTGTCTGTCTGTACACACCAGCCGGTCTTTGGCAAAAACCCAACAACATGGAATATGAACGTAAACCTCAGGAAATGGAAGACACTGACAGCTGACAGTAAGTGGATATGAACCTCCCATCTCTTTCTAACGTTGTCTGTGTATCGCGAGCGTCCCCCCAAGTCATGCCCTGACCAAGAACAGGACATTTTTATTCTCATGATTTCTGAATCAATGTGTAAGTGTAAAGTTTCCAATGCCTTGCTTTATTGCAGTGCAATTAATCTTTATTGAAGAGTCTAATATGCAGGTGTTCATAAATGTGTATATGTAGCACTAAAGAATGCCACAGGAAAATTTAGTTTCCAATAATCCTACAGATTATATAAAAAAATAAACTTTTCTAAAATCAGTAGTGTTTTCCTTAAGTAGGTACTTGACACCCAAGGCATGATCACTGGATATAAAAAAAAAAAATCTGTAATGCACCCCCCTTCCACCCCTCCAAAGACATACATTTAAATTGGATTATCAGCAATGACCAAGCTTAATTCAGACGTAATTTCAAGAGTCATTCCTCTACTTTTTCTAGAACACCATTTCAGAAAAGTAAGCGTGGCCGTTACTATCATAAATCTGGGCATCAAATGGGTGAGAGAAAAAAAAATACCTTCTTGTCTATATGTGTGTGTGTTTGTGTGTGTGTGAGAGTGTGTGTGTGTGAGAGATGTCCATTGTAAGCGACTAAAATTCTAGAACAGGGGAGAACAGGAGGGGGTGAACCTGGTACCAATCAAGATCCTCCGTTCTACCAAACTGCTGATAAGAACTCAAGAGTAAACCTCAAATTCAAGAAAAAGAAAACTTGAACACAGGAAAGGTAAATCCGTTCCTTGGCAACGACGTAAAACTAGTCCGGAAAGACAGGAAAGGATGTCCAAGGCTCCTTGGTTCCTTCATTCATGGTGATGTTAGGTTGATGTTCAGTGTTCTTCGCCCCCCCCCCCCCCCCCCCATAGCTTCTCAGTGACTGTATCATCATCCATTCAGGTTCCATTAGTACCGCTGATGAACAAACTGCGACCTGGTAGTCGCATCTAGTGAAGCCCTCTGACCTCAGAGCTCGATGAAAAGTTTCGTATTATTGTTGTTTTTTGAATGATAACTACACATTTTCGGACCTCTGCACCAACCAAACTGAGAGCGGTTTGTGGAGGGGGGGGGGGCTACAGGGTGATGAGGTCGACCAGGTTACCCTTGGGAGGAGTCATGCTGTCAGGGAAGAAGTTGACGAGCGTGTCAAAGAGCTGCGTGCGCTGGGCGTATGTCTGGTCAACGTCTGAGAAGCCTGTCCACAGGGAGGGGGAGGGAGGTAGGGAGGGAGGGAGGGAGGGAGGGTAGGAGCAGAGGAGGAAGGAAAGGAGGGGGGAGTGAGGGAGGGAAGGAGGGAGAGAAGGAAAGGAGGGGGGAGGGAGGGAAGGAGAAGAGGAGGAAGGAAAGGAGGGGGGAGTGAGGGAGAGAAGGAGGGAGGTAAGGAAAGGAGGGGGGAGGGAGGGAAGGAGGGAGGGTAGGAGCAGAGGAGGAAGGAAAGGAGGGGGGAGTGAGGGAGGGAAGGAGGAAGGGAAGGAAAGGAGGGGGGAAGGAGGGAAGGAGGGAGGGAAGGAAGGAGAAGAGGAGGAAGGAGAAGAGGAGGAAGGAAAGGAGGGGGGAGTGAGGGAGGGAGAGATGGAGGACAGGAAAGGGGGAGGGAAATAGTGAGGAAACTTAGTTACTGAAAAAACGAGGTTTTCTTGATGACTAGGAGTCCTGTGCAGTGGTGACATAGTGGAACCACAAACTGCTCAAATGAAAACACCTCGTTAGACACTCACCCAGCGGAATGAAGTCTGTGCTGGACTTGAAGAGCGCAGAGGGCAAGAGCTGGAACTGAACACACAAAACAGACAACTGTCGGTCACATGAACAGAAATGCCTGGTCACTCTCTCCATGTCGGCCCCCACCTAGTCAGCTCTCCCTTTTCCCCCCTCCTAGAACACTCTTTGGAACCCCACACCCTTTCGCTCAACCTTGATTTCTGTCCCTCCCTCCCTCTTCCTCATCCTAGCGTACCTCTTTGGTCTCATCAGGGTCGGTGTGGTCCACGGTCAGAGAAAGGTCATTCTGTAGGTACTTCAGCGCATTCAAGGGCTCTGACTGGGCCTTCTCCTCGAACCTGAGCACAGGAAACACACAGGAAACACTCTGAAACAAGCCGACGGACAGAGAAGAGGATGGACATGGCATGACGCTCCCACTAGAGGGCGTTACATCAGGGACACACTGGCTGTGAGTTACATTTACATTGAGTCATTTATCAGACGCTCTTATCTAGAGCAACTTACAGGGACATTCCCCCCCCTGAGGCAAGAAGGGTGAAGTGCCCAAGGACACAACGTCATGTTAACACAACCGGGATTCGAACCAGGGACCTTCTGGTTACTGACCCGACACGACTCGCAGACACTCAGTTATAAATAGCGCGAGGCTGTTCACACCAGAAGCATTTCCTGCATGTGGGTCACCAGGCCTTTGATCTTCTATGAACTTTCGTTAGATGTAACCCTGCCATGGTCCATAATCATGGCATAGACTACATTTAGGAAACGTGTTATTCCACCAGAAGCCCCAACAGCATGCCAACATTGATCCTTCTTTAGATGTAGGTGAAGTCAGTTTAGGGCAGGGGTGTCCAATCCTGGTCCTCGAGGGCCGTTGTCCTGAAGGTTTTAGATGTTTCCCTGCACCAGCACACCTGATTCTAATGAAGGGTCGTTATCGAGCTATGTGGACGTGTGCTGGAGCTGGGAGACATCTAAAACCGTCAGGAGTGGCCCTCGAGGACCAGGATTGGACACCCCTGGTTTAGGGAGTCAGGCTAGTTAACAGAAGGCACCCGGTTCAAACCCCGGCTGTGCCAACATAACGTTGTGTCCATGGGCAAGGCACTTCACCCTACTGTCCTCAGGGGGAATGTCCCTGTAAGTCGCTCTGGATAACAGCATCTGCTAAATGACTGAATATAAATGTAAATGTAACAGGAGTCACATGGCACATGGCACAAATGAGATTTCATTTGAGTGAAATTGACTGAGATAACGACATACACAAGATGATGTTGCAACGATTAGAACAGTGGTGAAGGATGTTCTCAGGTGTTCAGGATGTGTTCAGGATGTGCTCTGGTGTTCAGGATGTGCTCAGGATGTGTTCAGGATGTGCTCAGGTGTTCAGGATGTGCTCAGGTGTTCAGGATGTGCTCAGGTGTTCAGGATGTGCTCAGGATGTGCTCAGGTGTTCAGGATGTGCTCAGGTGTTCAGGATGTGCTCAGGATGTGCTCAGGTGTTCAGGATGTGCTCAGGTGTTCAGGATGTGTTCAGGATGTGCTCAGGTGTTCAGGATGTGTTCAGGATGTGCTCAGGTGTTCAGGATGTGCTCAGGTGTTCAGGATGTGTTCAGGATGTGCTCAGGTGTTCAGGAGGTGTTCAGGATGTGTTCAGGATGTGTTCAGGATGTGTTCAGGATGTGCTCTGGTGTTCAGGATGTGCTCAGGATGTGTTCAGGATGTGCTCAGGTGTTCAGGATGTGTTCAGGATGTGCTCAGGTGTTCAGGATGTGCTCAGGTGTTCAGGATGTGTTCAGGATGTGCTCAGGTGTTCAGGATGTGCTCAGGTGTTCAGGATGTGTTCAGGATGTGCTCAGGTGTTCAGGAGGTGTTCAGGATGTGTTCAGGATGTGCTCAGGATGTGCTCAGGATGTGCTCTGGTGTTCAGGATGTGCTCAGGATGTGTTCAGGATGTGCTCAGGTGTTCAGGATGTGTTCAGGATGTGCTCAGGTGTTCAGGATGTGCTCAGGTGTTCAGGATGTGTTCAGGATGTGCTCAGGTGTTCAGGATGTGCTCAGGTGTTCAGGATGTGTTCAGGATGTGCTCAGGTGTTCAGGATGTGTTCAGGATGTGTTCAGGATGTGCTCAGGATGTGTTCAGGATGTGCTCTGGTGTTCAGGATGTGCTCAGGATGTGTTCAGGATGTGCTCAGGTGTTCAGGATGTGTTCAGGTGTTCAGGATGTGCTCAGGTGTTCAGGATGTGTTCAGGATGTGCTCAGGTGTTCAGGATGTGCTCAGGTGTTCAGGATGTGCTCAGGATGTGCTCAGGTGTTCAGGATGTGTTCAGGATGTGCTCAGGTGTTCAGGATGTGCTCAGGTGTTCAGGATGTATTCAGGATGTGCTCAGGTGTTCAGGATGTGTTCAGGATGTGCTCAGGTGTTCAGGATGTGCTCAGGTGTTCAGGATGTGTTCAGGATGTGCTCTGGTGTTCAGGAGGTGTTCAGGATGTGTTCAGGATGTGCTCAGGTGTTCAGGATGTGTTCAGGATGTGCTCAGGATGTGCTCAGGTGTTCAGGATGTGTTCAGGATGTGCTCAGGTGTTCAGAAGGTGTTCAGGATGTGTTCAGGATGTGCTCAGGTGTTCAGGATGTGTTCAGGATGTGCTCAGGTGTTCAGGATGTGCTCAGGTGTTCAGGATGTGTTCAGGATGTGCTCAGGTGTTCAGGATGTGTTCAGTGTGTGGTGTTACCTGTACTTCCGGATCAGGTATCGACAGTGGCGGAGCAGGTACTCCTTGGAAGGACGACACAGCTTGAGGGACCAGAAGTCGTCGAGGCGCATCTTAGGTGAGCAGGACTTGCCTGGGTTCCCTCCAAACAGGTAGTGCACCTGGAGGGGGTCCCAATATGGGGGGGTGAGTTTACCTGCATGGAACTCACTGAATGTGTGTATGTCTATGGCTCAGGCACCAGGCATGTGCAGTATTTACTGTTCATGACAAATAAAGAATACATTATTGTTTTTTCACTATCAGTGAACGTTCTCACGTTTCTCACAGTGACATGGGCAGAGTTAATGACAGATGTAACATGAGGAGGCCACTGTGTGGAGTAGCTTCATATCTCTCACTATACAGCGTTTTATCAACATGATACTCCTATAGCAAGAGGAATGACAGACACTGTCTCTATACATCCAGGAATCTGTGTTTGTGTGTCACTGATCATCTTAGTCACTGTGTAGTTATGTATGTATACACAGGCAGAGTATAATCGTGTCATGAAGGACAGCCTTGATGCCCTCAAGCATCGCCAGCTAGCTGCTGTGTGGGTAAACCTCTAATCTCAAAGGAGGCTGTAGTGACTGATGTTAGAGGCTGCAGAGATGTTAGAGGCTGCAGAGATGTTAGAGGCTGTAGTGACTGATGTTAGAGGCTGCAGAGATGTTAGAGGCTGTAGTGACTGATGTTAGAGGCTGCAGAGATGTTAGAGGCTGTAGTGACTGATGTTAGAGGCTGCAGAGATGTTAGAGGCTGTAGTGACTGATGTTAGAGGCTGCAGAGATGTTAGAGGCTGTAGTGACTGATGTTAGAGGCTGCAGAGATGTTAGAGGCTGTAGTGACTGATGTTAGAGGCTGCAGAGATGTTAGAGGCTGTATTGACTGATGTTAGAGGCTGCAGAGATGTTAGAGGCTGCAGAGATGTTAGAGGCTGTGGTGTCTGATGTTAGAGGCTGCAGAGATGTTAGAGGCTGCAGAGATGTTAGAGGCTGTGGTGTCTGATGTTAGAGGCTGCAGAGATGTTAGAGGCTGCAGAGATGTTAGAGGCTGTAGTGACTGATGTTAGAGGCTGCAGAGATGTTAGAGGCTGTAGTGACTGATGTTAGAGGCTGCAGAGATGTTAGAGGCTGTATTGACTGATGTTAGAGGCTGCAGAGATGTTAGAGGCTGTAGTGACTGATGTTAGAGGCTGCAGAGATGTTAGAGGCTGTAGTGACTGATGTTAGAGGCTGCAGAGATGTTAGAGGCTGCAGAGATGTTAGAGGCTGTGGTGTCTGATGTTAGAGGCTGCAGAGATGTTAGAGGCTCCAGAGATGTTAGAGGCTGTAGTGACTGATGTTAGAGGCTGCAGAGATGTTAGAGGCTGTAGTGACTGATGTTAGAGGCTGCAGAGATGTTAGAGGCTGTAGTGACTGATGTTAGAGGCTGCAGAGATGTTAGAGGCTGTAGTGACTGATGTTAGAGGCTGCAGATATGTTAGAGGCTGTAGTGACTGATGTTAGAGGCTGCAGAGATGTTCGAGGCTGTAGTGACTGATGTTAGAGGCTGCAGAGATGTTAGAGGCTGTAGTGACTGATGTTAGAGGCTGCAGAGATGTTAGAGGCTGCAGAGATGTTAGAGGCTGTAGTGACTGATGTTAGAGGCTGCAGAGATGTTAGAGGCTGTAGTGACTGATGTTAGAGGCTGCAGATATGTTAGAGGCTGTAGTGACTGATGTTAGAGGCTGCAGAGATGTTCGAGGCTGTGGTGACTGATGTTAGAGGCTGCAGAGATGTTAGAGGCTGTAGTGACTGATGTTAGAGGCTGCAGAGATGTTAGAGGCTGTAGTGACTGATGTTAGAGGCTGCAGAGATGTTAGAGGCTGTAGTGACTGATGTTAGAGGCTGCAGACTTCAGCCTCCTGGTTAGAGCGTCCGTCTCCCATGTCAAACACCCCGGGTTCAAAGCCAGTAGAGTGCCGGGTGATTGGGCCTAGTTACAGGGGTTACAAACGCCCTGAAGCCAATTTGTGGTTGTCGATCCTCGGAGGGGTGAAGTGCCTTGCCCAAGGACACAACGTCATGTTGGCACAGCTGGGGTTCGAACCGGAGACCTTCTAATTACTATCTTGACACTCTAACCACTCACTGTTAGGGGTTTTTGTTGTCATCATAGCTGCCATTGAGACTGAATTTACATATGTCCACCACAAGAGGGCAACATTAAGAAACGCACACCCTGATATTGACCAGCTAGGTGGGATATTCATATACATCGTAAATTGTGTGTGGTTATTTATCTTAAGCGTACGTATGTTTTAAGGCAGTGGTTTCCAGATTCTAATGACAGGAGTGGGACGAAGCTCAGCAGAAGCCTGATAATGACAATTTATTTGAATCAGGTGTGTGTGGGAGGGGGGGAAATATTTAAAACATGCAGGACAGTGGGTCCTGAGGACCAGGGGTGGGGACCACTGTTTTAAAGCCTTAATGTATGTGAGTGTGTGTGTATATCAAGGCATCTTTGGTGTTCATGGTGTGTGTGTGTGTGTGTGTGTGTGTGTGTGTGTGTGTGTGTGTGTGTGTGTGTGTGTGTGTGTGTGTAACCTTGTGCATCTCATCATAGACCAGCTGGTGAGCAAAGCGTGGACACGGCTCCTCCTCTTGTAAGGCCTTGACAGGGTTCTCCTTCACAGCCTGGTCATTCTTATACACACACGACCTGGAGAGGACACACACACACACATACACACACCAAATAAGACCTAGTGGGGATATACTCATAGAGAAGCTCGGTGATTGTACCTCCTTAAGAATAAGCACTGATGGAGAAACACACACTTGCGTTAGAGCCAATTGACGCACACGCACACATTCCTCAAAGCATTCAATTGACTAAATTCTTTGTACGTTCAGCAAAAGACCAACTATGGCAGCCAGTGTACCATAAGCACTGTCACAGCCACTGACAGCCTGTCTTTGTACCGTACTGAATACTGATGAGACTGATCAGCTTATATCACAGCTTCAACACACTCTGGACACACTTAACGAGAGAAGTGGTGACAGGTGATCAGGTGAGAGATGAGTTCAGTCAGGTGATCAGGTGAGAGATGAGTTCAGTCAGGTGATCAGGTGAGAGATGAGTTCAGTCAGGTGATCAGGTGACAGATGAGTTCAGTCAGGTGATCAGGTGAGAGATGAGTTCAGTCAGGTGATCAGGTGAGTCCAGTCAGGTGATCAGGTGATCAGGTGAGTCCAGTCAGGTGATCAGGTGACAGATGAGGTCAGTCAGGTGATCAGGTGAGTCCAGTCAGGTGATCAGGTGATCAGGTGAGAGATGAGTTCAGTCAGGTGATCAGGTGATCAAGTGAGCTCAGTCAGGTGATCAGGTGATCAGGTGAGCTCAGTCAGGTGATCAGGTGAGAGATGAGTTCAGTCAGGTGATCAGGTGATCAAGTGAGCTCAGTCAGGTGATCAGGTGATCAAGTGAGCTCAGTCAGGTGATCAGGTGAGCTTGTCTGTGTATCTGCGTGTTCTGCGTACCAGTTGTTCCGTGCGATGTCGTAGATCCAGAAGGAGTTCCGGACGTTCTCCTCTCGTTTGTCCTTGTCCTTGCTGAGGCCGGAGAGCACGTGGATCTCGTTGAGTTCCGGGTCGATGGTCGCTCGCTGGGTGAAGCCTGTCATTGGCACTGAGGGACAACCAGCATTAAACACAGAGTGAGCGGAGAGACAAGGCCTCAAATCCCATACAGTACCGAGGTGGGCTGTACCATTGTTCTCTCATATTTGGGGTGTGACTGCCTTCGATGAGCACAAATCATAGTTTTCTTTCACTTTATTCTATATTATCATTATTTCCCACCCCTAAGGATCCATCAATATTTGGACATAGACAACGTTGGTGTAAAATTGTTCATCTTGGTTTTGACAGCGTTGATTCTAACTTTAACTTTCACATGCGTTGCTTGTAACTTTATAAAATATGCAGTTCAACTGATGAGATGCACTGGCTATAGAGGCTGTGGGCTTGGACCAGCCCCTCCCCTAAGTATGTCTCAAAATGGCCCCGACGTCACCACCCAGATGAAAAGCAGAGGCAGTAACTGTTATTAACGATCAAAGGCTGTTAGCATAGTGAAGCCTGCAGGAACCATCTGGTAGCAAGCAGAACAGAATGCAAATCACAATCATTGTGATCCAGACCGCATGACAACAGTACTGTTTGTCTACAGCAGGCTTATCATGCAAATGTCAAAATGAACATGTTTTTTCAACAAACATGCTGTGTCGTGTTCGCAGTGAAGCACGAATGCGCCAACTTCACTAAACATAACTTACTCAACAATGTTACCTTACAACTGAACCTAAAGCTTAACATTGGACAAAATAATTACAGGGTCTACGTTTATGAATGTCACTCGTTTTAGGGGAATTTGGGGGTACGGTTGTTCTTTGAGAGGCCATGACAGCATGACACAGGCTCAGGACAGCCTGGATGTGGACATGCAGATGAACCTGGAGACAGCACTGTTCTTACGAGAGCCAGGGAGACGACAATAAACACTGGAGAGTGATTACCAGAGCGCTGTTTGGGCTATCTGCTTCCTTCCTGCCAAAATACATTCTGTTCTCTCTCGTTTGGCTTGAGCGTTCTGAAGCTCCCAGCTCTCTCCCAGGTCCCTCCCTCCCCCCCTTCCCCCCTCCCTCCCTCTCCCTCTCTCCGTTACCTGGATTACAGACAGGGTTCTATTTTTAACCAACTGTCGCGTCACCAAGGCCCATCCAGAGTTCTGGAGATAAGATCAGAGTTGGGAAGTCTTTCATCTTTGGCTTTTTCTACTTTAAGCAGATTGCACCACAAAGTCTATCTAGATCTCTGTTACTCTCTCTTTCTCACCCACACAAACTCACAAACACACACACACACACACACACACACATAAAGAAGCATGCGAGAAAGCCAGGATCCTGCCCGCTTGTTCTATGTGTTTGAGAGGCTTGGGGGAGGAAATGGACACATTTCCCATATGACTGTAGTGTGACTATACATGCATCAATCAGCCAATGGCCTCTCCTAGGGGGAACATTATCTCATCAACAACCTAAAGAACTGATGGCAAAAACCAATTTATGACCGTGAGTAGTCACTTAACACCAGGAAGTGCATTCTTAGTGCTCTCTACTCAGTTCTGCTCTTCTTCCCCATCAGCCCTCTTCTTTCTGTCAAAAGTGTGATTTTTATTTCCTGTTCTCATCTCCCCCATGTGACACAGTGTGCTAACAGTACTTGGTGTGAGAAAACTTCCCTTGGAAAAACATTAATGTCATTAAACTGGCCTTTGATCTTTACATCTATGCAATGCATGCATTTTGTGTATAAGTGTGTTAATTCATACCATAAAAACCCACTGGATGTATATTTGTGTATATTTTATACACATGTGACTGTATACTTAATTCCTTAATTGTATTTCCTGATCTGTATTATAGTATATACTAGTGCCTTTACTGCTTAAATCAGTGGTCTTCAACCCTGGTCCTCAGGACCCACTGTCCTGCATGTTTTAGATGTTTCCCTGCTCCAACACACCTGGGGCCTCATGTACAAAGACTTGCGTGGATTTCCTACTGAAACTTGGCGTACGCCAAAACCCAGAAACTGTCGTACGCACAAATAAATTCAGATGTATCAAAGTGTGCGTAGGCATGAATCCAAGCACGTTTCTTTTGTACATCACAATCACCGTGGAATTGAGCGCACATGCAGAGGTGCCGAACTCCTCCCTGTCCACGCCCCCATTTAAATATGCAAATGAATGTTAATAGGCCCTGGACCTGAGATTTCCCTCTTGTGTCTCACATTGCGCATGCTTTTTATGAGATCAGGGCCGACTCTTGGCATAGGCGACATAGGCGGTCGCCTAGAGCGCCATCGGTTGGAGGGGCGCTGCCAGGCACCCTTAATCATGCCGTTTTGTGTGAAGACGTTTTATTAAGTAGAGCCGGCCCTGGATCAGATAAATCAAAATGAGTAGAGGGAAGAAAAGAGTCAATCAGTGGCTTGATAGAAAGCTTTGCAGCTCTAATTTCAATAAAATAAAAACATATGAATGCACACTTGCCCAAATGTGCATTTCGCTGTTTTACTTATGAGCCCGTTATTGTTTGCAAGTAAATCCTTGCGTTCCCTAAAAGCTTGCTCACGTCGGATTGCACTATTTGCAAGGTCCTTAAACAACGCTAACGCTGCCATTGTTAATACCATTTTCTTCATCACTTTGCGCATGCTTTTATATTCACCTATACGATTACAAACGCCTGGGTGTGTAAATTGTTCATGACAGTGTCTCTGATGTGCACATCACTCTGATGACTGTTTTCACATTATTAACAGTTTCCCAGCATCACCTCTAAGTGTCGCCAAATGAACAATAGCTGTAGAAACGTGCGTACGACAGCTATGAAGTTGGTGTGGGGCACCGCACATTTCCACGGTCATTTCACGTTTGATACATCTGAACGTGAGCGTGGGAAAGGACGTACGCCACGTTTTTGTGCGTACGCAACCTTTGTACATGAGGCCCCTGATTCTAATGCATGGGTCGTTATCTAGCTCTGAAGAATCCTGGTAAACGATCATGCATTAGAATCAGGTGTGTGGGAAGGGGGAAACATCCAAAACATGCAGGACAGTGGGTCCTGAGGACCAGGGTTGAAGACCACTGCCTTAAATCATTTGTGCATGTGACAGTGAGCCGCTGTTTCCCCTTGGGAATCAATAAAGTATTTCTGATTCTAATTCTGAAAAACACACATCACATGCGGTTCTATGTTCCCAGTATGAACAGATGTTCTCACCCATGCCTGAGTCCTTCTTGGTTCCATCTGAGATGATCTCCACATGATCTCCATCCACATCGTAGCTGAAGAAGTCGTTCAGGTACGTTTTAGACCTTTGACCCCCAAACACATACAGGCAACGGTTTCTCTGGAAGACAGACGGGGGGGGGGGGGAATGGGAACAGGAAAAAGATGCCATTTAGTTGAAATAGTTTATGTGTTTTGAACTGATCCTTGGCACTGTCCGTTCACATTTTCCTTGGCTTCCTTGAGAATTGCTCACAGCATATTTTGGCTGTCAACGGCAGCACACAACAGCAGGAGATGAATGTTAGCGAGTTTCCATCTCCATGGAAATAAACTGTCACATTTCTTGCTAAGTGTTATTGAGCATTTTAGAAATGCTTTCTGTAGAAGCCTTTATAGCTGTTGCCCTCAGTAGAACTGTTGATTGGCGTTTCAGCCAATAGAAAGCGACAGTCTTTTGAACGACCATAATTCCTACGGTTCTGCTCCAGGTTTTAAGATGATTCCCTGCTCCAACACACCTGATACAAATTAATGGATCGTTATACTGTTATAGTGCATGATGCTAGGACCATTCATTTGAATCAGGTGTGTTGGCGCAAGAAAATATCCCAAAAAATTGCTGTACAGGTGTTCCCTAAGGTTCAGTGTTGGGACCGCTGCCCTTGTGGGCCAGAGCTGACTCACAGTGTGGAAGAGCATGCAGTGGCCAATGCGGGACTGGACATCTTCAGGGCCGGCGTTGCAGGAGTCCTCCCTGAGCAGGCTCCAGGAGGCCAGCTGGCAGTGGAAGGCGTACAGGCCGCTGAACTGGGGCTCGGACGTGCGACTGTCCTCCACGCTGCCATTGCAGGTCAGGATGCGTCCGCCGAACGTGTAGATCATGTGCTTCTCTGAGTCCATGCACATCTGGGTGGAGAGGGGGGGGAGGGAGGACAGACGGCCATTTGTATGAGGAAATCAGGAATGAGTTGGAACAAAGAGGAACGGGAATATAGGGGGAATGAGAGGAACATAATATTTGGTTTACACATCTGGATCTCACTGTTGAGTCACAAGGCAGTGGAAAGTAGGGCTGACAACAAATCATTGACATTGGACTCTGAAAATAGTTGGCAATAAATCTGGATTCATAGCGTCAGTCCAGGTTTGCAGGCATGCGAGTCTGTGTCTGAAAAAAGGATTCCAATCGTTGCAGCATCATAGTGGAAGTTTTGGGAGGCTATTTGAAGGAAGCTCCAGGGTTCCAATAACTGCACCTTCCACTATGTTTTCTATTAAACCTCTTGGAACTGGCAAAGATAGCAGTTCTTTGCCTGCATTTGCATATACAAAATACATGAATCTTTGTGAATGTGACTTCCTTCACAGACTGCAGTGTGTGGCCTGTTAAAGCAATCATCTTTTTTGCACGACCTGCTAACATTCATTTTTGTTTGAAATTACTTGTAATTTTTGTCATGTGGTCTTGATTGTTTTATGGTATTCTTATTATTATGCAAATGTACACGTTACCTCAATATGTCTTAACGGTGCAAATGCTTTTGACTGAGGATTTTACAAGACATTCACAAGGATTTCACAACAGACTTCATGTGGACTAAGTACCGTTCAGGAATTTTACTTTGATCATTCAAAAGATGACTGGATTACATCTGTTTTAATCTCTCGGTTGTCCAACTCCTACAATGTACATTTGAATAATGTTTCGCCATTGTCAATTTGCAATAAATATAATAATAAAACAGCTGTTAATACAATTTATCGATGAAGTTATTGTCGTTAGTTGCAGCCTCAGCAGGAAGGCCAGGAACACATTTTTTCAACTGAATTTAAAAAGGTGGATAACAGGAAGATCTGTCATGAACCTTCCATATCCTCAAACCAATACTGCACATGTGCAGGCCAGGGTTCGATTCCCAGCCAATGCTTTTAACATGAGTGTGCCTGCAATGTCCCCACTGTGGGACTAATAAGGAATAATCTTATTTTATAGACCAGATTATGTTCCAGATTATTACTAGTGTGTTTTATCTTTGTTTGTAGTTAGAGCTTGCGGTGCTTGCAGTTATAGGAAAGGTAGTGTGTTTGTGTGTGTGTGCGTGTGTGTGTGTGTGTGGGGAGGGGCTACCGGGGGGGTTACCTGGTGGTCGAAAACCAGTTTGGGCCCTCCGTCGGCGGACGTGTCCTCGCTGAGCAGCGTCCAGGTGTTGGCGTCGATGTCGTAGCGGTAGAAGTCGCTCTTCAGGGACTTGCTGTTTCGCACGCTGGAGTCCAGGTAGCGTCCCAGCGTGTAGATCTGCCTGCGCTGGGAGTC
The DNA here is from genome assembly GCA_030340665.1 of Neosalanx taihuensis. Taxonomy (NCBI): domain Eukaryota; kingdom Metazoa; phylum Chordata; class Actinopteri; order Osmeriformes; family Salangidae; genus Neosalanx; species Neosalanx taihuensis. The sequence goes on from CM059307.1 coordinate 9,191,543, forward strand.
CATGCACATCTTGTGGCACGAGCGAGCGCTCGGCCCGCTCTACAACACGGACATTGAGTCACTCGGCAGACGCTCTTGCCCAGAGCAACTTACAGCAACGGGAACTGAATCAGCAATCGAACCGGCAATATTCTGATTACTAGCCTGAGTCCCTAAATGCTCCTGACTCCCAGAGGAGACCAGCCCTGTCTGAATGATCGGCCTTTAAAAAATGTAAAATATATATATATATTTTGTAATTTAGCAGACACTGTTATCCAGAGCGACTTACAGCAAGTACAGGGACATTCCCCCTGAGGACAGTAGGGTGAAGTGCCTTGCCCTGGTCATGCACAAGGTCACGTTGCCACAGCTGGGGTTTGAACCCGAGACCCTTTTGATTACTAGCCCAACGCCCTAACGCACTGCACCACATGACCCCGGTCTTAACTATGCCCTGAGGAAAGTCCTGGTTTGGAATCTTCTGGTAGCTCACCTCTTTCTCTGTGTCTCTGGAGATGCATGCCCACTGGTTCTCCTGGACGCTGTAGGCCCAGAAGTCAGCCAGGTCCTGTGTTCCATCCCAGCCCCCGAACAGGTACACCGTCTCTGCAGGGACGACGGGAGGACAGAGCCTGTCAACGTCTCTACACAGACACGTACAAACAACTGTGGTTCTTTTAGTGGTTAAACTGGTTGACTCCTCAATGTTCTGTTTCCATTTCCCATTCCTAGATGACTATGGTGCCCAAGTGTTTGAGATGCGTGGTGGAGGTTTCCTCTAGGATGTCAGGTGACCCTGGGTCATTAGCATGCCAGAACACTGGACAGAGCTCACTGTGCAAGGCCTGAGAGATAGAGGGGGCAGAGCACAGCTCTCTCTCACACACACACACACACACACACAATAAAAGTCTTTGTCTTTACGACTGAACGAGGAGGAGAAAACAAACACGGAAACATTAAAAAAACACTCGTTAAATTTGACGTGCCATTTTGGACTTCCCCAGAAGTCAATGTATTGTTTCTGAAACTAGGACATCACATTTACATGTATTCATTTAGCAGACGCTTTTATCCAAAGCGACTTACAAGAGAGAGCTTTTACGAAGAGCATTAGTTTTGGGAATTGTCCTTACTGGCTTAGAGTTGCCACAATATTCGGTCATTCAGTATGTTTACATGTGCATTAATATTCCACTTTTATTCCAAAGATTCTGATGCTCAGAATTGTATATAGTCCTGTAAGCATTATATTACATTATTCTGAATTAGACTCTATTTCAAACTTAGTATTTTCCGATGATAAGGGATATGTCAATATAATTCACTACTATTCCGTGTATTTAATTTAATGTAATATTTATTTGACCTAAAATGCTCCAGTGTGTATTGTGTTTTTATTGATGTCATGTGTGTATTCTTTTATGTGAAGCACTTTGGCCAACTGAAGTTGTTTTTAAATGTGCTATATTTACATAGATAATAAAAGGACAGATTTACATTTATTCATTTGGCAGACGCTCTTATCCAGAGGGACTTACAGTAAGTACAGGGACATTCCCCCTGAGGCAAGTAGGGTGAAGTGCCTTACCCAAAGACACAACATCATGTTGACACAGCCAGGGTCTGAACCCTTCTGATTACTAGTCTGACTCCTTAACTGCCTGCGTCACATGACTCCCCCACTCTGTATAAATAAACTGACTAACCAATAAAGTGACAATTCTGAGAAGCTTCCTTACCTGTCTGAACATCGATCACCATCTGATGTCCACCCCTCATTCCTGGCCTGTTATCTTCCCCATCACCTACACACACAAGGTGAGGAACACAGTGGGAGGAGGGGGGAGGGCAGGAGGGGGGAGGGGGAGGGCAGGAAGTGGGAGGGGGAGGGCAGGAGGGGGGAGGGCAGGAGGGGGGAGGGGGAGGGCAGGAGGGGGGAGGGCAGGAGGGGGGAGGGGGAGGGCAGGAAGTGGGAGGACATTGGGGATGTTTTTTTCAAAGAAATAACACAAGGAGAACAAAAAGCGAGAGAAAAAAACTTCACTACGAAGTGGAGGAACAGGTGTCGTGCAGAAGACGTTATTAAGAATGAAACGCAGAATTCCCTGCTTGGAAAACAAACGAGTCTCACTGTTCATGTCGTCTTGGCTGTTTTCTTGGTTGGAGCTTAGAACTTTGTTACATTTTGGGATGATCTGGCTCCATCTTGGCTTGTACTCCTGCTGGCTGATGTAGTGGTTAAACAAACCGTCTAAATAAAGACAATAAAGGATAGATTTACATTTAGTCATTCAGCAGAGGTTCTTATCCAGAGTGACTCACAGCAAGTACAGTGACATTCCCCCCTGAGGCAAGTAGGGTGAAGTGCCTTGCCCAAGGACACAAAGTCATATAGCCACAGCGGGGGCTCGATCTCACAACCTTCCAATCATGAAGCCAACGCCTTAACCCGTTGAGCCATCTGACTCCCTGGGTAGGGTGAGGTGCCTTGCCCAAGAACACATCATGTGGCCTTAACCGGGAATCGAACTTAAGATGACTAACTTTACACCCTAACACCGCGCCATATGACTCTCCACCCTATCCCACTCCACATATTTAAACACTCACTAACGTCTATTGAAATACTCCAATGTCAAGGGAAACCGATCCTCCTTCAGATGTCCCTCAGGTATTTAGTGTTCTGACCTGTTTCTCCCTCACATTACCTCATTGGTTTAATATGGTTTAATAACACTTTGCCTCCAGGAGACTGAGGTACATGCATCTGTGGAACAGCACTAACATTTACCCTGATCAGAATCTGTAGAATCAACAGTCACAAGACGAGTCTTAGCTCACAACAATGTAGCTGATCTGTTAGCTTTGTTGGGTACTTAATTATTCATTATTACTCTTAACAGAATACATAAAAAGTTGCTACCATGTGCTAACAACGTCTTGACACAATGAGGATCATGGTTATTTAGTGTCTGACGAACATAACACAGATGCAGTCTAACGCAACTAAATCAGAAGCTAAGCTCTTGAGGACGGCTCGACGAGCCGACCATGACACCATCGACCAAGCCCACATGTGATCCCCAACCCTGGTCCTCAGGGCTCCACTGTCCTGCATGTTCTAGATGTTTCCCTGGTCCTCAGGGCTCCACTGTCCTGCATGTTCTAGATGTTTCCCTGGTCCTCAGGGCTCCACTGTCCTGCATGTTCTAGATGTTTCCCTGGTCCTCAGGGCCCCACTGTCCTGCATGTTCTAGATGTTTCCCTGGTCCTCAGGGCTCCACTGTCCTGCATGTTCTAGATGTTTCCCTGGTCCTCAGGGCCCCACTGTCCTGCTTGTTCTAGATGTTTCCCTGGTCCTCAGGGCTCCACTGTCCTGCATGTTCTAGATGTTTCCCTGGTCCTCAGGGCTCCACTGTCCTGCATGTTCTAGATGTTTCCCTGGTCCTCAGGGCTCCACTGTCCTGCATGTTCTAGATGTTTCCCTGGTCCTCAGGGCCCCACTGTCCTGCACGTTCTAGATGTTTCCCTGGTCCTCAGGGCCCCATTGTCCTGCATGTTCTAGATGTTTCCCTGGTCCTCAGGGCCCCACTGTCCTGCACGTTCTAGATGTTTCCCTGGTCCTCAGGGCTCCACTATCCTGCACGTTCTAGATGTTTCCCTGGTCCTCAGGGCCCCACTGTCCTGCACGTTCTAGATGTTTCCCTGGTCCTCAGGGCCCCACTGTCCTGCATGTTCTAGATGTTTCCCTGGTCCTCAGGGCTCCACTGTCCTGCATGTTCTAGATGTTTCCCTGGTCCTCAGGGCCCCACTGTCCTGCATGTTCTAGATGTTTCCCTGGTCCTCAGGGCTCCACTGTCCTGCATGTTCTAGATGTTTCCCTGGTCCTCAGGGCCCCACTGTCCTGCATGTTCTAGATGTTTCCCTGGTCCTCAGGGCTCCACTGTCCTGCACGTTCTAGATGTTTCCCTGCTCCAACACACCTGATTCTAATGAAGGAGTCTGTATCTAGCTCTGAAGAATCCTGGTAATGAACATGCATTAGAATCAGGTGTGTGGGAAGAGGTAGACATCTAAAATATGCAAGACAGGGCCCTGAAGTGTGTGTGTGTGTGTGTCTGTGTGTGTGTGTGTGTCTGTCACCTGTTACAGCTTTGTCGATGAGCTCCTCGCAGGCATCAAAGTCCCCCCGGAGGACCAGGCGGTCATGCAGGTGTGTGAGCATGGGGTGCTCCAGAGCGATGCGGGTCTTCTTCTGCAGCGACTCGAACGCCTCCGTGTAGTTATGCTGCCGGAAGTGCTTCAGGCACAAGCGGATGGCCTCCTGTTCTCTGTACTACTGGAACATGGTGGGATGGGCTTTTATTGGCAACAACATTCAATACATGCTAACAGTCCCGGCATTTAACAACATTCAATCTGCTCTTCCAATAATCCAGTGACTGGAATTTGTTCTTGCTTTTCAACGTGCTGCTGATATGGCTGAGTGCAGGGGTGTCGAACTGGTGCCACCCAGGGCCAAGAGCAAGAGAGGGCAATTCAGGTCCTCGAGGACTACAATCCTGAAGATTTTACATGTTTCCCTGCTCCGGCACACCTGATTCTACCACAGAGCTCGAAAACGACCTGTTCATCTGAATCAGGTGTGCTAGACCAGGGAAACATCTTAATCCTTCAAGACGGCTCTCGAGGACCGCCCACCCTTGGCCAAGAGGGTGCAGAGGGTAGCTTTTAAACTACTTAATTTTTGCGTTCATATTTTTATATTCTTATCTTTTCTTTTATACTGATCCGTATATGTTTTTTGTTGGCACCCATCTGCCACACTAAATTCTGTGTATGTGCAAACGTACATGGCGAATAAACCCACTTTGATTCTAGTTCTGAGAGTGCTTTTATGTCATGTTGTGCAGGTTGCTGCCCAGTCTGAGTTAAAGAAGACTTGAACTACTGCTAACCCTCCACCCTCCAGGTACATGTGTGTTGCTGTGGGTGGGATGCAGGCCTCATGTGTGTTGCTGTGGGTGGGATGCAGGCCTCATGTGTGTTGGGGTGGGTGGGATGCAGGCCTCCAGGTACGTGTGTGTTGCTGTGGGTGGGATGCAGGCCTCATGTGTGTTGCTGTGGGTGGGATGCAGGCCTACCTTGCTGTACCAGTTCAGGCAGGGCTGCACCACCTCTGGGTCCTCGATGCCGTGCAGCTCTATGTACCAGATGCTGAAGTTGAAGCTCGGACCCCAGGACATCAGAGGCACTGAGAGGAGGCAGAGGGAGGGAGAAAAACAATGAGACAACTTGGCACTTACATGTATGTTTCATAATCTATAAGCCCACTATGTTCAGGGTCTATCACGTTGTTATGATCAGTGACCGAAGCTCTTTTGTAAAGCTCTCTCTTGTTGCTTTGGATAACAGCGTCTGCTAAATGAATAAATGTAAAAAGAGTGGGAGAGAGAGCGAGACAGGGAGTGAAAGAAACAATGACAGAACGAGAGAGCGAGACAAACAGAACGAGAAAGGGAGAAAGAGAGGAACAATGAGAGAACGAGAGGGAGAGAGCGAGATAGAACAAGACAGAAAGAGAGAGGGAGAGCGATAGGAAATAAAAACAGACAAAAGGAATGAGAAGACCTGAGATTAAGAGATGGACAAAGAGACATAAGTACTAACATGGAGGAAGTGATGAGTGATAACCCTAACCTTCGGCCCTCTAATCACATCAAGCAGGACTCCCTCCTGACCGAGAGGCTCGTTCATCCTCACCTATTTTGACAAATCTGCAGGGAAACATCTGCTCGTCAATCTTGTGCTTCAAGGTGAACGTCTCCTTGTTGTAGTCATTCTTAAGGCCGCTGGGGAGGACAGGAAACAGGATGACGTCAGAAGATGACATCAGCTCATTTCCCACAAGGTTTTAATGAGAACCAAGCGAGAACCAAGACATTACGTTTGGCTGAGTGATGGGAAATACTAAGGAAATGACAACAAAAAAAGAAAATAATAATAAAACATGTGCTAGGTCATCAATGATGTAGTAGCTGGTGATTGGTTGTCCCTCCACCCTCACCTGGAGAGGAGCTCTGTCATGTTCTCTTCACTCATGCCACCAAACACCTTGAACTTCTTCAGGTTGCACACGTGAGTCTTCTCATACTTTCCAAACGTGATGCTCTGGACTATCGCTGGCCTCTCCATTTTTAGAATCAAGTACTGAAGGAAATAATAGAATGAGAGAATTTGCGTCAGAGAGAAATGGAAGGGGAGAGAGAGAGACAGGTCTATATTACCAGATTACCCAACATTATTGCAGCTGTAACTCCTGTAACTCGCTCCACACTGCACAATCAATCAATCATTTATTTATTAAAGGCCACACAACAGAGTTGGTGGAATTTTCTTTCGGTACAGCAGTTAAGCTCACATCTCTCAAGTTCCATCAACAGCATCAGAAAAAAATACAACAGAAACACACATTTATACAGGTTACATCAAGACAGTGATTCATTTAAAGTCTGTATAGCTGTTGGAAAGAAGCTAAGGTCTTGAACCCAGGATGTTCGACATGGGAGAAGGACTCTCTAACCAGGAGGCTAAAGAATACAACCTCTAACAATCAGTCACTACAGTATCCTTTGAGATCAGAGAAGTGAGGTTTACACACACAGCCACTACTAGCTGGCCTCCATTACACAACACAGCAGTACAGACACAGGCTGGCTAGTTTGTCAGTTAAAGCACCTGAACTCACACTAAGCTCAGGATTACTGGCCCTGCAGCCACTGACAGGCTTGAAAAGTAACAGACATTCAAGCAGGAACCATCAACCAACCCTGGAGACTCAGCTTCCAACAATCCCCTGTTCTGTAGATTAAATGGATGCATGAGGGAGCCAACTTGCCCAAGTCAGTGAGTGGATCCCTGTTGTGAGCTTGGCTCATTAGCATGTTTCTAGGTGAATTCAGAGTACCTTGTTTTTCGTGATATAAGCTGCTACTTTTATTCTTTCGCTTTGCACCCTGCGTCCAGAACAGATGCGGCTCATCTATGTATTTTTCTGGGCTGATGTGGATTTATATCATACTGCAACTTCATCGACAACGACATCTGTGGCTTGTATATGAAGATATAAAATTCTAGCTAAATTTCGTTGGTGCGGCTTTTAAACAGGTGCGCTCATTAGCCCCGACATTTATTTTACATTAGACCGAGTCAGTACCTACAAATTGCATGTGTAGCAAAACTGGGGCTTGTTTGGTTGCTGAATACGTTTATTTAGAGGACCAGTTTATTAAAGACACTCAGACTTTAGGGTATACAAAATGTAAGGCTGTAATATCCTAGTTGAGATGTGATGCTGGATTGCTGTGATGTAAGGAAGATGTGATTTATCTTCGGGTTTCTGTGCAGGTGGGCGTGGCACATTACTTGTGGCGGGTAGTTGCTCTCTGACGACCATCTGGAAGACTGATCATTAGGTTTGTCTACCAAGATGTTCCTGTAGAAAGATGGAAAGGGAACACGTAGCGAATAAGCATTAAACACTGAAAGGTAACCCTAGGGTCCCTCCAAGGTAGCAAACGAGTGAGCTGGACAGGACACTGATGCACAAGGCAAGCGAGTACTGTCCAGCCACGCTAACTTGACCTTACTTGGTCAGGAAATCAAGCATCACACAATAAACACACACAACAGGAACAGTGACTGCTGCTGGAGCAACAACAGGATGATCTGTCAACTCTAATGCTAGCAACTAGTTTAGCTATCTTAAGCAGGCCAGCTTTACCAAGTTAGAGCTAGCTAACATTAACCAAATAATCATCGTAATTGTAAATCACTGCAATGACTAATGTTTTGGTTAGGCAACTTAATAAAAAGTGTTTCTAAGATAGCGACCGACCCAACAACTGAATGCAATCAAATATAATAATAATATAATAAGGTGATGGTGCTCGCTAATGCTAGTGCTAGCTATCTAGCTAACGATGATGGGTGAGTGGGCTCACTGTCAGCTAGGCCAAAGCAAGATTATTCCGGTGTTTTATGGTCACAAAATACAAGGAAACCACGGAAACGAATGCATTAAACGTGTCTGTTCTCATGTTCATTACTCACTCTGGCAAATACGTGGAGGAGTAAGAGCTCCATTTAAAGACGCTGAAGGAGAGGACTCTGTTCTCTGAAACGGCAGCCATTTTGTTACACAAAATAACAAGCGAACATTTAGACAGCAGAGAGAAGGAGAGAGAGACAAGGTTTAAAGAGACACGCACATAGGAGTGGAGAGAGAGACAAGGTTGAAAGAGACACACAGAGAGATACAGAGAAGGACTGAGACGAGGTTTAAAAAGACACACACAGAGGAGGACTGAGAGAGACAAGGGTTAAAGAGACAAACACAGAGACAAGGTTTATAGAGACAAACACAGAGAAGGAGAGAGACAAGGTTTAAAGAGACAAACAGAGAGAAGGAGAGAGAGACAATGTTTAAAGAGACAAACGCAGAGAGAGGAGAGAGAGAGACAAGGTTTAAAGAGACAAACAGAGAGAGAAGGAGAGAGAGAGACAATGTTTAAAGAGACAAACACAGAGAGAGAAGGAGAGAGAGAGACAAGGTTTAAAGAGACAAACACAGAGAGATAGGGAAGACCTGAGAGAGACAAGGTTTAAAGAGACAAACAGATACAGAGAAGGCCTGAGAGAGACAAGGTTTAAAGAGACAAACACTCCACAGCTTTAGAGAGAGACAGATAAATATAATGGGAAAATTGCAGTTTGCAACTGTAATGTAAAGTACAACACTCAACAGTAACATATTCAAATATAAAAATACAAAGTACAGGGTAGCATAAAATACGAGATTTGATAAGGATCTACGTAAGGGTGCTAAAAATAATGATATCATACATACTGAATCATTTACATTTATTTATTTAGCAGATAATTTAGCAAATATTGTGTAATAAAGTATGAAATTACACACAGAAACGACAATTATTTGTACACATTTTTTATATACCTATGATGTGACATATAAAGCACATTGATCGTTATATAAATGTCTTCAGAGTGATTTGGCTAGAAAAAATGTAACTGACATTTTTAATCTGTTGTATGGGAAAGAGGAGATGGAAAAAATTGACAAATTGGCTTCTAAAGCTCAAAGAAACTATTAAATACTATTAAAATTATTACTAAGAAAAACTATTTCCCTAATTGTCTGCTAAAAGAATAATTGTAGAGGTACACAGCTTCCATTCAGCTCCCATTCCAAGTATGTTGTCATTGTCTATTTTAATGTTATTTTTGCCTGGAGTTGGGCATTTTGGACAGTAATTTCCTCATAATTAAGTCATGCGGTCTGCAGGTATGGTCCACAATATGATGTGTCCCATCCATTCTAAGAGGCGTCATGACTAATGTTGGTGACTAAGCTTCTTTGAAATGAGTCAGGATGCTTCCAGGAAGGTCTTTCAAGTTCCAGTTATCACAACAATATTTCTCCTCTGTCTTACTCTCTCACTTCCTGTCAGTATGCTTGTGCATCCTAACATTTAACATTTAAGCATCGGGAGTCTGAATTTAAAAAAGGGTATTTTAAATTGTATTTGTTGAGATTATAGTTTTTCCTGGTTGTTAGTTGGCTATGCCCGAGTTGGCTTGGAACATTCTAGAGGAGAAGAGGATTCGAGCCCAGCCAAGGTTGAGGAGAGGTGTCTTTTGTTTTGGAAGTTGTAATCCTCTCTAATGCACACTGCAGGGGGTCTGTGAGCAACAGAACACCCGGACCTCTGGTATGTTCACACGGTCCTAGTTGGCTGTGTGGGGCGGTCTAATCAATGACACCATAGAACTGAGAGGAAAGGGAGGGCTGGTGAGGGCTGGTGAGGGGTGGGGGCATACAACACTAAAGTCCTCACACTGTCTATGTTATTAACTGGAAGAACTTTGATCTTAAATGCAAGCTTTAATCCTCTCAATTTTGGGGGAAGGGCCATTTTTGTTTTGCGTTGGCAAAGTCTGGATGGGTAAGCAAGCCTGTGTTAGTTGATAGTTCTTGCTGTCAGTCAGCTATAGGCTTGCGTTAACTTTAGTTATTTGATCACTTATATGACTTATTGTACCGGATAAGTAGCTGCTATTTTGTCAACAGTTACAATTGTAGTCTCATGTCATAGGGAGTGGCTGAGTGCTTAGGGCGTGGGCAAGTGATCAGAATGTTTCCAGTTAGATTCCTGACTTAGGCAACATGATGTTGTGTCCTTGGGCATCGTCAAGGCACTTCACCCTACTTACCTCAGGGGTAATGTCCCCGTATGTACTGTAAGTAGCTCTGGATGAGAGCGTCTGCTAAATGACTACATGTAAGTGTAAATATGTTCTTTACCCTGCCTACTGCTCTGCCACAGCTCATAAGTGCGTCATCATAAATGATATCATATTCATGACCTCATTGAGCATGGAGGAAATGGCTGAAGCCTTCTTTAATTCTGTCGTGACCAGTGCCCCCCCCCCCACTCCCCTTAGATCTGGTATGCCTATATATACTCGGTAGAGAGAGTCAGAATGATACCTAACAGGCGGAAGTGAAAGTCAGAACCACTTTCTGGATGGTTCTTTTCTGCTCATTCATGATTCTTGACGCTTGGTTGCGGTTGGTTGGTTGGTTGGGATCAGGTGGGAGGTCCCTTTAAGTTTCCATGAAAAGAGGCCTCAGTGTGTCACATGATGGACATGAGGGACAGACACACGGAGGGTTTCCTGGGCTGATGAAAAAGAGAGACAATCTGCGCAATAATCTGCCAACACGTTGTGGTCTCACTCCTGCAGCACTGAGGACCAGAGAGGAGGGGGGGGGGGGCAGGGGCGGCAGAGGGGGGCCAGGGGCGGCCCCGAGGCGCTCGTGAATGTGTGCTCCGCAGACGGGACATGTCAGCCGCTTCGTGATTGCACCTGCCGTAACATGACTGTTCGCCCTAAAGTTCATGTTTATTCTACCATCGCTTTGGAGCGTGAATTTGGTCTTATTACAACGTGAGTAAAGTTATTTTATGTTTATTTTTTTACCTTTACATAATCTATTTCAGATTGTTGATAGCTTACATATGAATTTCGTCTCGTGTGTTTTTATGTCAGTTTTCGGAAGAAGCGAAGGTTATTTGATGGGTTATTTCTACATGGTGTTGATAGTGTTCTGTATCCTGCTTTCTGGCAGCAATAAGAACATATCTGGGTTTTATCGTCTGCAACGTCCGCATTCCAGTTAGTGTGGCGCATGTCAGGCTGCAGTTGTCCATTTATCCAGCCAGATCTGCTTTAGATGTTGTGTTTTAGAGCCTCCATCATACAGCTGGACTAGACCTCATCACGCCCTGTTAGCAGAGCCTGGTTCAATGGGATAACAGCATAATGCCCGAACGAGAACATTAGGCTATCTTTAATTTGACATAACAATGAATAGTTATGTGTTGGGGTTTAACTTGCACTTGGCTGTCAGCTACTTCTGCAGACTGTCGCTCGAGCGCGTCACGCATGCAAGTTGCGCAGATGTTCCATTAGGCGTCATGTTATCTTTTTAACAGTAATAATTAGTTGTACAATGCTTAAACTGGAAAATGCAACTGCATTTGGATTGTACATTGTGGTTGGTAGATACAACTTTTTATGAGCTTTATTATCGCCACCATCAAAGATAATCTGGGTTATAAAGGATGATAAAGATGGAGGTTCTGGCTTCATCAGTGCTTTACAGTGTTCTACATGATCTTTAAAGGATGATATGTTTATCAAACGTGGCAAAACATGCACCGTCACTCCCTTGTCTGTAAGTGTGGTGCCAACGACGAAAACAACCTGGCACCTGACAGTGTGGCACGAGCACCGGGCTCGGGAGCGCGCCTGGCACCTGACCGTCTGTGTGGCACGAGCACCAGGCTCGGGAGCGCGCATCAGCGCTACGCACTTTGTTTCTGTTTTCTCTTCAAATAGAACAGGATGAACACATGCATCCAAATCACACACTATCGTTACATACTAACGGTAAACATTTAATATTGAAACGATCTATAAATATGCTAGCCTACACTCTCCATCAGGGGCGTTAGACCTGAAGCTGGGGCACAAGCCCCCTATTCATATCCCTTTATGTTTTGCTGAGTCTTTAGAGCACAGTGCACTACTCAGCAATAGAAACTCCCCCTGCTTAACCCACTATCCAACAGTTCAGGGACGCAAGTTTGCTATATACGTTTACTATACTCAATAGTTAATGCGCGCCAATACTGTTTTTGTAATATTGTTTTTATGTTTCAAGGTGAAAATTAAGATGATCAGTAAGTCTATCATTCAGGAAGTTTCTTTAGCTTTGTCATGTTTTCTTAACCTAGACCTCTATTCTGACTTGCGTGCCAAGTTCGAACCCTGGCCCTCTGCGCGTGCTCAGAAGCGCGTGCTGACATTCTGCAGGCATCAGTGTGTTTGGATGAACTGTGTATTGTATTGACTGAGCTTCTGCGTTCAGTTGCCCCAGGATTATCAATCTAAATGAATGCACGGACTAATAAAGTAAACTGTTAACACTCAAACTTGAGATGTTACTGCGGCACAGCAGATTCATACTGGGGCACGTGCCCCCTAGCCACGCCCCTGCCCTGCATCCTTAAGCCAAACACACTGATAAGACCAAAACACAATCTCTCATTTTAAAATGAAGCTATTTGATTAGAGCTAAGCAGCGAAGCTGCGACGGCACCTATTGTCTGTGTTAGTTGTAATATTCATGTCATTAAGCCTTTTAATATTATGATTAATATCCTGCCGTGGGAATATTTGGCAACCCATGTTCAACGCTCATTGGGAACTTCTAATGTTTGTCACTAAGTTTAATGTCTACCTCTTTATACACTGTAGCAGGGGTGTTCAATCCTGGTCTTGGAGGGCCACTGACAGTTTTAGATGGTTCCCTGCTCCAACACACCTGATTCTAATTATCAGGCTTCCACAGAGCTTGGTAATAACGTTTTCATTAGTTGTGGAGCAGGGAAACATCTAAAACTGTCAGGACAGTGGCCCCCGAGGACCAGGATTGAACAGCCCTGCTCTAGCACCACCAATGGATTAAAGTTTCAGCTGTGTTTACACACAAAACATTCAAACCATTTCCGAAAATTGCATCTGCTGCGGCTGCATGAAACATATTTTTTGTTGTTGCTGCGTTGACATCAGTCACTGCAGAGAAAGCATGGTTTTCTGACTTTATCGCTGGTAAACTGCATGGTTACAAATATCATTCATGCAGCGCTGCAGCCGGCTGACTTGAAGCAGTGATCTCTGGTTAAATTCCCCCCCCCCAGTTGAAACAGGGCCAAGGCAAAGTCACTGAGACATGTCCATCAGAGCATGTTTACATGTATTCATTTAACAGACACTTTTATCCAAAACAACTTCCGAGAGAGAGTTTTACAAAAGAGCATCGGTCACTGAGCATAACAACATGATAAACCCCAAACATTGCAGGTAGTCAGATTAGGAAACATACATAGTGGGAAACCAAACAAGTATCAAAGAGAAGAACCATAAGAACCATAAGAGATAACTGGCCAACAAGAGCAACAAGTCCCTCAATAAGAGTCATTGTGATCCTGGTTGGAACTAACATCAGGTCCAGCAGTCAATCCTAAGTACTGTTGGTACAGGTAGAGAAATGTGTTGATTGTCAACTTTGTGCTTCTGTGATAGTAAAGTGTTACAAGTATACTATAAACCATGAACCTAAATAAGGGATTCAGAGGATTCAGGGTTTGGTTCACAAATACTGACATAAAATGTACATATGTAATTCCTGTTACTGCTTTTATTGCCGAGTATAATCAAATCACAGAGGATTTGTAGAGCAGTAAGGGCTCCTGCATGAGTGCATTAATTAGCAAACAGCCTGGAAATACGTCCTCAAAGAAGCAAGGAGATTAGTGACATATTCAAAATGTCTCCAGTGTCACTAGAGTACAGAGGTGTTATAACTGCGTGTATGTGTGTTCAAAGTTATATGTGAGCTTGTGTAATGGAGGCCAGCTAGTAGTTGCTGGTCCTCTGATGTCAAAGGATGCTGTAGTGACTGATGTTAGGGGTTGCAGACTTTAGCCTCCTGGTTAGAGCGTCCGTCTATCATGCTAAAAATCCTGGGTTCAATACCCGCGCAGTGCGGAACCAGAGGACCTGATTATGGGGATTACATTCGCAGGGAAAAAATTACATTCTGTGTAAAGGTTTTTACAGTAATGTGTGTGCTCTTACAGTCAAATGAAGTTTCTAAAGCAAACATACACATGTTAAACTGTAATCTATTGGTCTGTTGGTGAGGTGTTAAAAACACAATGTAGTGTTTGTGTGAATCAGTTTCTTCCCAGCCTCTTGATTATGAATACCATTCACACTCTTCTCTCCCTCTCTTGAAGGCAAGACTGCCATATACTTCCTGGGATAATGCCCTGAACAATCACCACATGATAAAACCATATCAATTCAACTGTTGTCATTTGTCCTTTTGTGACTGCACACTTTCTTTGCGGTGTTCTGTTTTGGGTGCATGTGTTTACGTGCCAGAGAGCTGGCGGTAAACCAGCTCTAGTTGTTTTTCCGTTGAGTGTATGTGGTCTTGATTAATGCTCCCATGTGACCTCGTTCGTGTTTGTGTGTGTTCATTTGTATGGATGTGGGAGTGTACCGGTGTGTGTGTGTGTGTGTGTGTGTGTGTGTGTGTGAGTGTGGTGTGTGTAGGTATGTGCGTGGCAAGCATGGCTATGCTTCTGTTTACATGTCATTGGACCTGGAGGAAGTGACGCAGGAAACAGCTGAAAAGCAAGATCTGCAGACATTACACTGCTTCAGAGAGAGAGAGAGAGAGAGACAGAGAGAGAGAGAGAGAGACAGAGAGAGACAGAGAGAGAGAGAGAGAGAGAGAAGCAGTAAAAGAGAGAGAAAGATTTGCATTGGAGAAAATGGAGAGAGAGTAAGAAAGTGGTTCTTCCCTTTGGCACTTGTTTGGTTTCCCACAATGTGTGCGTCATAGTCTGACTACCTGCGATGTTTGAGGCTATCTCGTTGTTATGATCAGTCACTGATGTAAAACTCTCTCTTGTAAGTCGCTTTGGATAAAAGTGTCTGCTAAATGAATACATGGAAATGAATACATGTAAAAAAGATACCGCTATATTAATAAATGTTTACGAGTTCCCAATTCCTTTTTAGTTTGATATTTCACTTTTTCAAGTATTTTCTTTGCATCTTTTTTTCTTTCTATTTTTGTATTCTTTCTATTTTAATGGATTTCTTTTGAACCTGTTTATAAAGCGCTATACTGCTGGCCAGCATGTTTCTCTCCATACGTCTTGTCATGGAAATTAAGCTTATTGGAATTCAAATACGAGAGAGAAAGAGCAAAAGTGAGAGTTGGAGATAAATACTGGGGAGATGAGTCGATATTGTGTTGTCAAGTTTGGTAGGAAGTGGTTTGGGTTCTGCCAAACACCATACATATTAACATTAAAGTCAACGACAGACATGGCTCATCAAACACAAGGTAAACACCAGTTATGTCATGATTATTGGACACCTGTCCTTGAAAGGAGCCGTGATAAACCTGCGAACAAGTAGATACGAAAGAAAAATCTTCTGTATTCTGTTGTATTGATTGTAACAAAGCTGTGTGAGATTAACTCCCTTCCTTTATTTGAACACAACCTCTTGTTTAACATGTCTCATTGGGACACTTAGCCCTCCACCAGACCACAGACCTACAGGATACATATTGATCAACAGCCAAATCAAATAGAAGTGTTTTGTGATCGGCGTGTCACGAATAGTTACTGGAATGAGAGAGAGAGAGGGAAAGTATGTCGCCAGGGTAAGCAGTTTGTGAGAACATCCGTTTCTGTGTGCCTCCCGGAGAATCTGTCTTTGTTTGGCCCAAAGGGGGCCTCTCTCCACAGTGAGGCTCCCAGGAACCACAGTGTACCAGGTCTAAGACTTATGGAGGCTGGTTCTCAATCCCAGGGTTGGATGGCGGGATGTAATACACACACGCGCGCGCGCGCACACACACACACACACACACACACACACACACACACA
Source organism: Neosalanx taihuensis (assembly GCA_030340665.1). NCBI lineage: Eukaryota > Metazoa > Chordata > Actinopteri > Osmeriformes > Salangidae > Neosalanx > Neosalanx taihuensis. The sequence goes on from CM059307.1 coordinate 9,207,653, forward strand.
CACACACACACACTGAGCAGGGGTCGACAACCCTGGTCCTAGAGAGCCGCTGTCCTGAAGATTTTAGCTGTTTCCCTGCTCCAGCACAGCTGATTCTAATGAAAGGTCGTTATCAAGCTCTGTGGAAGCCTCATAATGACCCTCCATTATAATCAGGTGTGCTGGAGCAGGAAAACATCTCAAACCTTCAGGACAGCGGCTCTTCAGGACCAGGGTTTCCGACCCCTGGCGTAGAGTCAGGGGGCTGAGCGATGAGGGTGTCAGGCTGGTAATCAGAAGGGCCCTGGTTTGAACCCCAGCTCTGCCAACATTACGTTGTCTACTGTCCTCAGGGGGGGGAATGTCCCTGTACTTGCTGTAAGTCGCTCTGGATAAGAGCGTCTGCTAAATGACTAAAAATATTGCATTAAAAAAGTCTCTCCACTGGTCTGTCATGAGTCTGGGGTCTGAAGCTGACGTAAGTAGCAGCTCTTCGCTCCTATGCTTCCCCTGTGTCTGGGACTGGCCTAGATTGGATGAAAGGGACTAGGAAGATTTGCCATTTATAGCATTTCCTCTCCCTCTCCCCTCCACAGTGGTGGAGCAAGGCCTCAGCATCCCGAATTCAATTAACATACAGCACAGACGCCTTGTTTTGGACAGGACATTAGATATTGTACGCAAATACGGACCTTGTCTTTCTGTGTGCATGTTGGAGCTGTTCTGATGAAGTACAGTACCAGTGCGGATGGTGTCTAGGTCCGGTTTCATTAGCGCCTGACCGCTTCCTCTGCCTTCCAGAATTTTCTTTATCGTTCAAATACTGCGTCTGAACCTTTGATACCACGGCAACTGGGATCAGACACGTAGGCAGCTGGTACACACACAAGCACACACCAGCACACACAAGCACACACGCTCCTAGCGGACAGTAGTTAGACAGAGACACATAGACACTGTGAACTCAGACACAAACACTGTGTCATGGAACACAGACACACAAATGCACGCTGGCTACAGTTCTTTCCTCTTCTTTTCTTCTTATCTGGGCGGGTTGAAAGTGTGTGCGTGGGCGGAGGTGCAAACGTGCGAATCGTGTGTAAAATGTTGTCAAGCCTCGCTGCTTCCTGTCGGCTACAGGACAGAGACGGAGAGTTTGGGTCCAGATGGACCCTCCAGCACTTTGTGTTCCACACTTTATCATTTTCATCCTCCCTAACGCCTCCCCCTCCTCTCCTCCCTAACGCCTCCCCCTCCTCTCCTCCCTAACGCCTCCCCCTCCTCTCCTTCCCGCCTCCCCTCCCCTTCTCCTCGTTCCCCGGGGATGAAACGTGACAGCTGAACAGCCAAACGCGGGGTTACACAATCGACGATGAGTCGCCATCGCCGCTGAGATTCATGGCGGTTGCTGCCGGCTCTGGTCCAGCGACATCCGACCCAAACACAGGAAAGATCAAGCGCCTCTGATCGACGTAAAACACGAATGGATATTTGCTGAAATAGATCGAAAGAGACCGTAGCCATAAATACGAAGCTTCACATCATGCACGCCATTTAAGATCGAATGCTCGCCAGTCAATGTAGCAGCAGTTTGCATGAAATCCACTAGAGGGTCCTGCTCCCCTAACATTGATAACTAGGACATTTCTTTTCACATTTAGTTTCAGGATGAGGGGTTGTGACTGTCAGGGCTGCATCACACACGCCTTTCCTACTGCGCTTACAAAGTATAAAAGGAGAGCGGTGAGAGGTAGGGCCCACACACACACACGCCCACAAACACGCACATACGCTCACACACACACACACACACTGCTGCCCTCAGATCCCTTTTAATGCCATTAGTCAGGCATCGCCATGGGGGCAAGGCTGCTGTTTATTTCAATTAGAGGCACGTCAGTATCTGAGTTCAAGCAGTGTTCAAGAACGCTCGTCCTAATTGTGCTCTTTTTATATTTATGATGCGTGACTGCGAGGGATGCATGTGCACCAGGGTATTGCGTGCTCACATTACTTTTTGGGGGGGCTCATGTTTGGTTGTTTCTTTTAGGAAGTGCAGGAAGATGACGCAGTGTTTCGGCCTGTCTTGGAGAGAGAAGGAGTTTCAGTCTAGCAGGTTTTTTCTGTGCTCATCTGTAAGCCTTTAGTGGAGCTGTACAGTAGCATTGTCTAAGGCTGTATCAGTAGACTCCCTTTCTTTTTTACAGCCCATGCCACTCATTCTCAATCGATCGCACAAGCTCACGCCAACACCGTCATCTACTGACCTATTAATGCAACCCCTCCCTCTCTCTCTGTTCTCTCTGTCACCGCAGAACATGCATATTTGCATGAATATTTCACTTCCTCTTCCTTATGAACTCTTATCAGATGATGACAGGTTTCCTTACAGAATTCGTCAGCGTTTTTTCTCGAGCTGGAGGTGTTTTTTTCCCCCCAACAGAAGCTTATTGCTGACCGATCGTTAACATTTACATTTAGTCATTTATCAGACGCTCTTATCCAGAGTGACTTACAGCAAGTACAGGGACATTCCCCCTTGAGGTAAGCAGGGTGAAGTGCCTTGCCAGAAGGACACCACGTCATGTTAACACAGCTGGGATTCGAATCAGGGACCTTCTGATTACTAGCCTGACACCTTAACCAACTGCACCACATGACTCTCTGTTAAGCAGTGAGACAAACCTTGGGGTTGACTTCCTGATTTACATTTATTAATTTAGCAGACGCTTTTATCCAAAGCGACTCACAGTAAGTACAGGGACATTTTCCCTGAGGTAAGTAGGGTGAAGTGCCTTGCCCAAGGACACAACGTCATAAAGCCACATCCGGGGCTCGATCTCACAACGTTCCGATCATGAGGACAACGCCTTAACCGTTGAGCTATCTGAGAGCTATCATCCACTTTAATATTTGGTACGTCCATTTTTTGTTGCAATTACAGCAGCACATCTCTCTGGCTTAGTGTCAACATATTTCCTGAGAACTTCCACACTAATGTTATCTCATGTCTTCTGCAGTGATTACACAACTCATTTGGCTTCTTCAGTGAAGGAACATGATTGTGTGACATTGACAGTGAAGCAGGTCTAGCTTGTGTTTTTGGAAAATGACCTGAATGTTCTTATGATGGCTCTAGTCTATGGTTTATACATCATAAAGATGACTAGATATTTCTGGCCACCACTGTATATCGGGGGAAAGAGTGCAGGGGAGTAGAAGAATAATTACACAGACAGAAACAAAGAGAATGGTGTGATGTTTAGGTTAATAGCCACCCTTGGACATTTTCACCCCCTCAATCTATTCAGCGCATGTCGTTTAATAAAGGGACATAGTTTGCATCATCGTCAACATGATTTGCTGTTCCCTCACCTGGATCGGTCATTATAATGTCAGACATGCTGTTATCCGCAGGTCTTTATGAGTCAATCTGACCTAAAAGAAGAGGTCCAATTTTGCCCTTCTCATGCTGTATCTCCATAGCAACAACAAGGAGGTCAGTTGCTGGTAAAGCATGAGTCACTTTGTAATAAACTCTCTTTGTTGTTTTTTTTTCTGTATTTCTTCAAAGCGACAGCAAACATGCCCAAACGAATACAGCAGCCACAAAGACTGAGAGATAGAGAGAGAGAGAGATAGAGAGAGAGATAGAGAGAGAGAGATCAAGAGAGAGAGAGACAGAGATACAGAAAGATAGAGAGAGAGAGAGAGAGAGAGAGAGAGAGAGAGAGAGAGAGAGAGAGAGAGAGAGAGAGAAAGAGAAAGAAAGCGAGATGAAAATCCACACAATTAGATAGAGAGGGAAGCACAGAGGAACACTATGCCAGGCTTGACAATAGGAGGAGGAAAAACCTTTCCAAAGAAAGAGATTAGAAAAAGCCAACTTTCCCCCCCATGTACTAACTATACCGTGGCCAGGCCCTGCTTTTTATTTACATTAAGTCCTTTTATCAGACGCTGTTATCCAGAGTGACTTACAGCAAGTACAGGGACATTCCCCCTGAGGCAAGTAGGGTGAAGTGCCTTGCCCAAGGACACAACGTCATGTTGGCACGGCCGGGGTTCGAACCGGCAACCTTTTAGTCTGACTTCCTAACTGCTCAGCCACCTGACTCCATAGCGCCAACAAGACTGAAGGATATTCTCCTTGTAACCAAAAATGTGTGGCTAACGCTGTGGTCTACTGTAAACTGATGTGCTAAAAGTGTTCAGCGAATCCCAACTGTAAAACTGTTCAGTGTTTGGGGAATATTTACATTTAGAAGTCCCTTTGGATAAGCTAAGAGCGTCTGATAGATGACTCAATGTAAATTTAACATGATTGTCTGTGTGAGCGAGAGAGTGAGCCTGAGGGTGCTGCGCTTTCCTAAGGAGTGTTTGGTTTTACATTTACATTACATTTACTGTACATGTATTCATTTAGCAGAAGCTTTTATCCAAAGCGACTTCCAAGAGAGCTAGTTCCCAAACATAGCGGGTTTATAGATTATGTAACCAAACAAGTGCCAAAGGGAAGAGCCATAAGAGCATTCAGCCACACAAGTTACAATCCTAATGCAAGCATCTCCAATGGGTAATAGTGTACCTGTAGGAAAGCAAGTAACAATAACAATGTAATACATTTTTTAATTAATTTTTACAGTGTACCTCACTACAAGTACCATTTACATTTACATGTATTCATTTAGCAGACGCTTTTATCCAAAGCGACTTACAAGAGAGAGCTTTTACAAAGAGCATCAGTCATTGAGCATAGCAACGTGATAGACCCACATTCCACATTCAACGCAGGTTAGGACCAGGACAAAAGGGCAGCAGGTCCCCCACTATGAATCCTTATGATCCTGGGGAGAAAATGCCATTTTAAGAAACGGGGCTGTTTCCATGCGTTCCTGGAAAGCAGTTAAGGGGTATGACATCAGCAAAATGGGAGGGGCCCCGCACAAGCCATAACTCCAGAGAAATGTGCCTGAAGTGGTTTTCCCCTACAGTAGAACCCAATGCACATCCAGCACAATACATCAGCTCACCAAACCCGTGAAGTCCGGCTCTGACTCACTAGAGTTTCCCATTGAGGTCAGTCAAAACGTTGCCTTTTTCATCAATCATTAAATGTCTGATGAGAAGATTAATTGTGTGTAAACTGAAAGGCTGTGTCCCATTATCTTCTGACAAACCATGTTGCAGGGTTGGGGATCTGCAAAAAACACTGACGTACAGTTGTGGTCAAAAGTTTACATACACTAGTGAAGATCATGTATGCCATGGCAATATAGGGTTTTCAATAAACTCTACAACTCTTATTTTTCTGTGATGGAATGATAAGGTGCACATATTTCTTTGTCACAGAAAACATTCATGAAAAATGGTCCTTTTACGAATTTATTATGGGTCTTTTGAAAATGTGTCAAAATCTTCTGGGTCAAAAATATACATACAGCACCTTGAATTACCAATTTGGTGATGTAGAAAAAGTTGTTTCAATCCAATTTGCTTTTTGGCATGGCCTCCTAACTTCTTACGAGTGATTATGATTGACTCCAGCTGGTGACTTCTTTCAGTCCATGTAAATAGGGCTTGTTTGACACATTCACTAGACTCAGCCAGAAATACTACAATGGGAAAGTCTAAGGAGCTCAGCACGGATCTGAAAAAGCGCATCATTGACTTGAACAAGTCAGGAAAGTCCCTTGGAGCCATTTCAAAGCAGTTGCAGGTCCCAAGATCAACTGTGCAAACAATTGTTTGTAAGTATAAAGTGCATGGCACAGTTGTATCATTGCCACGATCAGGAAGAAAACGCAAGCTATCACTTGCTGCTGAGAGAAAATTGGTCAGGTTGGTCAAGAGTCAACCAAGAACCACCAAAAAGCAAGTCTGCAATGAGTTGGAGGCTGCTGGAACACATGTGTCAGTGTCCACAGTCAAGCGTGTTCTACATCGCCATGGGCTGAGAGGCTGCCGTGCAAGAAGGAAGCCATTACTCCAGAAGCGGCACCTTACGGCTCGACTGAAGTTTGCTGCTGATCACATGGACAAAGACAAGGCCTTCTGGAGGAAAGTTCTGTGGTCAGACGAAACTAAAATTGAGCTTTTTGGCCACAATGACCAGAAATATGTTTGGAGGAGAAAAGGTGAGGCCTTTCACCCCAAGAACACCATACCTACCGTCAAACATGGTGGTGGTAGTATTATGCTGTGGGCCTGTTTTGCTGGCAGTGGAACTGGTGCTTTACAGAAAGTAAATGGAATAATGAAGAAGGAAGACTACCTCCAAATTCTGCAGGAAAACCTAAAATCATCAGCCAGAAAGTTGGGTCTTGGACGTAGTTGGGTGTTCCAACAGGACAATGACCCCAAACATACATCAAAAGTGGTGAAGGAATGGCTAAATCAAGCTAGAATTAAGGTCTTAGAGTGGCCTTCCCAAAGTCCTGACTTAAACCCCATAGAGAATATGTGGACTGTGCTGAAGAGACAAGTCCGACTCAGAAAACCAACAAATTTAGTTGAACTGCACCGATTCTGTCAGGAGGAGTGGTCAAAGATTCAACCAGAAGCTTGCCAGAAGCTTGTGGATGTCTACCGAAAGCGCCTAATTGAGGTGAAAATGGCCAAGGGACATTTAACCAAATATTAACATTGCTGTATGTATATTTTTGACCCAGCAGATTTTGTCACATTTTCAAAAGACCCATAATAAATTCATAAAAGAAAAAATTTTCATGAATGTTTTTTGTGACAAAGAAATATGTGCTCCTTATCATTCCATCACAGAAAAATAAGAGTTGTAGAGTTTATTGAAAACCCTATATTGCCATGGCATACATGATCTTCACTAGTGTATGTAAACTTTTGACCACAACTGTATGTTGCGTCATGTAAACCCTTCAGTGTGTTCTGACAAGGCTGGTCTCTAACGTCATGAGCCCCCTGTCACTCTGGAGAATCTGTGGTCTGCTGCCCAGAAGTTGGTAGAAAGAGAGAGAGAGAGAGAAAAAATGGACGCCTTGGTATTGATATTAGTCATTCGCTGACTTCCCGGTGTTTGAATTGTGGTTTCATAGTGGCGGTTCGCTTCCTTCTGTGGGAAACGAACCTGGTTTCACTTTCAGGATGAAGCGACTGCGTCGATCAGTGCTGACGATAAGGTGTGACTGAGAAACAGCTTGATAGTGAAATGTGTCAGGGATGGTCAGGATCTGAATCACCATCCAAAACTGACGACCTCTTCATCAAGCCAGTCAGATTTGATTGGTTCACCGTAAATCAGGAAATGTCAGATGCGTAGTTCATTTACATTTAGTCATTTATCAGACGTGCTTATCCAGAGCGACTTACAGCAAGTACAGGGACATTCCCCCCTGAGGACAGTAGGGTGAAGTGCTTTGCCCAAGGACACAATGTCATGATGGCACAGCCAGGATTTCAAACTCACAACCTACTGATTACTAGCCCGATTTCCTCACCACCCAGCTAGCTGACTCCATTTAACATGATGTTTAGGCTGAGTAAAGAGGGAAAGCGAATTCAAATGCACTGACGATCTAAAAGATTAAGATGAAAATACAAATATGAATGCCATGGCTACAGTTATATCATGTGTATGCGTTTGTGTAGGAGTGTGTACATTTGTTTTATGAGGCGTAGCAGTCGAAGGTAATGAGTGGTTATGGCAACCCACACCCATTCCCCTTCTCATCTCTCACACAGAGACCAGTCTGCCAACCACAGAGCTTCAGTCTCTGAAACTGAGCTTTACCATAACCATTTACATTTATTCATTTATTCCTTTAGTAGACGCTTTTATCCAAAGCGACTTACAAGAGAGAGCTTTTACAAAGAGCATCAGTCATTGAGCATAGCAACGTGATAGACCCCGAACACAGTGGGTTTTCTTAGATCGTGAATCATACATCATGAGAACCAATAAGTGCCAAGGGAAGAACCATAAATGCATAACACAACGATTGTGAACATAAAGCAAGAGATACAACAACACTGGCAAGTCACCATATGGGGACCAACAAATACTTCTAAACAACATTAGATTATGTGAAGTGCCATACTATTCCTAAGTGCCATTAAATTCTGTCAATAAGTGAGAATTTACTAACCATGATCCCAGACCTGTCTATCGGCCTGGAGCATGAATGGACACCTAGAAGTTTCTGGAATGAGTCTCTGGTGTCACACAGATGGCCAGAACTTCTCGGGTCACACACTTGTTTTTAAGCTTTGTTGTTGTTTTGAGCTAGGATGCTAGGTTGCATCACCCTGCATGGAGAACAACATGTTGGGTAATAAGATTGGCAGGTCACTGAGAACCAGCCCAGTTTGCCCATTGGTTGTAAGCCATCCAAAGGCATCAAGGAGGCCAATAGTAACATGATTACTGATTATTTTATTGCGTGTGTGTGTGTTAGGGAGGGGGGGTGGATATGCCTGGTAGAAGATCTAGCTTCAGTCAACAAATCAACATGGGAAAGGTGATGGCTGGATTTATTATCTGAGATGATCCGATGCAGGTGCATCAGGTATCGTTGAAATGGAGATTGTTTTGGACATCACTGCATAGGTGACTTAGGCTGTCTGTCTCTCTGTCTGTCTTCATGTCTTTCTTTTTGTCTTTTTCTTTGTCTTTCTTTCTCATCGTTTCCCTCTTTTTTTCCTTTCTCTTTCCTATCTGTTTAAGTCAGCGGTGTCAAACTCGTACCATCAAGGGACTAACAGGGTACAGGTGGTCGTGCCAACCAAGCACCAAACCAGCTGATTTCACTAATGAGTTTCTCTGCTTGGTGAAATCAGCTGGTTTGGTGCTTGGGTGACACGCAAACCTGCACCTACACCACTGGCTTAAATCTGGGTTTTGACGGAACCTTCCAAGTTAGTCAGGTGTCAAACCAGAAGGCTAGTGCCACCAGACATCTTGAACTGTACTGCTGTGTGTGTCGAGTGTTTGCGGAGAGTTTATGCAAGTGTTGGCGTACGTAATCCCATGCCTGTTCTAGTTGCATTCATTAGGAAGAGAGAGACAGGGTGATGTCACAGGTTGACTGAGCAGCATTCTTTGCATTCAGTCTCTCCTCTTCTTCCTTGCCGCTCCCTAGCTTCTACATTACTGTTGGACTCTCCCTCCTGTGCTCTGACTCATTAGACTGCTCTGCATTTAACCCCCAGTTCAGAGCCTCTCTGCCAGACTGTCCAGCGCTATGCCTGTTCCAGTGACCTGTTCCAGCTTTGATGCTCTGCTTTTGCCCAGCCTGGTATTATGCTGAACTAAAGAAGAGTTAAGTTGACCTGATTGTTGTCCTGCTGCTGTGCACTAAAGTCTGCTGCTGCTTCCTCACAAAATGCTTATTTTTCTGCTCTGACCCTTCCTCTGCTCTGACTCTTCCTCTGCTCTAACTCTTCCTCTGCTCTGACCCTTCCTCTGCTCTAACTCTTCCTCTGCTCTGACCCTTCCTTTGCTCTGACTCTTCCTCTACTCTGACTCTTCCTCTGCTCTAACTCTTCCTCTGCTCTGACCCTTCCTCTGCTCTGACCCTTCCTCTGCTCTGACTCTTCCTCTGCTCTAACTCTTCCTCTGCTCTGACTCTTCCTCTGCTCTAACTCTTCCTCTGCTCTGACTCTTCCTCTACTCTGACTCTTCCTCTGCTCTAACTCTTCCTCTGCTCTGACTCTTCCTCTACTCTGACCCTTCCTCTGCTCTGACCCTTCCTCTGCTCTGACTCTTCCTCTGCTCTGACTCTTCCTCTGCTCTAACTCTTCCTCTGCTCTGACCCTTCCTCTGCTCTGACTCTTCCTCTACTCTGACTCTTCCTCTACTCTGACCCTTCCTCTGCTCTAACTCTTCCTCTGCTCTGACTCTTCCTCTGCTCTGACTCTTCCTCTGCTCTGACTCTTCCTCTACTCTGACCCTTCCTCTGCTCTGACTCTTCCTCTGCTCTGACTCTTCCTCTGCTCTGACTCTTCCCCTGCTCTGACTCTTCCTCTACTCTGACTCTTCCTCTGCTCTAACTCTTCCTCTGCTCTGACTCTTCCTCTACTCTGACCCTTCCTCTGCTCTGACCCTTCCTCTGCTCTGACTCTTCCTCTGCTCTAACTCTTCCCCTGCTCTGACTCTTCCTCTGCTCTGACTCTTCCTCTGCTCTAACTCTTCCTCTGCTCTGACTCTTCCTCTACTCTGACCCTTCCTCTGCTCTGACCCTTCCTCTGCTCTGACCCTTCCTCTGCTCTGACTCTTCCTCTGCTCTGACTCTTCCTCTGCTCTGACTCTTCCCCTGCTCTGACTCTTCCTCTGCTCTGACTCTTCCTCTACTCTGACTCTTCCTCTACTCTGACTCTTCCTCTGCTCTGACTCTTCCTCTGCTCTGACCCTTCCTCTGCTCTGACTCTTCCCCTGCTCTGACTCTTCCTCTGCTCTGACTCTTCCCCTGATCGGACTCTTCCCCAGCTCTGACTAAAAGCTTTATTTATAAAAAGACATTAACCATATATTTTACTGTTTTGTTTTAAAGTAATCAAACTATTGGACCGGCCCAACACGATGGTCCAAATTTCTCGTGTTGCTCTACGGGAAATTATTTGGCCACCCCTGGTTTAGACTAAAATGACCGACATGTGATACTCATATGGCTTCTCTGGGGAGTCAGAGAGAGAAAGGTTATATCCAGCATCGTGTTTTGTGAGTGGAGATGTGCTGGATGAATTCACCTGAAGTTTTGTAATGACTGGTTGTATTATGTGTCAGTCATATCTGGAACAGGGTTGTCTTGCTTCATGCATGCCAAATGAAGTTTTTTTTGAGCACACAAACACTCACACACATTCACACACTCACACACTCACATACTCACACACACACACACACTCACACACCCACACATAGTTTCAGTTGCGTTTTCCTTCTGTCAGTCCATCTGTCTCTGTCTTGCTCTCTTTTTCTGTGACTATACGTCTAACTTGTTACTATAACAGACGTCCTCAGAGACATAAACAGCTGTGACTGTACAGCCAGTGCCACTGCTATTCATTTAGCTTAAGTCCTCAGCACAATGAACTGTCGAGGTCCTTCCACCAGCATTAATGATGCTCTCCCACACCGAGAAACGAATGGCTAACATTTCCTAATTAAAATAATATGGGCATTATAGTTTTTATGACTGATGATGTTTCTTAAGGCTATTCTTGGTGCCCCTTCAACACTTGATGGAGGGGGGGAGTGATGGAGGGGGGAGTGATGGAGGGGGGAGTGAGGGAGGGGGGGAGTGATGGAGGGGGGAGTGATGGAGGGGGGAGTGATGGAGGGGGGGAGTGATGGAGGGGGGAGTGATGGAGGGAGGAGGGATGGAGGGGGGAGTGATGGAGGGAGGAGGGATGGAGAGGGGAGTGATGGGGGGGTGATGGAGGGGGGAGTGATGGAGGGGGGAGGGATGGAGGGTGGAGGGATGGAGGGGGGAGGGATGGGGGGGTGATGGAGGGGGGAGGGATGGAGGGGGGAGGGATGGAGGGGGGAGTGATGGAGGGGGGAGGGATGGGGGGTGATGGAGGGGGGAGGGATGGAGGGGGGAGGGATGGGGGGGTGATGGAGGGGGGAGGGATGGAGGGGGGAGTGATGGAGGTGGGAGTGATGGAGGGGGGGAGTGATGGGGGGGAGTGATGGAGGGGGGGAGTGATGGGGGGTGATGGAGGGGGGAGTGATGGAGGGGGGAGTGATGGAGGTGGGAGTGATGGAGGGGGGAGTGATGGAGGGGGGAGTGATGGAGGGGGGAGTGATGGAGGTGGGAGTGATGGAGGGGGGAGTGATGGAGGGGGGGAGTGATGGAGGGGGGAGTGATGGAGGGAGGAGGGATGGAGGGGGGAGTGATGGAGGGAGGAGGGATGGAGAGGGGAGTGATGGGGGGGTGATGGAGGGGGGAGTGATGGAGGGGGGAGGGATGGAGGGGGGAGTGATGGAGGGGGGGAGTGATGGAGGGAGGAGGGATGGAGGGGGGAGTGATGGAGGGAGGAGGGATGGAGGGGGGAGTGATGGAGGGGGGAGTGATGGGGGGGGGAGGGATGGAGGGGGGAGTGATGGAGGGGGGGAGTGATGGAGGGGGGAGTGATGGAGGTGGGAGTGATGGAGGGGGGAGTGATGGAGGGGGGGAGTGATGGAGGTGGGAGTGATGGAGGGGGGAGTGATGGAGGGGGGAGTGATGGAGGGGGGAGTGATGGAGGTGGGAGTGATGGAGGGGGGAGTGATGGAGGGGGGGAGTGATGGAGGTGGGAGTGATGGAGGGGGGAGTGATGGAGGGGGGAGTGATGGAGGGGGGAGTGATGGAGGTGGGAGTGATGGAGGGGGGAGTGATGGAGGGGGGGAGTGGCGGCACTGGTAACAGCCATGGGTGCGAGAGAAGAAGGTGTTTCGGTTAAAACTTTTTGCAGTCCAGTTCTCAGCTCTCAGTTTTTGAAATCTTGTTGTTAGTGATATATGAGGACAGTATAGTAGGGTTACTGGAGGGTTGGGGGGTTCATATGGTTTTGTGAAAAGATCAGATGCTCTTTTAGCTCATGTGAAACGTGGTTTGTTTGTAAGGAAGTGTTCATACGTGACAGATAAGAGTTGTGGGCAGAGAGAGGAGGACAGAGATGAAAGTAAAAGGAGAAAGAGAGATAGACAGAGAAAAGATGTAGACATAGATGGAAAGAGAGTGAGTGATAAAGTAAGAGAGCGAGAGACAGAGAGAGATATACAGACAGAGAGAGAGAGAGAGAGAGAGAGAGAGATACAGAGAAAGCGAGAGAGATATAGACAGAGAGAGAGATATAGACAGAGAGACAGAGAGAGATATAGACAAAAAGAGAGATATATAGACAAACAGAGAGATATAGACAGAGAGAGATAGACAAACAGAGAGAGATATAGACAGAGAGACAGAGACAGCGGTAGAAGCCTATCTCAACAGTGTCAGGCTGCGTTTCAGATCCGTGCCAAAAAATCCCATTCTTTGGCAGGTCTCAGTCCTGCAGTGAAAGGCCACTCTGGAACACAATGTGCTGGACACTGGATGCCACATAACAGTCTGCGGGGCTCTCAAATGACCTCCAGCGAGATAACATACTGTACTAACATACTACTGTCTGTCCAATCCTCATCAAATGATCCTCAGTGTCGTTACGGAAGCTATCACTTGGTGAGTCATGTGGCTGAGCAGTTAGGAAGTCGGGTTAGTAATCAGAAGGTACCCGGTTCAAACCCCGGCTGTGCCATTATCATGTTGTACCTGTGTAATGACAATAAAGTTGAATCTAATCTAATGTTGTGTCCTTGGGCAAGGCACTTCACCCTACTTGCCTCAGGGGGGAATGTCCCTGTACTTGCTGTAAGTCACTCTGGATAAAAGACTACATGTAAATGGGTAAACTTAGCTTTAGATGGTGAAACTGAACTCTGCTTCGTGGAGCACTTGGACTGACATCTTCTGACCACTAGACTGCAGTATGTCCTGCTTGTGTTCAGGGCCAAACAGTGGATAGGCGTTCCAATGCTTGGATGCCAAGGGCAACAGGAACAACAGCACCAGTGTCTCTGTTTCTGGGGCTTCCAGGACTCTCAGTGCAGGGGCCTCTCCCTCCCCTCCGGGTCCAGCTCACCCTCACCCTCATTCAGCCACGGAGACAAGCCCTGTCCCCTGTGTGTGGGTGCCAGGTGACAGAGTTTGGGACAGGCTGGTCCTCTACTCCTGTGTTCCTTCTAATGAAACACACACCACAGATGACAGTTTCCTGTCAAGTTTTCTTTTTTAAACGTTCTGCTTGTCACTAGGCCTTCATACGAACAGAACTGCTTCATTCTTTTTTTATCCACTAGAGGGCATCAAACCTACTCCCACTGTTCCCATAAAGGGCTTGGGGACTTTGCTTTAGACTGGTTTCATGGATGGTTTTCTGGACAATTTCTGGAAAGCTTTTCAAGACAGCTCACCCCAAACTGTGTGTGGACCTGTGGACGACAGGTGACTTAATGTGTACGCATCTCACAAGATTACCCACACATTCTCTCTCTCACCACACACACACACACACACACACACACACACACACACACACACACATGCACACACACACCCACAGTGTGCCCTGGATGTCAAGTGGCTGAGTGGTGAGGGAATCAAGCTAGGGTTCAAGAGGGTTGCGAGTTCGCACAATAACATTGTGTCCTTGGGCAAGGCACTTCACCCTACTTGCCTCAGGGGGAATGTCCCTGTACTTGCTGTAAGTCACTCTGGATAAAAGCTTTTGCTAAATGACTCAATGTAAACTGTACTGGGAGTCAGATGACTCAAGGGTTAACGTGTTGGCTTCATGAATGGAAGGTTGTGAGATCGAGCCCCGGCTGTGGGGTATATGACTTTGTGTCCTTGGGCAAGGCACTTCACCCTACTTGCCTCAGGGAGAATGTCCCTGTACTTACTGTAAGTCGCTTTGGATAAAAGCGTCTGCTAAATGAATAAAATGAAAAAAAAATAAACATGACAGTATGGTTCTTACAGGGAGTTTGAAGGCTGAATAGCGATCGTCCCGGTAGTGGAACGCAGCAGTCGCTTCCAATTTTCGATTCGTCACGATAAAAAGTCAGATAGATTAGACTGTGCTAGAACACTTTTGATTTCCTGTGTGCCGGGAATGTTGTGGTGACTCATCATGTCGGACCAGAACGACTCAGAGGTTGAAGAAGGAGCAAAGGGATGATGGGAATGTCAGGTTAGCCTGGTGTTTGAAAGTGTGTGTGTGTTTGTGTGTGTGTGGATGTGTAGGTTTGTTGTTTTTGAATGTGTTTGTGTGTGATTCCATCTTCTGTCCAGTGTCTGGCTTCTCCTCCATTAAGGGGGAGTTAGGGATGGACCCTCCGTCCTAAAGTAAGACTTCACACCAGACCTGTGAGTGTGTCTGTCAGTGTGTGTGTGAGTGTGTGTGTCAGTGTGTGTCAGTGTGTGTCAGTGTGTGTGTCAGTGTGTGTGTCAGTGTGTGTGAGTGTGTGTGAGTGTGTGTAACAGTGTGTGTGTCAGTGTGTATGAGTGTGTGTGTCAGTGTGTGTCAGTGTGTGTGTCAGTGTGTGTGTCAGTGTGTGTGTCAGTGTGTATGAGTGTGTGTGTCAGTGTGTATGAGTGTGTGTGTCAGTGTGTGTCAGTGTGTGTGTCAGTGTGTGTGTCAGTGTGTGTGTCAGTGTGTATGAGTGTGTGTGTCAGTGTGTATGAGTGTGTGTGTCAGTGTGTGTGTCAGTGTGTGTCAGTGTGTGTGTCAGTGTGTATGAGTGTGTGTGTCAGTGTGTGTGTCAGTGTGTGTCAGTGTGGATGAGTGTGTGTGTCAGTGTGTGTGTCAGTGTGTATGAGTGTGTGTGTCAGTGTGTGTCAGTGTGCTTCTCCCAGTAAAGTGATGGAAGGAGCTGTTGGTAGCAGGTCATCAAGGTGTGCGGGGGATGGGGGGGGTAACACTGGCTGTTCAGTGGCCGGTTGCTCTTGAATCGTGACTGATGAGATGCTTTCATGAGCCTGTGACTCATCTGTGTGTGTGTTTGTGTGTGTGTTTGTGTTTGTGTGTGTGTGTTTGTGTGTGTGTCTGTGTGTGTGTTTGTGTGTGTGTGTGTTTGCGTGTGTGTTTGTGTGTGTGTTTGTGTGTGTGTCTGTGTGTGTGTTTGTGTGTTTGTGTGTCTGTGTGTGTGGTTTGTGTGTGTGTTTGTGTGTGTGTCTGTGTGTGTGTGTTTGTGTGTGTGTCTGTGTGTGTGTTTGTGTGTGTGTGTGTTTGTGTGTCTGTGTGTGTGGTTTGTGTGTGTGTTTGTGTGTGTTTGTGTGTCTGTGTGTGTGTTTGTGTGTGTGTGTTTGTGTGTGTATGTGTCTGTGTGTGTGTTTGTGTGGTGTGTGTCTGGTGTGTTTGTGTGTGTGTCTGTGTGTGTGTTTGTGTGTGTGTGTTTGTGTGTCTGTGTGTGTGTTTGTGTGTGTGTGTTTGTGTGTGTATGTGTCTGTGTGTGTGTTTGTGTGTGTGTTTGTGCGGCGTTAACTTTTCACAAGAGGGTTTCTCTCCCTGTGCTTGTGAGAGTCGTGAGTCTGAGAGGCTGGGGAGAGGGTGAGGTAGCTGGACCAGGGACAGAGAGGGTGAGGTAGCTGGACCAGGGACAGAGAGGGTGAGGTAGCTGGACCAGGGTTAGGGAGGGTGAGGTAGCTGGACCAGGGACAGGGAGGTGAGGTAGCTGGACCAGGGGACAGGAGGGTGAGGTAGAACCAGGGACAGAGAGGGTGAGGTAGAACCAGGGACAGAGAGGGTGAGGTAGCTGGACCAGGGACAGAGAGGGTGAGGTAGCTGGACCAGGGACAGGGAGGGTGAGGTAGCTGGACCAGGGACAGAGAGGGTGAGGTAGCTGGACCAGGGACAGGGAGGGTGAGGTAGAATCAGGGACAGAGAGGGTGAGGTAGCTGGACCAGGGACAGGAGGGTGAGGTAGAACCAGGGACAGGGAGGGTGAGGTAGCTGGACAGGGACAGGGAGCGTGTCAACATGGCTGTGGTTACCGTGGGGGACGTTGTGCCTCGTACGTTTGCACGTTTGTTCATTTTTCCTCCGATGTGCGTCAGTGTGTGGAAGTGCTTGGTACGACCTCCATGTGTCTAAGAACACGCTAGGTACAGCTGCTCGGCCCAAACCTCAGGGCTTGGTGGGTGTTTTCTTTGGTCGAGGGCAAGCAGAAAGCAGAGGTGTAGCCATGGAAGACTGGGGGGGCGGCAAGAGGGGGGGGGGGGGCTGTTGCACAACCTGGGAAGTTCTAGTGTGGGTGTGCGTGCCCCCCCCCCCCCCTCTCTGCTCTCCCTGCTTCGTTGTTTACCTGGGCCAGGAAGCGTGTGGAATGCGTGCGTGGGCGGTCCGGCATGCTCGTACCTGTTGCGAAACACCGTGCGTGTGCTCTGCGCACCTGCCGAGCGTGCGCACGTCTGCCCGCTTCCGCATCGCTCTGATCCTGCTCTTAAACCCCGCCTCCACGCCACAGCTGCCCTTCTGCAGCAACACGTGTCTGCTTAGGAGGGAGGGAGGGAGGGAGGGGAGGGAGGGAGGGAGGGAGGGAGGGAGGGAGGGAGGGAGGAGGGAGGGAGGGAGGGAGGGAGGGAGGCAGGGAGGGAGGGAGGGAGGGAGGAGGGAGATCCAGGGGGTGTGGGTCCAGGAAGGGATGTACGGGGGTCCGAATATCGGATGTAACAGGAGAGGTGATACAACTGGGTGAGAGGGTTATGCCGGGGGTGGGGGGGGGGGGGGGGGGGGGGGGATGGGGCACACACACACAGGCTGTGTTTTGAGGGGGTCTGAAACGTCCGTGATTCATCCTGCGGTCATCGCACACGCAGAGCTGCGTGTGTGCGTTAAGATGGGGCGATGTGATTGGTGTGCGTGTGTGCGTACCTCTGTTGCATCACAGAAAGCCAACCTTTGTGCTGGACGATCTAACTCTGACTCACTTCCCATCAAAGTGCCTTTTGCTCTACTGTGTATATACTTAACCACCCTCTCAGATATATCCACACATTATATTCCTATTCTATCTTTCCGTATAGTTATTTTATTTATTTATTCATTATTTATCAATCTTCCTTTTATACTGGATTATTATACTTCATAATTGTTAGTTTGTCGTACTTGCCTGCTTTTTTACTGAAGTTCCGTGGATGTTTATTGTTGACACCTTCCTGCCACAATACATTCTAGGTTTTTGCAACTTATGGCGAATAAAACACTGTTCTGATTCTGATGGCACTAACAGCTGTCTTAGTTTGTGCGGTCAAAACCACACACCCTCCTCTGACCACTCACCATGTTGGTCCACATCTTCAGGGCTGAGTTCCTCTGTTTTTCCCAGAGCAAATTCCCCAGTTTGAAGTCAGACACAGGTTTGTTGGCAGCTTGGATTTAGGATCGATGAGGCAGTGTGTCTTCATCCTTGTCTCCCCTCATGTTTTCCCTCACCTGGGGAATCTCCCTCCACTGGCTTCCCATCATGGCCCGTATCAGATTCAAGACCCTGGTGCTGACCTTCCGAGCAGTGAATGGGACTGCCCCGAGCTAAAATCAACTCTCTCCTCCAGCCTTACACCCCTGCCCTTCACCTAAGGTCCTCTTCTGACAACCTCCTAGTGGTCCCCCCTCCCCCCCCCCTCTCGAGCGCCAGAGCCCAGCACAAACTCTTCCACTGTCTGGCTCCCAAATGGCACTTATTGGTTCTCATGATGTATGTTTCATAATCTATAAACCCGCTATGTTTTTTAGTCTATCAAGTTGCTATGCTTAGTGACCGAAGCTCTTTTGTAAAGCTCTCTCTTGTAAGTCACTTTGGCGCCCCTTTCTCTGCCCCCACCCCCAGAAAGACATGTATGTACACCACACATGAACAGAAATGCCTGAGCTGGAGCCACAACATCCCAGCTGTTCAGCTTCACCACAGCCCATCATTAACCACTGTTAAGACTGCTGCTACACTATGATTGGCTAGCCTGTGGACATGCAAATCATGGAGGTGGGAAACTAGAGGTGGGAAACTAGGGGGGAGGGACAGAGGAAAGAGGGAGGGAGGGAGACAGAGGGAGGGAGGGACAGAGAGAGGTGAGAGAGAGAGAGAGAGAGAGAGAGAGAGAGAGAGAGAGAGAGAGAGAGAGAGAGACAGAAGGGGAGAGGGACAGAGAAAAAGAGTGGGGGGGATGGTCAGAGAAAGTGAGTGGTTGGGAAGGGAGATGAGAGGGAAAGTGAGACAGAGACACTGAATCAAAGAAGGCTGGACAGCAGAGCGAGAGAGAGAGCAGCAGGTGCAGGTAAGGACTGAGACATGAGGGGTTTTCTGTGTTAATTGTGTCACTTGTTGGTCGGACGCTACCTGTTAATCCATGCTGACAAACAATACCTCAGTGGGATTTGTTCAACCAAGTGTTTATTATATTAAAAAAATCACTTTCAACATTCAGTATTAGTTCTTTAGCAGAGTGCTTTGTCAGTCCTCAGTATGAAGTGGGAGGCATGTACTGTATGCATCAGCGCCTCTTAGCATTGAGTTTGTTTTTTCTACAACTGATAATCGTCCGTGGCGTGGAGTGGGAGGGGCCTGCCGGTGGTCATGGCCTGGGGTTTCAGTCTGTGTGGTTTGTGTGCGCCTCAAGGCTTGTGAAGGTATCGAGTCATGCCCGCTGGCAGAGGATCTGAGTGGCATCACAATCCTGGTCAGCCAGTTCTATAACATACATACACATTCATTTATCAGACGCTCTTATCCAGAGTGACTTACAGCAAGTACAGGGACATTCCCCCTTAGGCAAGTGAGGGTGAAGTGCCTTGCCCAAGGACACAACGTAATTTTGAAACAGCCGGGATTCGAACCAGGGACCTTCTGATTACTAACCCACTGTCCTGCATGTTTTAGATGTGTCCCTGCTTCAACACACCTGATTCAAATGAATGTGTCGTTATCCAGCTCTGAAGAATCCTGGTAATGAACATGTATTAGAATCTGGTGTGTGGGAAGAGGGAAACATCTAGAACATGCAGGACAGTGGAGCCTGAGGACCAGGGAAACATCTAGAACATGCAGGACAGTGGGGCCCTGAGGACCAGGGAAACATCTAGAACATGCAGGACAGTGGACCCTGAGGACCAGGGAAACATCTAGAACATGCAGGACAGTGGAGCCTGAGGACCAGGGAAACATCTAGAACATGCAGGACAGTGGGGCCCTGAGGACCAGGGAAACATCTAGAACATGCAGGACAGTGGAGCCCTGAGGACCAGGGAAACATCTAGAACATGCAGGACAGTGGGCCCTGAGGACCAGGGAAACATCTAGAACATGCAGGACAGTGGAGCCCTGAGGACCAGGGAAACATCTAGAACGTGCAGGACAGTGGAGCCCTGAGGACCTGAGGACTCTTTTCATGCTGTTGGTGTGTGATGTGGCCTTAAGTCGGGACCTGTGGCTGCGTTTGAGGATGTGAGGGGGCTTATATACAGTAATGAGCTGGACAGAGAGCATGATGGGTGCCCAGCCATTGGCTGCGTGCCCAGAAAGACCTTGTCTCTCCCTCTCATTCTCTCTGGCCTTCACCTTCTCTGTCTCTGTCTCTGTCTCTCTCTCTCTCTCTCTCTCTCTCTCTCTCTATCTCTCTCTCTCTCTGTCTATGTCTCTCTCTCTCTTGGTCTGTGTTTATCCTGCTCACTTCTTCTTTTAGATGTTTCCCTGCTCCAGCACACCTGATTCAAATGAATGGGTCATTATGAAGCGTCCACAGAGCTTGATAATGAGCCATTTATTAGCACCAGGTGTGCTGCAGCAGGGAAACATCTAGAACTGTCAGGACAGCGGCTCTCGAGGACCAGGACTGGACACCTGCGTTCTAGAGTCTACAGTTACACTGGTCACACTGGCTGTAACCGGACCGTCAAGTGACACAACTATAAGCAAACATGTAAAACAGTGGCTATTGATGTTTTTGGGTTACTTGCCTCAGGGGGAGTGTCCCTGTACTTCCTGTGATTCGCTCTGGATAAGAGCGTCTGCTGAATGACTCAATGTAAGTGAGAGTAATATAAAGAAAAACTGAGGGAGAAGGAGAGTGAGAAAGAGAATAAGAGACTGTTTGTTTGATATGTCTGACAACTAGATTCACCTGTTTGATATGATGTCTGACCTTAGCAGACTGCAATATTTAAAATCTCCTCATTCAATTCCAAGGGTCAAAAAACACACCCACTCACACACCCCTCCACACGCACGCACGCACGCACACACACACACACACACACACACACACACACACACACACACACACACACACACACACACACACTGCCTTAGACACTTTCTAAGAGGCAGAGTGCAGACCGCATGGGGATTCCTGGGAAAGCGCTGCAACATTTACAGTAAAACAACACCACTATTGGGAAGTCGTCTTGGCAACGGGCCCAGAGGAAAGGGAGGGGCGTGAGCCTGCGGTGGTGCGTGTGCACGTGGTGACTGCATGTGTGTTGATCACACCAAGACATGCATCTGCTGGGTGTTTGTGGGATAGAGGAGGTTTTTGAAGAACATATTTTGGCTCCATGTTGACAGGATCAAAGCAGGATCCAGTAAATGGGATTAGCAGTGACTCAGCATTTTGTAGGCTTCAGAGACGGGTGTCATCATTCAAAAACAAGAATGCCTCAAACCCCAGAATGGTTGAGAGGCAGTTTTATGGCGCGCTACATTTTTTTGAATGAGTACGAGATGCTGCGAAAGCCATTATTGGCTCGCAGTCACTGCTTTGGAATGAGCTGGTGAAAAAGAGGTTCAGGAGAATCGGAGTGGCCGCAGGATCCAGCTCGTCTTCCAGCCCCCCCCCCCCCTCCTTCACCCCCGAGGTGAGCCAGTCATCGTTCGATCATGCCCACATACCCTCTGCATCAGGAGACCCTCCTCCACCTCTCCCTTTAATGTTCTGTCTCACATACTTGCATTTAATCATTTATCAGACGCTCTTATCCAGAGCGACTTGCAGCAAGGGCAGGGACATTCCCCCCTGAGGACAGTAGGGTGAAGTGTCTTGCCTAAGGACACAACGTCATGTTGACACAGCCGGGGTTCGAACCTGGTACCTTCTGGTTACTAGCCGGACACCCTCAACCGACTGTGCCAGATTTGTCCAGGAGGGCCTCATCCCAGACACAGGACCCATGTTCGATGTGTTCTTGGGGAAGCAGGTGTTTTTGCCTTTCACTATGGAAGAAAAATATTGCTTGAGGGGAACACGCTGGTGTTAGAATAGATGAACCTTTATTTGTCCTCCAGGGGGGGAAATTGCAGTTCACAACAGCAGCAGGGTAAAGTACAGCACACAGAGTCGCAGGGTAAAAAATATAGCAATAATAACAATAACAATAGGCGAGCACGATAAAGTCCAGTATAAAAAATAATAAAAAATAAGTAAGTTAAGTAGTCCTATAGACATATAGACAGTTATTGCACTTGAGGAGAATAACAATTGTCTGACACCAGTACAAGCATAACTCATACATGACTCTGATCCTGAGACAGGATCTAAGGCTAGTCTGGCAGAAAGTAACGACTAGCTGATTCACCACTGCAGATCCAGGAAATGCTCAGACAGTATCCAGTGTCTAATGGCTGCTCAGCTGGTCAGAAGACTGACCTCTGGAATTACCATGACATGACTCAGGGCTTTGGGAAGGACACGCCCATTCTGCTAAATAGGCACCTGTGTTCTCTCCTTGCTGTGACACGTACGACTTCTACTCATGTAGAGGGGGGGGGGGGGGGGGAGTTAAGATTTATGCACCAATAGGATGTCACCAGTTACTGATTACTGATGTGAATCACTGCCATCTTTAATCGCCGGCCAGAAATTCCTCAGAGATTCCTCACATGCCTGAAAGAGTCCATGACGAATCCGAGCGAGCCTTTACGGGAACTAAAGAGATTGACCTCAGGTCGTGCTTCTGATCGTATCAGTAGAACTCCTGGTGTTTCTTCTGATGATTCTCCTGTGAAATATGTGGATCTGGATCCGAATCAGACTGAGTCTTGAGATTCATTAGTTCATGAATAATTAGTTTAATTCATGAATAATGATGCAGGGGAGTCATGTGGCTGAGCAGTTAGGGAGTCAGGCTGGTAGTCAGGAGGTAACTGGTTCGAACCCCAACTGTTCCAACAAGATGTTGCGTCCTTAGGCACTTCACCCTACTTGCCTGAGGTGGGATATCACTGTACATGCTGTAAGTTGCTCTGGATAAGAGTGTCTGTGTTTTGATTCCTGTGTTCCATTATGTGTTTTAAATGTGCTTCATAATGTGGTTTGTCTTCCATGAGCCTCCAGGCAGGTACATCAGGATGAGTCATTTGGCACAACAGTTGTGTAATAGGTTGAATAACAGTTATGGCGTAGTGATGAGCACTTCCTGTTTATCAGAGGAAGTTGTGACGGGGCGGTGGAGAGAACAGAGGTGCCAGGTGCTCTTAGGCTGAGAGACGGAACTCCTTGATGCTTGATTCAAATTGTCTGAGATTAAATTAACATTTCACTAAGTATGGCTCGTCCTTGGAAGTCCCTGAATCCATTTGGCTGATGGAGACAGGTGACTTGGCAGAACAACAACAAAACAGAAAGGGGAAAAATGTTGGTATAAGAACCGGGGGGGAAACTGTCTCAATATTGGAAAATGCTATATGCGTTCCCTGTACTGCAGGGTAAAGAAGTTTGGAACTTTTATTCTGAAAGGGTGACAGAGAATATATCGGGTTTTGCCAGAAAATCCCCCCCTCGTCAAAGTAAACCCCGCACCCTTGAGGAAAAATATCCGTAAATGTTTGTCTAGACTTAAACAAATGCTTCATTGTATCTTCTCCCCTCCATCCCACGCCTTGACAGAGGCGATGGAGAAGCACCCGGAAAGATGACATCAGCCCTGGTGGAGGCAGCCAAGGCTGCCATTCATGCTGCTGGTGTGGGGGAGACTGTCTCAGTGTGTCACTTCCTGGGAGAGAATAGAACAGGAAGGAGAGAGATGGAGGACTGACATCAGCGCCACCTCACCTCCACAAGGAATCCTTTCACATGGAGGGAGAAGAAGAGGGAGGGAGAGGGAGACAGGGAGAGAGAGAGACAGGGAGAGAGGGAGAAAGAGAGACAGAGAGAAAGGGAGAGAGAGACAGAGAGAGAGAGAGAGGGAGAGAGACAGACAGGGAGAGAGAGAAAGAAAGAGAGCGAGGGAGAGAGTGAAAGAAAGAGAGAGGGAGACAGAGAAAGAGGGGGTGGAGATCACTACCTCTGTGCTGGAAAGTGTGTATTTTATAAATAATCTTTGTTGAGGTTTTTACTCTTTTTCTGCTTTTGTACGGTTTGTCACTGTGACTTGTGAAGTGTTTTGGGGATGTGTGATGGATGCAGCGCCCTCTTCTGTCCATCCACCAAACTGTATTAGACGACGTTACTAAAAGGTTCCCAAAACAAAACAAATTGACAAAGAACTGTATTTGTGAAGTAAATGTGTTGTCCAACTACATTTCCCATAAAGCCTTCGGCACATCCTGCCCTAAAATGAACTGTGTTTTCCATTCCCCCCCCCCCCCCCCCCCCCCAGCATTCACTCATCTGTGAGAACGTCCCGGGACTGTTCTGCCGTGTTGTCATGGCGATGCTGTAGTTACGTCACTGTTCAGGATGGTTTCCATTGAACACAGCAGAGAGGCCTGTGTGTTGTGTTTGTACTGTGACAGAGGACACCTCCCTTTTTTACTGAACATTCCTACACCTAAACCTGATACGTCAGCCGAGGCTGGCTGGATATACAGGTGTACGTGTGGTTGCTGCCCAACATGACCTGAGACACACACACACACAAACACACACACACACACACACACACACAAGTTTGTACGGTGTGTCTTATTTGGAGAGTCACTCCCCACTCTCCACAGGGAGTCATTGCAGTCGGTTAGAGTGGCCGGCTTGTATAATGCTCTTGTGGTTCTTCCCTTTGGCGCTTGTTTGGTTTCTCACAATGTATGTTTCATAATCTATAAACCTGCAAAGTTCGGGGACTATCATGTTGCTATGATCAGTGATAAATGCTCTTCTGTAAAGCTCTCTCTTGGAAGTCACTTTCGGTAAAAGTGTAGGGTGAAGTGCCTTGCCCCAGGACTCAACATCACATAGTTACAACCCAGAATTGAACTCACAACCTTCTGATCATGAGGGCAACCCCTTAACCCGTTGAGCCACCTGACCTCCCTGATGTAGTATTCAGAAGGTCCTGGGTTCGGACCCCGGCTGTGTCAACATGATGTTATGTCCTTGGGCAAGGCACTTCACCCTACTTGCTTCAGGGGGGAATGTCCCTGTACTTGCTGTAAGTCGCTCTGGATAAGAGCGTCTGCTAAATGACTACATGTAAAGTGAGATTTTGCGTTTCTTGGTGACATCGTTGGGTAGGTGTGTGTGTGTTTAGTAGGCTGGACGTGAGGATGAAGGTGTGGTTCACGTCATACGGACATGTGCCATGTGTCCATAGATACTCGCTAGGCAGGTACACTAAGCTATAATAAGCAATCTGTTGTTAGGCAGTGATGCTGGGGAACAGGCTTGTTAAGCTAGGCTGGTAGACATGGAGCCTACACAAACAGCAGCTCTCCCTCTGCAGGCTCTGATCTGTTGTCATCTGCTGTTTCTGTGTGTTTTTCCCAGGACCTGTGCTAGGGAGGTCGGCTGACACCAGGACACATGTTGGTGAGTACCAGAGCTTTGCTAATGATGTATACAGCTTTCATGACAGTAGAAATGGCAACATTTTGATAATTAAAATTATATTTTTCTTTCTAACACAAACAGGAGGAATGTCCCTGTACTTACTGTAAGTCGCTCTGGACAAGAGCGTCTGCTAAATGATTACATGTAAATGTCTGAGGTGATTCCAGAAATGGGGTAATGAATGACTTGAGCACAGTTGAGTCAACAGAACTGTATTTTAATTCCTCTTCACGCCTCGATGGTAAAAGAGAGCAGAAATGGAGGGAAAACAGGATCTCACAAGGCTGGTCGCACGGCAAGGTTGTCATGACAACCCCATTCATCAGAGCAACACAGGCAGTAATCTACTGACTCTGTATTTGACTTGGCCTTGTGTCTGTGTTGTGTAAGTGGACTCCAGTGTGGTGGAGCCGGTTTAAACTGCTGTCTGTGAGATTGTCATCCTCTGGTCAATCTTCCTGCCTGTGGCGATGACACCATCCAGATACTTCTTCCCTCAGGGCCTGGTTTCACGTGGTGGTTTAGATTGTTACTCTCCGTGTCTAGCACCATATGAAATCAGTGTTCTTGGGGACAGGGGGGGGCAGCACGGTGAAGGACACTGCTGGAAGAACTCTGTCAACTCCTCTCCAGGGTCTCTTTCTCCACTCAAGGATGACTGATTTCTTCTGGTGCTTAGAGTCTCTTTTCCTCCATCTAGCACCATTTGAAATCGGTTATAAAAATGGAGATCAGTTCATCAACGCCGTCCACGTGAACACTTGGGTCGACTGGAAGTGAACTTTAGTGGTTTAGGGGAGTCAAGTGGCTGAGCGGTGAGGGTGTTTCAGAAGCTCCCTGGTTCAAACTCCGGCTGTGCCAACATGATGTTGTGTCTTTGGGCAAAGCACTTCACCCTACTTTCCTCTGCAGGAATGTCCCTGTACTTACTGACATTGACTCATCCAGTGACTCTGGATAAGAGCGTCTGCTAAATGTAAATATTTAACTCTTTGGACAACTCAATTCTATTTGACTCTACTTTTAATATTTGTCTAAGTGGTGCTCTCAGTATAACTTTGTCTTTATGAATTGAAATAGTTAGGAATAAAATGGAATAAAACTATTACCTGTAATTTGTCTACAATTCTTACATCGCTCATAAAATCCACCTCGATATTATGGAATATTTATCTTTATTTATTTTGATAGTGACAGAGAGAGACAGGGACCTATTTAATTTAGGTTTCAGGGCAGTTAATGAGACCCAACCCTGTTTAGCCAGAATGACGACAGAATGACACAAAAACACCGGTGGAGGTAGAGTAAGCAGCCATGTTATCGTCCACAAAGTTTTCTTCAGTTCTTTTCTTAAAGTAGAAATGCAGCAGCAACGAAAGGAAAGGTTACTTATCGAGATGTAGACATCTTATGTAGCTGCTCACCAAATTACAGCTTAAATACGCTCTCAAACCACATGTGTAGCATCTGCCTTCCTCAGCGTCCAACTGTCATTTCGCCATTGAAAGTGATTGCAGAAATTTAGGAAACTAACATCTCAAAACCAGAATGTTATAGTATAGATATACATATTGAAATAGAAAGTTGTGACATTACACTTTTTTATTTGTATTTTATTAACATCTTTGTAAAATGTCTGATGAGCGTCGAGAGCTAGGTGGGCTATAATGGAGCCCTTAGATATCATCAGGAGCACAAGAACATTATCTTCAGCCACAGAAGTTTGTGTTTCCTCAGGACTTCATTAGGTTTAGACGAAGGAGGGAGACGGCCCTCGAAGAGGATTTAATGATGGAATGTTGTCCTGCCTTATCTTAGCTCTGTCCTTGTCACTCTGAGTTACCTTGTCATGCTTCAGATCAAGCCCATGCTAAGTCATGCTGATAGAGCTCTTTGAATGTCTCTGTGAACTTGGCCATGACTTTGGAGACCATGCTGAAGAATGAGGTCAGGCTGAAAGAGGACGAGGAAGATGAGGACAAGTTTACTTTCCTCATGCAAGCATTGAAAAGATATCCGGGCAGAGATCAGAAAATCTACACATCTCTTATGTAATAATTATGTATTGTAAATCTTTCATTGACGATGCCTGGTATGCCAGATGGCCAGTCCACCCCTGCATATGGGTGGCTATCTATATTTAATTGTTTCCACTTTGTGTTTGCCTGTACTTAATGATTTCACTTCAGACTGTTGCCCAGATTAAGAACACACTGACATTCCAGAATTTAAAAAGACATGCAGTCACTTCATAAAAAAACAACAATTCAACATTCTCAGTTTATTTCAACACTTTATTTCAAAAGCTGCAGATGATGGCAAAAAAGTAAGGGTTTGTCTAAATAAAACAGTTAAGTAGGTCTGTAACCAAGTACTGTAGTGAAAATTAACATTCGAGTATGCTTTGTTTTAAAGTTTATGGGATAATTTAGATATTGTGTATTGTTTGTTTTCAAATGATACAGGACTTCAGGAAAGAAGGTCTCTGGTTCTGTCCTTAAATTAGGGGATGTGGCTGTAGCAGTGAAAGCCTGTGAGATCAATCAGAAAGCTGAAGGTGAGAGTCAGTCTGTGAAATAAATACATGACAGGATTTCTAGAAGCTGCAAATGTCAAGTATCTTGTGTTTCCTGGTTTATGGTTTTGTATTGACCATTAGGCTCCAACCCTGGTCCTCAGGGCCCACTGCCCTGCATGCTTTAGACCAGTGGTCTTCAACCCTGGTCCTCAGGGCCCACTGTCCTGCATGCTTTAGACCAGTGGTCTTCAACCCTGGTCCTCAGGACCCACTGCCCTGCATGCTTTAGACCAGTGGTCTTCAACCCTGGTCCTCAGGGCCCACTGCCCTGCATGCTTTAGACCAGTGGTCTTCAACCCTGGTCCTCAGGACCCACTGCCCTGCATGCTTTAGACCAGTGGTCTTCAACCCTGGTCCTCAGGACCCACTGCCCTGCATGCTTTAGACCAGTGGTCTTCAACCCTGGTCCTCAGGGCCCACTGCCCTGCATGCTTTAGACCAGTGCCAGTGGTCTTCAACCCTGGTCCTCAGGACCCACTGCCCTGCATGCTTTAGACCAGTGGTCTTCAACCCTGGTCCTCAGGGCCCACTGCCCTGCATGCTTTAGACCAGTGGTCTTCAACCCTGGTCCTCAGGGCCCACTGCCCTGCATGCTTTAGACGTTACCCTGTCCCAACACACCTGATTCAAATGAATAGGTCATTATGAAGCTCAGCAGAAGCCTGATAATGACCCTTTATTTAAATCAGGGGTGTGGGAAGACCTCTTGTCATTCACCAACCATGGAGGAGGGGATCCCTCACTGAATTGCTCCTTCCAAGGTTTCTTCCATTTTCTTCTCCTCTAGTGAGTTTTGGGAGTTTTTCCTTGTCTTCCTTGAGGGTTTAGGTTGGTTGAAGGGCAGTTCTATGGGCATATGCGAAGTCCTTTGTGACATTGCTTGTAAAAAGGGCTGCACAAATAAATGTTGATTTGGGGACCAGGGTTCTCATTTATAAATGTTGCATACGCACAAAATTTGGTGGAAGAACTATGTACTGTGTATCCCCATGTTCCAGTTTAAATGACAATTAAACTTGACTTTGAACCCAAAAACATTCATCTAGTGAGTCTATCATCCTATGTCCTGTAGTGTTGGAATGAAATGCCAGTACAGTACTCATATGTGTGATGTACACAAAATAGGGATGGATTCTCAAAAGATCTGGAACATTCTACGAGAAGAGTCTGAGGCGACGCTGGCGAGGATGGAGATGTCGCACAGCTCGCGCGCTGTGATCGAGGTTGGTCTCCGCCCATGCTTCTGAGACAGACGCCACTCACCAAACAAACTTCCGTCCCCAAAAATAACGTCAATGTCTGAGTTTCTGAATCTCCGTCTGGCCGACAGTCGTTCAATGAGAGGATGGATTGTAGGAAGCTACTGGAACTGCAGGAAAGGTCTCTAAGCCACCGGAGGCAAGTGGCCCTCATGTTCAAAGCTTCTGAAGGCAACCTGGAAAGAACTGTCCTGTTTATGGCCAACAATCCCCTGCCTGGCCTCCACAGCTGTCAGGAGGGGGACAGTCCCACCAAATACTTTGCTAGTGACGTCCTAGCACAGCCACATAAAGCTAGCACAAAGGTTAACCACATAAAGCAGTTACCCAGCTCCCCCCAGGCACCACAATACCATCTCAACACTAATTACCAATTAACAAACATTTTACCATTTTACTTTTGCCAATTAGACAGCGATCCGTTAAATCCGAGGTGGGCAATCCTGATCCTCAGGGGCCGCTGTCCTGGAGGTTATAGATGCTTCCCTTCTTTGGCACACCTGATTATAATGAATGGGTCATTATTGAGCTCTGTGGAAGCATGTTAATGACCATTCATTACAATCAGGTGTGCCAGAGTAGAGAAGCATCTAGAACCTTCAGGACAGCGGCCCCTGAGGATCAGCACTGCCCACCTCTGATTTAAATGCTCCCTTCATTATGTTCTGATTATAGTTTGTTCCCCTCCCCCCCTCTTCTTTTCAGAGGCTGTCTTCCATTGGAAACCCCCTGATGAGGTTGCCTACACTGATGAAACCTTCTAAATTTACGTCACAGAAACAAAAAAAGTTGAGTCTACTGCACAGGTCTGTCATGGGACAGACTAGATTTTAATAAGATTTAGAGTGACAAAGAAATCATGTTGAAAGAGTGAAAGAGGCAGACTATGTACAGGGTCAAATGTTTTTTTCACTTCATCCATCATGTTCCAAATTGTGATTAAACACAGGGCTCTGTCAGAAGTGCGTACCAGAGTCTGTGCTCAGATCTCTGACAGCTTGTCAACGATTTCAGACGAGGACATTGAAGTACAAGGTGTCTTACCAGTGATCCTGATATTACAGTAATGAATTCTGGAATCCAATTGAAGTGTGTGTTTGTTAGCTTTCTTGCACATGTGTGTGTATGTGCCCAGAACTGACCCAGAACCGGGAGGTCAAAGATGAGAGAAGTGCATGCTGGGAGCCCCTAGGGCTTCCTCCCCTGCTGGAGACTTCAGTCACCCTGACGGTACCTGGCCATGGAGCATTTCAGCATGGACAGACTGCCTACTGGAAAGTGAAAGGCAGCTCTTAACTCCCACTGCTTTCACATAATGGCACAGGAAAATGCAACAATAAACATGAAATAAGTAGGAAATGGTCTTTTGTTTATGTTATTTTGTGATGCTATCTAAAGACACTCTTATGGATGGTCTATGTTGCATGTATGCTTCTTATTGCAAAAGCAGTCTCTACAACATCATATAAAAGAGTATGTTTTACATAGTTTTGATGACTGAAAAAGGGAGGTATTGCCAAGTATATATTCATTCACAAAACTTTTTTATAGTTTATATATATTCATATCCTATCCTTATGTATAATTATTGCCTACTTTTTATTTGTAATCTTAATTTAAATCACGTATATGATGGTTGCTCCATCCTGCCACTGTGTTTGGTCTAAATACACTGAACGGATCCTCCCTATTGCTGGCAGACCTCATCCAGGATTGGTCTGTTTGCACTGTTTGGTCCAGCCCTATTATCTGCGGTATCTTAGCAACGAATCCCTAGGTCTTCCCTGATTGGCCTTTTGAGATGTCCATCAAATTCAAACATCTGTCCAGCCAGGCGGTTTGACTTGAGTGAATCATAACTTGTAGTTTGTTGGGGACACTATCTATATTACCACCCTGACATTGTCCATACATCTTATATAGTCATAATAAATCACGAGTACTCTACAATTATAAAACATAGAGTTATGTTAGTTAGGGTCCAACTTTTAAATGGAACAAACGCATGTCTATCAAATCCCTATAGAAACACAGAATGAGCGACCAAAAATAAAATCAGCTCAAAAGAGGAGGTTTTCCATCGATGACAAAACATCCCCGCAGGACATCAAAACAAAACGGTGAGATGAAGGACAGTTAATGGCGTTTAGATCGTTTACAGCTGTGTTGTTCAGTCGCTGAAGCTGCTTTGTGTAGTGGTGTGGGTGTCTGGGTGGTCAGGCCGTCCAGCAGCACCTGTCCCTGGGATGACATGCGGCGGGTACCTGCACTGGGACTGTCTGCTTCCAGCAAAGACAGATTTATTCATTCAAACGGGACCATTATGTTATTAAGTCATCCCAATTTAAATATGTATCTTGTTCCGAAACCATTTTTAAGCCTAATAGTGCGCAGCACCAGTGGTCCACAGAAGTGTAAATGTATTTGGTCATTCCACAATAGAGCCACAAGGGGGCGGTAAAGGACTGCTTCTAACAGGACAGAACAGGTTGAGGTTTCCAAATGTGCTGAAGTTTATCTAAGTTATAATACAAAGAAATGTCACATGAAACACATGATCTTCGATTTGCCCCTACCCAGTGCTGAGGATCCTAAAAGTAGTCTTCTGTATATGAACATTGATGTGTTTGGAAATAAACTTCACATGTTCTGGTTTTAGTCCAGAGCCCAGTGAATAGCCCCATTCCAATTCACGCACACATAACCTAAACCTTACATTTAGTCATTTATCAAACGCTCTTATCCAGAGCGACTTACAGCAAGTACAGGGAAGTTCCAAGTAGTGTGAAGTGCCTTGCCCAAGGACACGTCATATTGACACAGGCAGGGTTTGAACCTGGTACCTTCTGATTACCAGAAAGTAAACCAACTCCATCAGCGACAGCACCACATGACTCCCCCACCTTACTGATAAGAACATACATGTGGTGTTCCTCATGTGATGACTAATCATAAACCAAGGTGAATGATCTCTATCTAGGTTCTAGAACTCAATAAAAACTCAATATGTCATATAAAAGATTATCAGTCAAATATGACCATGCTACTCCTTAGAACAACAAGGTCTGATTTCTTAACCATACATAGCTCAAAGTAGCTAGACAAACAAGACAAGCTCAGCATGGCTGTGATTGCATTGGATAATGCATTCATACGTCTGTAAGGCACATAGCCAGTAAGCTAGTGTGTGGCTTTTACAGTGAATACATAGTGATGTCACTGCACCACACAGTCTGCTTGGGGACAAAGGTCTTTTTTTACCTCGGTTTACTGTGTTAGGTCACTTTTATTTGTGTCTCGCAGTTCTGTGACGAGTCAGTGGATTAGCATCATATTTAGCCCAGCCTTTGTTAAGATGGGTTTAAACATGAAACTGTGCTAGGTATAGTCACGCTTCGCATGATGTCATGCACATTATGTTGCCTAAGGAGAAGGCCTGCTTCACACACACACACACACACACACACACACACATTACACATATTCACACATCAGGTCAGAACTAAAGTTAAACTTTATTTTAGTCTAACACCCATGAGATTATTGGTAGAGCACATTCATTTGTCATTCAGTGAACCTCTCAAAATGATCCTACTCCACTGTGTGTCTGCACTGAAATAAATGGGAAAAAGTCTCAATAAATAAATAAATATGTGAAGATGATGGCAGAAGATGAAGGGGTCACTGTTGCAGATCCCAGAGTGATAGAGAGGTCTTGGGTGATTGATGGTTTGGCCAGAATGATAAGAAGTTTTGTCTTGGCGTTTTTGCATTGGTGGGGATCCAACTGCACGCTGGTCACGTATTGAAGCAGCCTAGAATGGCCCCTGGCCCCTACCTTTAATTTTGGGGAGTCATATGGCGCTGTCGGTTAGGGAGTTGGGTAAGTAATCAGAAGGTACCCAGTTCGAACCCCGGCTGTGTCAACATGACGTTGTGTCCTTGGGCAAGGCACTTCACCCTACTGTCCTCAGGGGGGAATGTCCCTGTACTTACTGTAAGTCGCTCTAGTTAAGAGCGTCTGCTAAGTGACTTCATGTAAATGCAGCCGCCACGCCCCAGGTTTCCTCAGTATACTATGACACTACGCTGATCAGCCCACATAGCTTTGCACCACAGCCTTCAGATGTCAAAGCAATCACTGTCAAAAGGCAGAGGAATGTCCGCTCACCGTCCCCTGCCGTAGCCTACCGTACATGCAGACTATTTCACACGCCAGCTTGCGTGAGACTCATTGTTTCATTGGCACAACACACTACATTGATGTGAACGTCAAACATGTTGAGGTACACACCCTAAGGTGCCGGCCTTCACACACACAATGTACCCAGTGTACTCCAGCCTCACCTCCAGGCACCATGGGAACCATTCTTGCATGATTTGTACACTCCACTGGTAATCACATGGCAGTTTATTCATTATATAGTTACATAATGTTACGTAACATGGGTGTCGTGCTAGTACTCAGAAGGTCCCTGATTCGAACCCCGGCTGTGTCAACATGACGTTGTTTCCTTGGGCAAGGCACTTCACCCTACTTCCCTCAGGGGGGAATGTCCCTGTACTTGCTGGAAGTCACTCTGGATAACAGTGTCTGTTAAATGACTTAATGTAAATGTAATAGCTCCCTATTTTCCCTTCTCCCTTCTCTTATATCTTTCTAGGATTCTTGGCTATTGGAATCCTGCAGTTACTCTTTATTCTCCACCACATTTCCTGCCTCTTATCTTTCTTCGTGCCGTCCCGTTTTAACCTACCAACCATTAGCCTGCATTCCTTCTAGTTTCCCTCCTACGTGGTATTCAGTCAGAGCATATACCTCAAGGTAGGTGGTCGTTCCTTCGGAGTGTTCAGTGCAGAGAGAGAATGACCGGAATGACTCCACAGGCCCACCAGCATGCCAGAGACACACCCAGACCTGACACAAGTGTTTTGAAACGTGAGGAGGGTTTTTTTTTTAAGAGAGGGCGCATTCCTTTTTCTGCTCAGCGGGAGTTTCGATCTGACACCAAGGTGCAACGTGAAGACCTAGGGGAGAGAAAACACTAACACTTGACTTTGGAAGAGTGGAGATCTAAAGGGAAGCACCCCCTACAGCCTTGATGCAACACATACATTGCAAACGTACATGACACGAGGCAGGGAGCAGCAGAGATATGATCCCCCTGACAGACAGAGAACAGGGGGAGAAAGGGGATGGTGGAGGGTGGCAGATGCACTGATTATTAGACAGTCGGGGTGCGTGTTTTAATATCTGTGCGGCCTTTAAAGGCCGTCTTATTGGACGTAGCCCAATAGGTCAGTCAGGTGTGGGATTGAGTGATGGCGTGCGCTCGTTGAGTGCCCTGCCAGAACTAGCGTCGCTCATTATGACAGGGCTGGCTGTTCCAGAAAGTTCCACTAGTTGCCTTCCACGGGCAGTCGATGGTGTCCCTCTGACAGAACGCATGTCTGTTGTTCAAGCTGTTCAGAGGATGGAAATTCCTCCGACTGCCCAAACCTGGCCAACGCAAATACAGCAAAGACGATGAGTGTGAGAAGGTTCAGGTTCTGTGAAGATGTGGGGAATGGGAAAGCGAATGAAGGTGTGTGTTTGTCTTACCTGCTCTTTCTCCTTCCCTCTTCACCTCCTCCCTACAGGGCTCTGCAGCGTAGAGGAGCCTCCTTCACCTTCCTGACTCCAGGACTGCAGTGGGACTTCAGCCTGGTGAGTAGAAGAGTCCTTCAGCCCGATCCATCCAGTCATAGCTGGTGTGCTTAATGTGCCGATTTTACATCCAGTCTCCTCTTTATATTTATATTTAGTCAGTTATCAGACGTTCTTATCTAGAGCAACTTACAACAAGTACAGAGACATTCCCCCCTGAGGCAAGTAGGGTGAAGTGCCTTGCCCAAGGACACCGTCATGTTGGCACAGCCGGGTTTTGAACTGGGTTCTGATAACTAGCCCAACTCCAGAAAACGAAGTATTTCTTGTAGGAAAGTATTTCAATTACATATGTTTATTTCCTTTGTGTGTACTGGAACAACACCCCAAAAAAACCTGATAAAATGGGTCCAGACCAAATTCAGGTGTGCCAAAAATTCTGGCCATGACTACATTACCCAGGTGCTGCAGAGTAGGCGAGCAACATGCTCGCGGCTACGACCTTTCATTCCTTTTTTTCTCGACATTCTTAGATGGAGAGATCAAGTGCAAGTCGAGGGATCTTGCCTTTTTTCAAAACACACAGGAGAAAGAGATTGCACAGAAAAAAAAAGATTAAACCATTGGCAGAGTCAGGAAAAAGGGGGTAAAGAGAAAGAAGAAGAGTGTTGAGTTCATTTAGGAAGCATCTAAAGGCTCTTTGAAATCACCCTGATCTGACTTTGAGCTTGTTTCAGGAAGCCAGTGAAAAACAGCCTAGCAGTTCTCATGTACTCACACCTCTGTGCATTTAGACCCTCAACCTTGTGGAGATGCCCCACATCTCAGAAGCAGGTGGAGCTACAGTAGACAGCAATAAGGAACCTTTTACTGTACCATATTACTATAAACTATATTATTACTTTGTTGTGTCCTTGGGCAAGGCACTTCACCCTACTTGCCTCAGGGGGAATGTCCCTGTTCTTACTGTAAGTCTGTAAGTCGCTCTGAAGCGTCTGCTAAATGACCAAAAAATGTAAAACCACACTGTATATTCAGAGTATATTCACAGTATATTCAGTAACATAACTTGAAAACTCACACCGGTCAAACAAAGTTGGCTCTGCATTGAAAAAAGTTTTTATTTTGTTGTAGACTTGTTGGTAGACATGGCGGTGAGCATTCCACGGTTTATGACAGAGTAGGTTTTGGCTGAAACCTTATACATGGTTCACCAGAGGGGGGGTGAAGAATGGACTGAAAGAAGAACGAGTCACTTCATCTGGTGCCAAGTGTTAGCCTTTGATTCGCTAACATCTTCAACTGGCACACTTAGCTCATCCCACAAACCATGTGGCTCTTGTTAACTTCACTTCGAAATTACAGCCCCACCACCACCATTATCTAACATTTCAAATCTCTGCCCAGAGTCGACCATAAAGAGAGAACTTTTGAACTCCTTTTCTCCTCTCCCTTCTTATCAACTTCCCTTCGGTTGAAACCCAAATAAGGGGTAGCTAGGTATGTACTTTTGATGTGGTTGGGGGAGGGTGGAGGAGGGGTAGGTGCGAGTCTCTCTTGTCCTTGGAGAAGAGGCAGTGTTCTTTGTAGGCCTGGTGTATGGCTATGAGACAATGTTAGCGTGGCCTCAGGGAATTTATCACACTAAGAATGGGATTCAGGTTTCCAGCAGCAGCAGTTCAAAACACAGTGATGTCAGAGGAACGCGATAGAAGGTCGGCGATGAGGACCTTGACGTTGCTCCATCTGATTGGCCCTCACAGCGCGACTGTCTGGGTGCCGAAGCTTGACTTACTCTCGAAAAACATTCCAACTTGTATCCTCTACAGAGAGTTGTTTTGTCCTCGACTAGGTGTGCTGGTGTAATCATTAACACAAGATAACTTGTGAGGTAAACTGTAAAGTAGGGCAACTGCAGATGGTCTGCCATTAAGTTCAGTTCTGGAAGCTTCTGAGATTCCTCAGCATTTGTCTGAGCTGTGTGGGGGATTGTCATAAGAAAGAACACCTCTGTGCTTCAACCATTAAGGGCTTTGTCTTAATAAATAGGAGCAGTTAGTGTATTCTGGCAGCAGACCAGTTCATGGTTGTATTGTGCCTTTTCTATGTGTATCAGAACAACAATAGGCACAGGGGAACACTAGCTATATCTCTTTCTTCCTTCTCTCTCTGTGGCCCTACCCCCCCTCTCTCTTTCTCTCTCTCTCTTTCTCTGAAAGCCGTTTTTAACGAGTATCGAATGTTTGCCTTCAAACCCATGATGTCATGTTCACAGGACACTTGTGTGGGCACCAAGTCCAGAAAGCATGAAATACTGAACTTCTGTTTGGGCTCCTAGCAGCACCGGTGGTTCAGTGGTAGGATTCTTGCCTACCATGTGCAGAAAGCCTGGATTTCATTCCTGGTGGGGGTTCGAGTCCCGGCCGATGCGTTGAGTAAATGTGTGCGCCTCTGAAATTTCCCCATTAGGGGATCATTTCTAATGTTGGTTCACCTCTTCCCCCAAAGACCAGGCTTCATCTAGTCTGCCTGGTCTGTCTGTCTATGTGGATCAGGCCAAACGTTTTATTTCTCTCTCCCGTGTCAGTTTTCCTCTCTGCTTGTAGCATGCTTAGATCTTCGTGTGATCTAAGTGTTCCACACTTCTAGTATAATAGTCAGCCTGAAGGGTCGTTCAGAAGGCACACTGGTTTGCATATGCATAGCTGCAAATGTTGACTTGAATCAGTGGTCTCAAACTCGTTCCATTGAGGGCCAAGAGGGTGCAGGTTTTCATGTCAACCAGGCACTAAACCATCTGATTTCACTGCTTGGTTGACACTAAAACCTGCACCCTCTTGGCCCTTGATGGCATGAGTTTGAGACCAGTGACTTAAATGTTCTGGAAGTGCCCAAGCATTGGCTGTCTAAGTGGTGTTGTTACTGTGCAGGCACTCACGTATGCTAATGATCTCATGCCTTTGATGACTAGGAAGCTACTGATCGTTACTGCTGTAACTGAGACCGCACTGATCAGGTGTGTGCTGCTCCAGCTGTTTGAGGTTAATCAAAGACCCAGTAGCTGTCTATGACTTTCTCAGTTCTTAACCTGAGAGAAACTGCGTCGATTAGTTCTCAAGCTGTCTTTGTTAGAGTGAAATCAGGCTTTTGTAATTGTAATTAGTCTTTATCAATCAGAATACCCATCTTTATCAAGTTTAGTGGCACAAGGTAGTTGATTTATATAAACACAAATTTACCCAGGAATTAGGTATCATTCACTTGGTGTATAGGAGGTCATATTGTGGTGGTCTGTTGTTCATACATACATTACATGCAACACCCTGTAATATTCCTTAAGTACAGTAACTGTCTATATGTGGTTCACATTCGAGACAGGAACCACTTACTTAACCTCGTACTTAACTTACTTATCTTTAAAAAAAAATGTATACAGTACTATATCGTGCCCCCCTTATTGTTATATTACCCTGCAACTCTGTGTGCTGTACTTTACCCTGCTGCTGTTGTGAACTGCGATTTTCACCCCCTGGAGGACAAATAAAGGTTTATCTTATCTCTTATATCAGTCCTGCCTCTAATGACACCGGGGGCCAGCCTCCATGCTGTAGCCTCTAATGACCCCGGGGGCCAGCCTCCATGCTGTAGCCTCTAATGACCCCGGGGGGCCAGCCTCCATGCTGTAGCCTCTAATGACCCCGGGGGCCAGCCTCCATGCTGTAGCCTCTAATGACCCCGGGGGGCCAGCCTCCATGCTGTAGCCTCTAATGACCCCGGGGGGCCAGACTCCATGCTGTAGCCTCTAATGACCCCGGGGGGCCAGCCTCCATGCTGTAGCCTCTAATGACCCCGGGGGCCAGCCTCCATGCTGTAGCCTCTAATGACCCCGGTGGCCAGCCTCCCCTCCCTCAGTTGTCCGGTTCTCACCTGCCAGCTGTCTTTCTTCACCCCCCTCCCCCCTCTTCCTCACCCCCAGGCGTCAAAGTGATCCTCTGCCTAATTAACGCTTTCCTGTCCCCAGTGGGACCTCCAGCGGAGGCCCCTAACAGCAGTCAGTAGAGTGAGATGCCCCTATGGGGCCCCTATTGGGGCATTTGCATAAGGACTGCACCAGAGATTAGCTGTTGGCTGATCGTATATTGGAGATACTATAGTTATATTTCAACTGATTTACACTATGTGTATATAAAATAATTGTAGAGATGTTGTAAAATCAATATGTACGCCATGAAATAAATTAAAAAGGGGAAATTATTATAAAAATGAAAATAATTGATTAAAAAACACATTTAAGGGGGATTTCTACATGTAGTTAATAACTTTTTGGTATTTCACAACATATTTCATGGCTGCAGTCAATGTGAAATCAGTTTCTTTCGATAATTGGATTTGCTGTGTTTTCTGATATGGTTCTGCTGGCTAACGCTCCCTAAAACCAAGGCTGTGTTTCAGGTAAGGTCTGATCAGATGTGGTCTCATCCACAGAAGCGAAGGAGCAGAGGGAAGGATGAAGATAACTGCAGTGTGTGTAGCTTCGACATCAAGGTAAAAAAAACATCTTCTCAACCTGTCCACGGGTTTCTTGGTTGGCTTTCAGCTCAAAGCATTCATACACTCAAAACACTCATCCGAAACACTTCCCAGGAGCTCTACACACGCTCTTACAACCCAGAATAAAATGT
Organism: Neosalanx taihuensis; assembly: GCA_030340665.1. Taxonomy (NCBI): domain Eukaryota; kingdom Metazoa; phylum Chordata; class Actinopteri; order Osmeriformes; family Salangidae; genus Neosalanx; species Neosalanx taihuensis. The sequence goes on from CM059307.1 coordinate 9,247,107, forward strand.
TACCAGCAAAATGTCAGCCCAGAATAGAATGTTATTGTTATAAATTAAATTTAGTATATCTTTGGAAGACTATCCCGAGAGCTCTCTACCAACTATTTCTCCAGCAGTGAAATTGCAACTCAGAATAGAACAGTGTTGTCATGAAGTCAGTTCAGTCTCCATTTGGTGGGCAGATTTCTGCTGTGTGTTTCCTGTGTTTTTTTCAAGGCTTTGTTCTGTTTATTTTTGGTTTTAATGTGGAAATGGCTGTTTATTTTTTTTGAAACGTCTATCATGAACATTCTTGGCAGAATGAAATTGTCATGTTTGACAGGAGCAACAAAAAAAAAACTCTTCCACTCCTCTGAAAATAGTTTTCATCGTAAATCATTCTCTTTCGTGTTGGTTTACACAAGTATTTTCTGGAACGTTGATGAGCAAGACTTGTGAGCTATGCCTGCTCCTCCCTTAGTACTGTGGGTGTATTGTTCTGGTGTGTACGTGTGTGTACGTGTGTGTACGTGTGTGTGTATGTGTGTGTGTGTAGGGGGGGTTGGGGGTCCACATTAGTAAGCCATAGCAACACGTTTTTGTTACGGTTTTGTGTTTCACAACCCATGTCAAAAGTTCCACCAAGTGTGGGAGGACATATGTCAGATACCAATGGATTTCTCCTCTGATTTCACTGGGTTGTGGCAATCCTTCATCAGACATTAACCTGAGTAATGTTTGTTCTACTGTGAAACAATCGACAAATTGTGACAGATTCATTACATAGAAATAGAACAAAAAGAAAGAACAGAAGAATAAGTACACCGTTCTCACAGTATTTAAGTGGGAAGATTTAAGGAACAGGGTGTATAAAATTGCCACAGTACAAAGTAACCACATCTCAACTACCAGGCACAGTGCATGATAATCACATTTTAGCCACAGTGCAACAACAAAAAATCGCACAATCGAATTGTGCGTTAAAGTCCAAAGTTATACGATCGAAGCAAAAATCTTGTTTTCAAGTTATTTAATTGTTTAATGCTGAAATGTTTGCTTGTAAGGCTCCAAGAAAACTACGGCACACAGTAACAACACTTCAAGATGGAACGATTCTCTTCTGATAAACAGCTGATGAACTTTCCTGATACCAAAGCCAGACGGATTCCACCCTTTCTCTCTAGACATGATGTTTTTGTGTTCAGGAGGTGGATTAGGGTAGACAGGGCTGACTTAAGTCCTAGAACCGGTTCTCTCAGTTGCAGCTCTTTTATGAAAGCCAAACACTTTTGGTAAACCAAAGTGAACTGACTGTTTGAAATCAAACATTTTCCCAGGACTCCCGGGAAACCTTCATTCAAAACAACAATAACAACAAAATGATTACCCTCAAAGCCCATGTGCTGACAACCAAGTTCCAAAACTTTCCATTTTCCAGCGTGTATCTACAAATGTGCTTGCTTTTGTATGGATGTGGCAGCCAGTCACAACTGTGGACTGTTACCATCAGTCTGTGATCAGTGTTACCACCAGTCTATGATCACTGTTACCATCAGTCTGTGATCAGTCTGTGATCAGTCTGTGTGATCAGTGTTACCACCAGTCTGTGATCAGTGTTACCACCAGTCTGTGATCAGTATTACCACCAGTCTGTGATCAGTATTACCACCAGTCTGATCAGTCTGTGTTATCAGTGTTACCATCAGTCTGTTGTTTGTGGTTGCCTCTCTTTGTTTTGTAGCAACCAATGTACTGCTAGGTGTGAACATTGAGTCAAACCTGCTGAAGGAAACTGTTCAGTAACCAGACGATGTCTGAGTACTTGAAAGGCTTCACAGATATTTGTGTGTGTAGTTGGGCACTGGAGAAACAGCACATTTACATGTATTCATTTAGCAGACTCTTTTATCCAAAGCAACTTCCAAGAGAGAGCTTTACAAAAGAGCATCGGTCACTGAGCATAACAACATGCAGGTAGCCAGAACATGAAGCATACAAAGTCCCAACAAGGGGAAGAGCCATAAGATCAGTTAAACAAGTTACAATTAAATAACATGAACCTCAAAAAGCAGTGTGCCTGTAGGAGAGGAAGCAACAATAATATACCCCACAGTGAGTACCGGCATTATAAATCAGTTACAACTGACCAACAAGAGCAACAAGTCCCTCAATAAGAGTCATTGTGTTCTTGGAGGAAATTAATCAGTCCAGTAAACTATTTCTAAGTACTCCTGGAAAAAGTGTGAGTGTCTTAGTGTCAGTGTCTCTGATGGAGGTGGAGAGACAGTCAGTGTCTCTGATGGAGGTGGAGAGACAGTCAGTGTCTCTGATGGAGGTGGAGAGACAGTCAGTGTTTCTGATGGAGGTGGAGAGACAGTCAGTGTCTCTGATGGAGGTGGAGAGACAGTCAGTGTGTCTGATGGAGGTGGGGAGACAGTCAGTGACTCTGATGGAGGTGGGGAGTTCATTTCACCGTTGGGGGGGGAGGGGGCAGACAGGGGAAGAGCTTGTGTTGGGACTGGATGATACAGGCCCGTCATCATCTTCCCCTTTTTTCCAGATTCTACCTGACAAAGTAGCTGTTGGTACGGTGGGCTTCAAGCCTCTGGAGCCTCCACCAGAGGGCACTGCAGTCCCTTAGTGTCTGTCTGTGCTCCTGTCTTTCAACTCGGCAGCTAATATTATTTCCAGACCTCCAATTAAATGCTGCGGTGTCCCCAATACCAAAGTGAATGGGATGTTCTGTCTGTGTGCTTGTCTGGCCCTGGTATCAAGGTGGAGTGAAGAGTGCCCATCAGGTGACTCACAGAACCAGACAATAGGTGTGTGTGTGTGTGTGTTCACACCTGTACAGCTGCTCTGACTAGGGACCTACAGGAAAAGCAGGTTCAGCCATGTTGTGTTTTGGTGTGCAGCCACACAGCAGACTTGTGAGAGCTTGTTCCCCCGCTCGTCGCTCCCTCGCTCTGGTTAACCCAGAGGACGATGTGCCTGCGAGGTCTGGGACTTCCAGCTCACACAACAGCCTTCCCATGCTAAACACAGACTTCCACGGCATGCACAGACTCTATCCTCAGTAGATAGATAGATAGATAGATAGATAGATAGATAGATAGATAGATAGATAGATAGATTCAATCCTCAGTACCAGACTCTATCCTCAGTACCATGGAAGTTCAATCATTGTTTGAGCAGCCCCGCCATGATTGTGTGTTGTCATCGCTGGTCACTTAGCACAGATGTGTGAAAACTGCCGGAGCCCTAAACCTATCGAAAGGCAGCTCCTTTGAGCGATCGATACCAGACACAGATCCAGAAGGTCGCTCTCGCATGGTCGATTGAACCGTTTACAAAAAAAAAATCCTAACGAACGAGGCCTATGTTACATATATGTTCTATGTTTGCTCCTTTCTGCCAAAGTGAATCCTGTGTATATTTTGCGTAGTTATTCAAACTGATTCTGATTAGACCTGGGCTGTGTCTCCCAGGTGTTTTCTACCATCTGGATGTTTTCCCCCCAGTTGCAACAAACATTTCCGTGTGTACTCTGACGCAAGGCGTTTGGCTTCCCTCACACCTCGACACTGCGAGGTCAAATCGGAGCGTCCTCATTGGTTTACGATCGTTTACTAACACACACAGCAGGTCACTGACCGCCGACTGTTTCACAACTTCCATCTTCACACCTTGGTGCGTTACGCAATCCATTCCAGCCCCACACCTCCTGTTCAGTGGTCCATTTGCACACCACCTTCACTTATTTACATCCTGCCCAACACGAAGATCTCACCACGAGACACAAAGGGACGATGTTTTCTGTATTCTAAAACCATCTTCACTGCACTCCTTTAATCTTAGCTTACCTTCCTGCCTGCTCTCTCTGAAGTATACAGGTTTCAGACTGTCTGATGTGGAAAATAGAGAGTTGTTAGTTGAGAGAGACTGGAGATATAACTTGCATTACATTTGCAGGAAATCTCACTTCACAGGGACCCAGTATTGTGTGAATTCTAAGTCCATATTGGGTGCAACATTTTCGGGTTATTGAAGAGGGTTTGCCTTCACGGAGGACAGCTTGAGCCAGTAATGTTCTTTGAGTTCTGAAGAAAGTCTGTTTGCCATTTGAATAAAGTTGTACAGTATTTCATGAAAGGCTATACTTTTTCTTTTATAACACAAACCTTGCACATTGGTCCAGTCTGGGTCAACAATTTGAGGAATTGCTCTATGTTTTTATTTCTTTAGAATACTTTGTTACTAAGTTTACTTGAACTAAAACCAGAACTGAATTCTTACAGTTGCACCATTATCAGTTCCTTCAGTACACTCCTCAGTAAAGTGATCCATTTCCCCCCCACTCCCCTTTCTCATTCATAGTGGGAGGAGCATCGTCAGAAGGCCTATCCCAGTCCTGACTCACAGTACATAAGCCCTCCCTCCCTGCACTAGCCTCAGACCAAAGTTTACAGAGAATGAGCCAGTGTGTGTGTGTGTGTGTGTGTGTGTGTGTGAAGGGGAGCTTTACGAAGACGCATGAGGGGCATGACTTACAAAATCTTTAGTTCACGGAAATCATTTTTCAACGACATAAGCATTTCCACGTGGAATATTCTCACCTGAAGCTCAGGATTAGGTGGATCGTTTTTTTTTGTGTTGTTTTTACAACGATATGGTGGCTTACGATGAACTGGGTAGCTTGGTGCCCACGAAACGGACTTTACAAGTGATAGACTACCAGAACCAAGCCAACAAAGAG
>CM059307.1:9256832-9276832 GCA_030340665.1 Neosalanx taihuensis
TCCAGGACTTCCTGCAGCGCTGCCTGGAGTCTCCCTTCAGCAGGAAGCTGGACCTGTGGAGCTTCCTGGACATACCTCGCTCTCGCCTCGTCAAGTACCCCCTTCTCCTGCGAGAGATCCTGCGACACACTCCGCCCGAGCACCCCGACACGGCTAGCCTGGAGGAAGCGGTACAACCACCAGAGAGGCGCACAGCCTCATCCACACACACAGCCTCATCCACACACAGCCTCATCCACACACACAGCCTCATCCACACACAGGCTCATCCACACCCTCGCTCATACACACCCTCGCTCATCCACACACACAGGCTCATCCACACCCTCGCTCATCCACACTCTCGCTCATCCACACCCTCGCTCATCTACACACAGCCTCATCCACACCCTCGCTCATCCACACCCTCGCTCATCCACACCCTCGCTCATCCACACCCTCGCTCATCTACACACAGCCTCATCCACACCCTCGCTCATCCACACACACAGCCTCATCCACACCCTCGCTCATCTACACACAGCCTCATCCACACACAGGCTCATCCACACACTCACTGATCCACACACAGGCTCATCCACACACTCGCTCATCCACACACTCGCTCATCCACACGCTCGCTCATCCACACCCTCGCTCATCCACACACACAGGCTCATCCACAGCCTCGCTCATCCACACCCTCGCTCATCCACACCCTCGCTCATCTACACACAGCCTCATCCACACCCTCGCTCATCCACACCCTCGCTCATCCACACCCTCGCTCATCTACACACAGCCTCATCCACACCCTCGCTCATCCACACACACAGCCTCATCCACACCCTCGCTCATCTACACACAGCCTCATCCACACCCTCGCTCATCCACACACACAGCCTCATCCACACCCTCGCTCATCTACACACAGCCTCATCCACACACAGGCTCATCCACACACTCACTGATCCACACACAGGCTCATCCACACACTCGCTCATCCACACACTCGCTCATCCACACGCTCGCTCATCCACACCCTCGCTCATCCACACACTCGCTCATCCACACACTCGCTCATCCACACCCTCGCTCATCCACACACTCGCTCATCCACACACTCGCTCATCCACACCCTCGCTCATCCACACCCTCGCTCATCCACACCCTCGCTCATCCACACCCTCGCTCATCCACACACTCGCTCATCCACACCCTCGCTCATCCACACCCTCGCTCATCCACACCCTCGCTCATCCACACCCTCGCTCATCCACACCCTCGCTCATCCACACACTCGCTCATCCACACCCTCGCTCATCCACACCCTCGCTCATCCACACCCTCGCTCATCCACACCCTCGCTCATCCACACCCTCGCTCATCCACACCCTCGCTCATCCACACCCTCGCTCATCCACACCCTCGCTCATCCACACCCTCGCTCATCCACACCCTCGCTCATCCACACCCTCGCTCATCCACACCCTCGCTCATGGTATTTCCTATAACTTTGTTGTTGTACCCATCCAGATCTCCGTCATCCACGGCGTTCTGTCCGACATCAACACCAAGAAGGGCGAGTCGGAGTGTCAGTATTACATCGACAAGATGGAGTACCTGGACGAGAGGCAGAGGGACCCGCGCATCGACCAGTGCAAGACTCTGCTGTGCCACGGCGAGCTGCGCAACAAGAGCGGAACGGTGAGCACACACACACACACACACACACAAAGGCATCCTCAAACAGCTGTCCCAAGTTGTTTAAAGCCGGTGCCAGTCAGTTCCTCATATAAAAAGTCTGTTGAGAATGCAAGTGGATATTCCTCAGAGGAAATGAGTTTCAGCGGTGCGGGCGATTTCAAATCAGATTGTATTTTGAAAGGCCTTTTTACAAGCAATGTCACAGAGGGCTTCATATCTTGCCCCTCAACAAACCTAAACCCTCAAGGAAGACAAGGAAAAACTCCCAGAAAAACTCACTAGGGAGAATAAATGGAAGAAACCTTGGAAGAAGCAACTTAGTGAGGGATCCCCTCCTCCAGGGATGAGATTTGAACCGTTTCTGCTTCTATCTCCTTCCAGAAGCTGCACGTGTTCCTGTTCACCCAGCTCCTCGTCCTCACAAGGCCCGTCACACGCAACGAGCGCCCCTGTTTCCAGGTGTACCGCCAGCCCATCCCGGTGGAAGACCTGGTGCTGGAGGACCTCCAGGATGGAGATGTGAGGATGGGGGGATCCTTCCGAGGGGCGTTCAGCAACGCCGACAAAGGTAACGTCCACACACCACCTCTTCAAGTCCCATTCCCCATAAATACATCATCGATCAGGATGATAACCGGATTGTTCACTGAACTAAATTCACGCTCCTGTTGGGTGGCTGGAGATGAGAGTTGTGTGGCGCGCTCGGTTAGGGTGGCGGGCTAGTAATCAAAAGGTTCCTGGTTAGAACCCCGGCTGTGTCACATTATGTTATGTCCTTGGGCAAGGCACTTCACCCTACTTGCCTCAGCGGGGAATGTCCCTGTACTTACTGTAAGTCGCTCTGGATAAGAGCGTCTGATGAATGACTGAATGTGATTGGTTGAGGTGCCTAGATGTTTTTTTGACCGTTGGTTCTCCGTCCCCCCCCCCCCCAGCCAAGAACATCTTCCGCGTGCGTTTCCAGGAGCCGGCCCAGGGCCAGTCCCACACGCTGCAGGTCAACGATGTCTTCCACAAACAGCAGTGGCTCAACTGCCTCCGCAGCGCCATCTCCGTCCACCGCCCTCCCTCCACCCAGCCCGCCTCCCCCCTCCCTGCTGCAGCGGCGGGGGGCGATGCGCGCCTCCTGCAGCGCCGTCCCTCCTCCCTCTCCGCCGTCATCCACATGGAGGCGGCCGACGAGAACTGCCCCGTGACCTCAGCGTCCGCCCCCAGCTCTCCCTGCAGGAGCAACAGCCCCGCCCCCACACTGTCCTCCCGCTCCTCCTCCTCAGCACCAACACTGACACTCGCTTCACCGCTCAAAACCAAGAAGGACAAGCGGACCCTCTGTTCCCTCGGGAAGAGGAAAGAGACGATGGTTTAGGACGAGGAAATGGACTCCTGTGGAACATTGTGTTAGTAGATACTGGCAGGACATCGCTGGGGTATTTATATGTTTTGAGTTTATTATTATTATTATTACAGCAGTGTTCTGTTTTACTGTCCTCTTTGGCAGCTAGTTTACTTCACCCCCCCCCCCCCCCTCCACAGTGGCTGCATCATACCTGGGTAGTGCAGTATTCCAGGGAGCATGGCTACTGTTTGTAGTTTTACCATCACAACGGTCCCCCATGAATCTGTATAGTAGTTGTGCATCTATTTCTGTTGAATGCTCCTTTGGGAATGGGTAAGCATTAATATATATCATACCTTTTTTATTTTTGGATTCTTTCTGCAGCTCTATTATATTTTAACACAGCACTGTTGTTGGCCTCAGCCAAAGTTATTTGAACCTCGTTTGGGGATATGGACGTTAAAAAAACGACGAGCACCCAGAAAAGACAACAGGAATATGAACCCTGAACACCATCGATTCAAAATAATATTGTTGGTTGCCGTGCTGGAAGAGAATTGGTTTTTTGTACATTCCTTTAATGACATAATGATACTATGATCTTGTCACCTTGTTGCAATGACTGGCAGTTGAAAGCATTCATGTAAATCCAATCAAGTTATGATTTTCCTTCGCTTTTTGAAATGTTAGAGCCAAATATTCAGCGCTCAAAAGTTAGCGATGTCATGTTATACGGCGATCAAAGTAACTAAAGAAAGGTTTTTGGTTTTACTCATTCTCCAGCAAAACAAACAACAACAGTAACCAAAAGATTACTGAGCCAAGGTGATTTAAAAGCTGATTCTTCCGAATAGAACAGATCACCTTTCAATGTAGCATCTTGAAGCTAATGGACATGTTGTCTGCACTACGACAGATATATGCCTGTCTGAAGAGATTTTGGTTTGCAGCTCAGACGGTGTTGGCCAAGAAAAGTCATGAATGGGTTGAAGGACTAGAGAACGTCTGAAGAAAGATTAAGAGGATGGGAAAAGATGGAAGATAGAAAGAAAGAAACAGAGAAGTTGGCTGTTTGGTGCAAGGTGTACCCCCCACAGTACTTGCTGGCTCTCGAACAGAACTGAGGGGTTCCTTGCTCAAAAACGATTGTTTGAGGCTTTGAGTATAAAGAAGGTCATTGCAAGTAGGCGAGGGAGAGAAAGAGGGATGAGATGAGTAAGTCATGAAAAAAAGGAAATGTTTGGAAGACGAGAGAAATATTCTTATGAGAGAAATAACCAGAGTGGGACAGACAGAAGGACAGGGCTGCAAATGCCTGTAGGATTGCCACGTGTGGTGTAAATCAATGATTAAAGAACAATAAAGATCTATGTAAGATTTGCATCGTGACTTGAGTTTCTTCAAATGTTTTACTCCAACTTCTAAATGAACAAATCGCTCAAGGACATCTTATTTGCTGCAGGAAGATTTGTAGGAGAGTGTTACTTGCTATCTTCTAGAAGTTCTTCCATAAACAAACATTTGGTTCTGTGACTCACTTAATAAGCAAAATATGTTCTCACTTAGTTTCTGTTGATGAGAAACTTAAGTGTTCATCTTTAGGTGCGTTATTATCTACAGAACCCTTTTCAAACTTGGCAGTAGGTAACATGTTACAAAATGGGGAAATAACTACATCACCCAACAGCTTTCCTCAGAACTCGTTTCCACAGAAGATAATGCTGTTTTGTCAAATAGGTCCTAAGAACTGGTCCTTAAAAACATCTAATCTGAAGGATTTAGAAGGATGAATTCTGAAGGTGACATGAATTTGATTTAGCTTTATGGTGTCAACTAAGAGAATGTACTAAAAGAAGAGAGATAGAGGCCAGCCCTTGCATAGAAAGCAAACTAATTAGTTTGAATGGTTTGGAGTTTAAGCCATTTGGGTTAGTCTTGGCCCTCGCCAAGGCCAGCACTCCTGGCCTCATATCTGCTGAGGAACAAGATCATTTTATGAGCATTAGTTCATTCAGCAAGCATGTCTGCCAGCCTCTTGCCAATTTAACTTAGTGGAGGTCTAACACACGCAAGCACCTACTTCTCGCAGTTTGAACAATGGATACATTTATAGTTTGGTTATGTCTTGTAAATTATCCAGGCATACAAAGAGTCTGCAGTCAGTGAACTGTTAGGAAATATTATAAAACCAACTGCATTGTTTTTTTGTGTGTTTTTTTTTGCTTTTTTGGGGGAAGAGAATTATAAGAGTGATTACCATCTGTGATTTACTTTGCTAGACCAAACATCAAGTAAAGGCTGAGATCCAGGCTTTTGAGATGATGAGTACATTTCCTAATCTCACTCCAATGAACAAAGACATTAAAAGGCAGCCTGTCTATTCATTTAGAGGAGAATAGGTTATCTAGTTCATCATGAACATCTTTTTATTCATTTATAATCTTTCATTCTTTTTCAGTTTTAGATGTACCAAAACAAGCTGCATAAAGTGTTTAGTAAAACCGTCCTGCATTGTAAACGTAAACTAAACAGGATCGAAATAATTTAGAGATGACTTCTTTGGTTAATATCAATGAACCAATCAAAAAACACAAATATTCATTCCTTAGGCCACTCCATAAATTCATAGATTTCTTGATTTTATTAAAACTAAAAAATTCAGGTTTCTTTTTTTCTAAAGGTTGCTTGAATAAAAGAGCAGCACACAGCCAGCAGTATAAAGAATCTACTTAAGATAAATTGAGAGTTTTAATCTTTCATAAAGGACAGCTCCCCTCTTTCAACCTACGAGGGATCGGCAGGGATCTGAGAGCCCATCTTCACTAGATCCTGCAACACTAAACACTTCCCTGAAAAACACCCCATAATACTCTGGGGTATACTAATACTATACTAATATAATGGCTTCAGACGGCTCAGCGGGTTAAGGCGGTGCTCTCATGATCGGAAAGTTGTGATATCAAACCCCGGCTGTAGCTATGTGACGTTGTGTCCTTGGGCAAGGCACTTCACCCTACTTGCCTCAGGGAGAATGTCCCTGTACTTACTGTAAGTCGCTTTGGATAAAAGCGTCTGCTAAATGTAAATGTACTCATTCTGAAAAGCAAATAACATGGCTAGACCCTACAATGACACTCAACATCTCAAGTAAACCAGTTGAGTTGTGAATAAATTTAAATTCATTCATCTAGCAGATGCTTTTGTCCAAAGCGACTTCCTTGAATAGGGTATAATAAGGAAGAAACTCATTCTATTCTATTCTAACCCTAACTCATTCACAAATAACTTCATGTATCTTATTACTGGAACAGCACAGTGGAAGTGACCTCTTTACGCAATACTGGATTCAAACAAACGTTGTCATTGTGAAATGAGGAAGCACAACCACACTCCCATATCAGTTCACTAGCCTGCGGATAGCTGACTGCAAATGTTGCAGAAGTACACTTTTTTAGAGACAATCATGCAATAACTCTGGGGCTCAATGGTTAAGGCGTTGGCCTCATGTTGTGAGATTGAGCCCCCGCTGTAGCTATGTGACCTTGTGTCCTTGGGCAAGGCACTTCACCCTACTTGCCTCAGGGAAAATGTCCCTGTACTTACTGTAAGTCGCTTTGGATAAAAGCGTCTGTTAAATGAAAAAATGTAAATGTAACTCATATCCCTCTGTGCTCACAATGTTGTCAGCCACATCTATAGGGAATGTGTGGTTGAACAAATAATAAATAACAATTATGAATCCACAATGAAATGATGAAATGCCATCTGCCCACTCGTAATGTAGTCAATAACATAAGGCTCCCTTTGTAACATGATGTACCTTATTATGCATTCTGAAAGGAGGTTTCTAGAGCATTCTGCCTCTTGTGTTAAGATCACACAGTGCCTGGTTAGAGTAACATCTACCCCCTGGGGTTATTTTACCTCCCATTACCTCCCTGTAGAATATATTGTCATATAGACACTGGTCAAACAAGTCCAAAGGCTCCTTCAAATAAAACCTAAACTCTTTTTTTTCCCCAGTTGAAAATACCCCATCTGTCTTCCTCCTCACAATATATCTTAAAATGTCCATGGATAATCACTTTAGAAATGTAAAAGGTATTTAAATTGAAGTCTTTTATCTCAGTAAGGAGTATAAAAACATTATTTTATCGCAGTGTCTGAGAGTTGAGAGTCTGCAGGATGTATATTTTTCATTGCGATATCTTTCATTTTCTGTGTGTGAAAAACAAGACCGGGAGTGGATGGAGAGATAAGTGTGTGTACAGGTTGTGTGTGTGTGTGTGTGTGTGTGTGTGTGTGTGTGTGTGTGTGTACATCATTGCTGTTCCAGGCTTCCATTGAAACCATGCATGTGTCAGCCGTCAGTAGTAGAGTGTGGATCTGTATGGCCAGATGAAACTGCAAATCTCTCTTAGAATTATGATCTGGACAGACTTGGCTTGGAGTTGTTGACAGTTTTTCAACCAGCATCTCGTTTGCTGAGTTCAGCCAGTGTTTCCTGTGAATACACAAGCTTTAGGAGTCTTCATACATGAAATAGGAGTTAAAAAACTTGACTTTTAAGCAGATAAATTGTTATAAAGACGTTCAGTACAACTCAGCATGTTGGCGTATGGGACAGTTGTACTGTGTATGATTTAGTTAGGTGGACTCATGTCATGTTTAATAAGGAAACATCCCTTGATCTCATTCATCTTTGGCTTTATGGTTCTCATTCACAAATCAGACGTTACGGTATGATTAGTTAGCGATGCTTTTTGTTAAGCTCTCTTGGAAGTTGCTTTGGATAAAAGCGTTTGTGAAATGAATAAATGTAAATGTAGGCAACCTGAAAAACAACTTGATACAGCCACTTCCCAACATGCCAATTTATTCCCAACAGGAGTTTCTCTTTACATCAGGATCAGTGAGTTGCAGTCTGTCCAGACATAACAACCAGCATGGATGGTCTTCCAGCAGCTTCAGACCAAGTCACACATGGTAGAAACATACTCAGAGGCAGTGTGTGTCCAGCTCTCCAGGTTTCTGTAAAAGACCATAATGTTTGCGGCTGCCAGGTCTATAGGAAAACTGGAACATTCTCCACATGGACATTAGAGCCTCCTAGTTCTAGAATTCAGTCTGACCATGAATAAGAAATTGGAAATCCACAAAATGAAAGAGACTGTTCTTCCTCTGGGTTGTCCTCTGTTCCAAAGGTCCATTACACAAACAAGGACTGATTATCATAATCATGAAGTTCAAGACTGATCCCCCGCCTCCCTCCCTCCCCCGCCTCCCTCCCTCCCTCCCACACACATCAACCCACACATCTGTTAAGAGTTGTCCAAACCAATCAGCAGAGAAAAAATCGACTTGAGCCTTCTCCGGATTTGGAATGGAGGTTTTCGAAAGTACAAGCAGCTTCCTCATTTCCCCGTCCCATTTTGAAGGGGGGGGGGGGTCTTCAGAAAGGAGTAAACCCCTCGACCCATTTCTATTCCCTGAACCTGTGTGACCTCAAAGCTCGCTCCTCTTCCCACCCATGTCTTCTCAGAAGCAGAGTCCAGGTTTACCATGCCTGGCTGGACGCCACATTCACATAACGCAACAGCAGCACCTCCCGACTATCTGATTGAGAAACAAAAAAAGTGTTTTGAAAAGTTGACCTTTGACTCGTCTTCCTGGTCTGCAGACCATTCGTTGACCAATCTGAGCCATGTGGCAATTGTGAACAGTCAGAGAAATTGTCAATGATCAGCTGGAACTGATTTGGTGTTGACATATACCAGCTAGAAAGTGCAAACAATACACAAAAAGGAACAGCGAAGTGTTTTCCTGCCAACTCTCCTCCCCCTTCATGCATGTCTACTTTTGCACTGACTAGAAGCACTTTCAATTTCGTTGTACCTTGTGACCAATAAAGATCTATCTATCTGTCAGATTAGATACACTGCTTACACTAGATGTCCTTGTGAGTTTCCCCGAACATCAAAAGAAGGACGACTACGCCTGAACTGAACACCTCTCAACCCAACACAGCGAGTCTCTCCAATCCCCTTATCCTTTCTTATCCTCCGTTGGTCTGTCACTGTTTTACTCGTGTTTGTAAAAGAGATGGACAGTAAAATCCTGGTTTGGAGGCCTGGTGAGTTGAGCCTGTATCTCATGTCAGCTCGGAGGTCCTTGAATCTCTCAGGCCGACTCTCTCTGTTCTGTGTGCTAGAAAAGAATCGTTCATTTGAATTGTGGTCATTCGAGTGGACTCGCTTTTAATACAAGTTCTTACTGTACAACAAGGCTTCTGTATGGTGTTGTGCCCTGGCTGCATAGCTGAAGGACAGTTACCCTGTATTCATGTACTGTATTTTGTTTCCCTGTACTTGTACCTGTGTAATGACATAATAGTTGAATCTAATCTAATGTAGGTGCCTAAACTTGCTATGCTCAGGGACCGAAGCTCTTTTGTAAAGCTCTCTCTTGTAAGTCGCTTTGGATAAAAGCGTCTGCTAAATGAATAAATGTAAATGTACTCGACAAGCATTTTCAGAGGACTTGTTTGGGATCAAGTCCATGAACTACTATTCCAGATGTGGCATCAGAATCACCTGCCTAGTCACTGGAACAGCTGTTGAAAAGTGCAACCTCCGATTTGTAATCAGTGTGAGAAATAGTGAGTAAGTGTTTGGTCATCGTGTGTTGCGGGGGAGTGTTTGTGTATATTTTGTTGTTCTGTTCAGATTACTGAGTAACAGTAGGTTTGTCCGTGTTCTAAGGGTCTCAATGACTTGGAAAATGATGGGACAGCCTGCCTTCAGTACATATGTAGGTGGGTGTGAGTGTGTGAGTTTGTGCTTGTTTGTGTATTGTGTGTGTGTGTGTGTGTTTCAGTGAGTGATTTGATGTGTGTCTTCCTGTCATGTTGCGAGTCTGTGTGTGTGTGAGTGTCGTTGGCTTTGTGTTTGTGTAGTGTGTCTGAGTGTGTGTGTTCAGTGTTCATGCGCAGGCAGGTACGTTTTGTGTGATTGAGTGACTTTGTGTGTTTTGTGTGTGTGTGTACACAGAGAATACATATAAAAGACACAACAGCACCGGTCAGCAGTTTAGTCCATCCACTCTCTTTGTCATAACTACAGCACTTCCCAAACACTCTCCACAGACCCCCCCCGCTGACTCATGGCTCTGTCTGTTACTGCTCTACCTCCGCCCAGATCAGTCACATCGCGTGTGAGCGAGCCAACCTTCTGGATCTCGTCCACAACTCCAGGGAGAGCGCTGTTGTTCAAGGTGTTTCTCACCCCTATGACTCATCCATGCCCTCATCCCCCTGGGAGCACTCTCTCCTCCTCACACCTGCCCATATCAGATGTGCTGATAGTCCAGGATTCCCCCAATCCTGGGAAAAATGTGCTCTGTCCTCCAACCCCCCACCCCCCACCACCCTATCACTGAAAACATAATTAAGTCATTTCAATATTAATGACATGCAATGAAGGCACTGTAGTTGCAGGGGGGTCAGATGGCTCAACAGGTTAAGGCATTGGCCTCATGATCGGAAGGTTGTGAGATCGAGCCCCCACTGTGGCTTTATGATGTTGTGTCCTTGGGCAAGGCACTTCACCCTACTTGCCTCAGGGAAAATGTCCCTGTACTTACTGTAAGTCACTTTGGATCAAAGCATCTGCTAAAGGAATAAATGTAAATGTAGTTGATCATAGATAGTGCCATGGGTTACAGTACCACTCTTGATTGAAAGCACAGATCCTTACCTTTCACTCTGCCATACACTTAAAATCACTTGGGATTCTTTTCCCTTTATACTTCTGATTGTTTATTTATTCTTTAATGGTTAGTTCATCGAAATTGAAGTTACGCATATATTAATTATTTGCACCAACCTGTAAACCCACAGTAAATTCAGTGCTTGTGCTTACATGGTGAATAAATCAGATTCGGATTTATAATGTTGGTCAAAATATTTTGCAAATGATCAAAGCTCTGCTGAGTGTACGTCCATGTACAGTACCTGTATCTGTCATACACATCAAATACTAGCTTCCCTTTGATGTTCAGGGTTTCAGGACAGATATAAATGAGCTCCACGATGAGTCACTGGTGTACAGTGTCTTCTTACTGGAGGTGTTTCTAATCTAGGAAAACACTGACAATGGTCCCTTGTGTGTTTCCCTCTCAGGCTTCACCTCAGACTAACCGGTACAAAGTGGTCACATGATGAGTTATATTCAATGAATATCCACAGAACAGCAGTCCTCAGATCCAGAATGTCCTAACGGTTAATGGAAGTATTTTGTAGGGGAAATGTGCTGTGGTTGAGCCAAAGGGTAAAAACTAATAAGGAAACATTCCTCAAAACTGTGTGATCATAATGTTCAGCTTTCGAACAATAGCCTGTAGTTGTGCAGACGCCTATATAAACTGGAGAAACACTAAAATATGAGCATAAAACCGGCTACAACATCTGTCCTATATTTAAACATTTGAGCTGAATTATTTCTTAGTACGGAATAGTTTTTCCATTAAAGGGTCATTAGATGAAGTAATGGTTGTTTGGTTTTACTATCTTACATTTTAAACAGGGGATGCATACTTTCTATCTTTTTTTCCATCAACAGAGGGTATGTAGGTTTTTCCATTTGGGTTAGGCCACAGCAGGTTCACCCTGATCAGAGGTTGAATAAATGTTTGGAGTCGATGACCCGCACATAGTTTGTTTTACAAACAAAACAGTCCTGTGAACCACATAAAGCCATGTAGATCAGTGGTCCCCAACCCTGGTCCTCAGGGCCCCACTGTCCTGCACGTTCTAGATGTTTCCCTGGTCCTCAGGGCTCCACTGTCCTGCACGTTCTAGATGTTTCCCTGGTCCTCAGGGCCCCACTGTCCTGCACGTTCTAGATGTTTCCCTGGTCCTCAGGGCTCCACTGTCCTGCACGTTCTAGATGTTTCCCTGGTCCTCAGGGCCCCACTGTCCTGCACGTTCTAGATGTTTCCCTGGTCCTCAGGGCCCCACTGTCCTGCACGTTCTAGATGTTTCCCTGGTCCTCAGGGCTCCACTGTCCTGCACGTTCTAGATGTTTCCCTGGTCCTCAGGGCCCCACTGTCCTGCACGTTCTAGATGTTTCCCTGGTCCTCAGGGCTCCACTGTCCTGCACGTTCTAGATGTTTCCCTGGTCCTCAGGGCCCCACTGTCCTGTACGTTCTAGATGTTTCCCTGGTTCTCAGGGCCCCACTGTCCTGCACGTTCTAGATGTTTCCCTGGTCCTCAGGGCCCCACTGTCCTGCACGTTCTAGATGTTTCCCTGGTTCTCAGGGCCCACTGTCCTGCATGTTCTAGATGTTTCCCTGGTCCTCAGGGCTCCACTGTCCTGCATATTCTAGATGTTTCCCTGGTCCTCAGGGCCCACTGTCCTGCATGTTCTAGATGTTTCCCTGGTCCTCAGGGCTCCACCGTCCTGCATGTTTTAGATGTTTCGCTGGTCCTCAGGCCCCACTGTCCTGCATGTTCTAGATGTTTCCCTGGTCCTCAGGGCCCCACTGTCCTGCATGTTCTAGATGTTTCCCTGGTCCTCAGGGCTCCACTGTCCTGCATGTTCTAGATGTTTCCCTGGTCCTCAGGGCCCACTGTCCTGCATGTTCTAGATGTTTCCCTGGTCCTCAGGGCTCCACTGTCCTGCACATTCTAGATGTTTCCCTGGTCCTCAGGGCTCCACTGTCCTGCACGTTCTAGATGTTTCCCTGGTCCTCAGGGCTCCACTGTCCTGCATGTTCTAGATGTTTCCCTGGTCCTCAGGGCCCCACTGTCCTGCATGTTCTAGATGTTTCCCTGCTCCAATACACCTGATTCAGATGAAGGGTCATTATCAGGCTTCTGCTGAGCTTCATAATGACCTATTAGCTCTGAGGACCAGGTTTGGGGACCACTGATGTAGAAGACAATCTTTCAGAAGTTATTATAATGGAGCCAGTTGGAGCCCTGGCTGAACCCTGGCTGTGTCAACATGATGTTGTGTCCTTGGGCAAGGCACTTCACCCTACTTGCCTCAGAGGGGATGTCCCTGTACTTGCTGTAAGTCGCTCTGGGTAAGAGCGTTTGCTGAATGTAATTCAGCCTGACTTGAGTTCTGTGAGAAGGATGGAAGAGATCCCTCTGGCTCTCCCTCTGGTTTTACAGCCCCCTGTCCAGACACCGTGAGAGGATTCCAGCTCGGCCCTCCAGTAGGGGTGGAAACATCACACCACTGTGGTTTTTTGTTGATTTCTGGTTTGGTGAGGGCCGAGAGAGAGAGCGCAGGGGTAGGAGGCGGGGGGGGGGGGGGGGGGGGGGGGGGGCTTTTCTGACATGTAGCAGTACTAGACAGTGCCAGCATGGAACATTTGCTGTCTGACAACAATGGGCATAATGGCCTGATACTTTCACTGGACTAAATTCAGAGAAACTGAATAACTCCAAAAGGTGCTTTTCTGGGAAACCGTAACGTCGCCAGTTGTTTGGACATAAACAAGTAAACTTAACTTATTCTTTCAACATGTGTGGAAACTTGTGTTGCAAGGCCACTGATGTGTGTGTTTTTGAATGAGCTGTGACCATAAAGTCTACAATCATAGGACAAATTTGCTTTCAGTCATTCAACAAAATGTTGCTATTGTAATACAAACAAAACAACATGTTCAGACCTAGCACACATATTCTGGGAACTTCCAACACCACTGGTACGAACACCAAACACACAACACACAACACAACTGTACAAAAACAACAACAAAAGAGATCTCCGGTGACTCACAACAGACTTTTACAGAAAGAGGGAAGTAGATCGATAAAGAGATCCAGGAAAGGAGATAAATAGACAGAGAGAGAAATAGAGACAGAGAGAGAGACAGAGAGAGACAAAGAGAGACAGAGAGAGACAGAGAGAGCAAGGAAGAAGATAAGAAGAAAAGAGAAAGAGATTGGCAGGGAGAAGAGAAAAGAGAAGTTGTGGCAGGGATGTGGCCTCTATTGATGTCCTGAAGGCTGCACAGACCTTCCTGTGGAACTTTCACCTTTACCTCAGCATCAGAGAACACTGAAGATGAACCAGCACAGTCTAACTGTGTCCCTCCACCCCTGAAGATGAACCAGCACAGTCTAACTGTGTCCCTCCACCCCTGAAGATGAACCAGCACAGTCTAACTGTGTCCCTCCCCCCCTGAAGATGAACCAGCACAGTCTAACTGTGTCTCTCCACCCCTGAAGATGAACCAGCACAGTCTAACTGTGTCCCTCCCCCCCTGAAGATGAACCAGCACAGTCTAACTGTGTCCCTCCACCCCTGAAGATGAACCAGCACAGTCTAACTGTGTCCTTCTACCCCTGAAGATGAACCAGCACCACACTGTCTAACTGTGTCCTTCCACCCCTGAAGATGAACCAGCACCACACTGTCTAACTGTGTCCTTCTACCCCTGAAGATGAACCAGCACAGTCTAACTGTGTCCTTCCACCCCTGAAGATGAACCAGCACCACACTGTCTAACTGTGTCCCTCCCCCCCTGAAGATGAACCAGCACTGTCTAACTGTGTCCCTCCCCCCTGAAGATGAACCAGCACAGTCTAACTGTGTCCCTCCACCCCTGAAGATGAACCAGCACAGTCTAACTGTGTCCCTCCACCCCTGAAGATGAACCAGCACAGTCTAACTGTGTCGC
Organism: Neosalanx taihuensis; assembly: GCA_030340665.1. Taxonomy (NCBI): domain Eukaryota; kingdom Metazoa; phylum Chordata; class Actinopteri; order Osmeriformes; family Salangidae; genus Neosalanx; species Neosalanx taihuensis. The sequence goes on from CM059307.1 coordinate 9,271,549, forward strand.
TCCACCCCTGAAGATGAACCAGCACAGTCTAACTGTGTCCCTCCACCCCTGAAGATGAACCAGCACAGTCTAACTGTGTCCTTCCACCCCTGAAGATGAACCAGCACAGTCTAACTGTGTCCCTCCACCCCTGAAGATGAACCAGCACAGTCTAACTGTGTCCCTCCACCCCTGAAGATGAACCAGCACAGTCTAACTGTGTCCCTCCACCCCTGAAGATGAACCAGCACAGTCTAACTGTGTCCTTCCACCCCTGAAGATGAACCAGCACAGTCTAACTGTGTCCCTCCACCCCTGAAGATGAACCAGCACAGTCTAACTGTGTCCCTCCCCCCCTGAAGATGAACCAGCACAGTCTAACTGTGTCCTTCCACCCCTGAAGATGAACCAGCACAGTCTAACTGTGTCCCTCCACCCCTGAAGATGAACCAGCACAGTCTAACTGTGTCGCTCCACCCCTGAAGATGAACCAGCACAGTCTAACTGTGTCCTTCCACCCCTGAAGATGAACCAGCACAGTCTAACTGTGTCCCTCCACCCCTGAAGATGAACCAGCACCACACAGTCTAACTGTGTCCCTCCACCCCTGAAGATGAACCAGCACAGTCTAACTGTGTCCCTCCCCCCCTGAAGATGAACCAGCACAGTCTAACTGTGTCCCTCCACCCCTGAAGATGAACCAGCACAGTCTAACTGTGTCCCTCCACCCCTGAAGATGAACCAGCACAGTCTAACTGTGTCCCTCCACCCCTGAAGATGAACCAGCACAGTCTAACTGTGTCCTTCTACCCCTGAAGATGAACCAGCACTGTCTAACTGTGTCCTTCCTCCCTGTGACAAGTCATCTTGTGCTGCCAGTAGACTTACAGTTCCTGATGGTTTCCTGTGATTTCAACGCCTGACTGAAACCCAATAATGTGACCAAACCTTTCTGAGCAAACAAAGAGAAACTATCCCTACGATTCTGTTTGCGAAACTAGTTTAAAGATTAAGATATGACTTTCAATGAAGTCATGCTGGCTTCACAATGTGTCTTTTGTTTGAGTTTAGATTGTAGGGTGAAGGCCATAAGCAACGCTTTTTTTAAACTGATGATGATAGTCACAATAGACCACCATCATACCTCCCCCACCACCATGTCGCCCCTGGCAACAGCAGCTTGATGTAAAACGCTCTCTCTCTTAGACAAAACAAGATCTGTGAAAGGGCTGGCCGGCACAGATTAAAGTACCACTTCTTGTCAGACTACCTAGAGCAGGGGTGTCCAATCCTGGTCCTCAGGGGACACTGTCTTGAAGGTTTTAGATGTTTCCCTGCTCCAGCACACCTGATTCTAATGAAGGGTCGTTATCAAGCTCTGTGGAGGTGTGCTGGAGCAGGGAAACATCTAAAACCTTCAGGACAGCAGCCCTCGAGGACCAGGATTGGACAACTGGTTATGTGATTGAAAGAACCTCAATACCAATACAGCTGTGTGTACAGATGTGATTTTTGTTTGCATTATATAGATCAGGTCTGTTTTAGATGTTTCCCTGCTTTAGCACACATCTGATCGTAACAAAGAGTCATTATCAGGCTACCACAGAGCTGGAGAAACAACATTGGATCTTGCATTGGGACTGTTCCATCATTTATACTGTATGTTTTCTGTTCAAACATCCAAACTCAGACTACGTGTCTCCATGTGTCATGTGATTCCTGCTGATCCCTTTGAACTTTGAACTTGACAGCTCCTCTTGCTTCACAGCATTACATGAGGGTCGGTTTATGGAACGCTTGTATAATAGTTACGTTTGTCTTTATTGAGAGCTTTTATTAAACTATATGGAGGAGTGTCTGTGTGTGTGTGTGTGTGTGTGTGTGTGTGTGTGTGTGTGTGTGTGTGTGTGTGTGTGTGTGTGTGTGTATGTATGTGTAAGGACTTCTTCTCAGTCTGCCTAGAGTGTAACTCTCAACTGTGCAAAATCATATCATAGAAGCTTCATTATAACTGATGCAGTGGTTTGCAAAGGAAATACATGTATGTATTGATACTGTCTGTATTTTTATGAAAGTCTACTTACATTTACATTTAGTCATTTAGCTTATGTAGAGCAACTTACAGTAAGTACAGGGACATTCCCCCTGAGGCAAGTAGGGTGAAGTGCCTTGGCCAAGGACACAACTTAATGTAGCCACAGCTGGGAATCAAACTCACAACCTCCCAACACCTTAACCGCTGAGCCACCTGACTACTTACCTAAAAAACTACTTATGTAGTTTTTGTGTCTGTCAATGCAGCTGTAACAGTGCAGTTTCCCCCAGGAAGAAGTACCTCTCTCCTCTTACATTTACCAGACACTTTTATCCAAAGCGACTTACAGCAAGTACAGGGACATTTTTCCCAGAGGCAAGTAGGGTGAAGTGCCTTGCCCAAGGACACAACATCATATAGCCACAGCGGGGGTTCAAACTCACAACCTTCCGATCATGAGGCCAACACCTTAACCATTGAGCCATTTGACCCCCCCTGACACTCTTCTCTCCCCCAGTCTAATCGAGATGATCTCTGGGTGGGATGGGGTCTGGGTCTGGCTGTGGGGTCTGAATCTGGGTCTGGGTCTGGCTGTGGGGTCTGGGGTCTGGGTCTGGCTCTGGGGTCTGGGGTCTGGGGTCTGAATCTGGGGTCTGGCTCTGGGTCTGCCAGTCAGCATTACTCATGCTAGCTGTGTCAGCACAGCTGAGAGCCTGTGTTGAGATGGCAGTGTGCGTGCAAGATTCTGGATCACAAAGAAAATATTCCCTTAGGCGATGTTCTGCACCGCATGAGTAATATCAGAAGTATCCTGGATAATGGCAGGGCTTAGTTCATGAGGAGACTGACTCGGAAGAACAGTGCCAACAAAAATACGGACTTTTCTGTCAGGTCGAGTTTGTTTCCCCCCACTGAGGGGACTAGGCGTCTGAAGGAGGCCTCCCAGCTGAATGTTATTGCTGCTCCCAGCTGGATGTAATGATGACCACCAGAGAGCTGGGAGTCAGGAGCTGCTTCAGGCAGGAAGACTCAAGTATTTACTAGTAGTAACACACGTTACATAATCATGCGGCGCAGTCGGTTAGCGTGTCGGGCTAGTAAATCAGATCTGTTGCACCCAACGGAGACACTGTCTCAACATCCGAACAGAGAACAGCGACAGGTTCCCCCCACGAGAGGAAACACAGAACCAAGCGTGGAGGTCGTGGAGGCTGTGGCAGCTTAGAGAACTGAGAGGAGAAAAAAGGGGAACTATGAATCCACCCAAAAAAGGTAGTAAGTCAATACAGTAAGGTTACTGTATTGAAAAACAGAATTACCGAAGTTAAGACTTAATTTGCAACTGGACATTACTGTTTTCTTTTATAGTGTGAACCCTATGGTTATGTGATTGAAAGAACCTCAATACCAATACAGCTGTGTGTACAGATGTGATTTTTGTTTGCATTATATAGATCAGTAGCAGTAGCAGAAGTATTTAATAATAAAAACCAGGGGACATATTTGCGTTTCAATTCACAAAGTTCACTTTGACTTTAGCGAATAAATGATGTTTCAACATGATGTTACGTGCTCGGACATACAGTGTGACAGCTTTGGTCAAATGTGTTGTCGTGGTCTTAGTTGAGCTTGAGTGTACAGTAAGTTTTTGTGAAGCAATTTGTGTGTACTGTATGCATTTTGTGTCAAAGCAACAACAAATATTGTAATTGTACAACCAACACAAAAGGGGATGTTGTCTTATCTGTGCCAAGAGTTTAGGAAACTTGTTAAAAGTATTGAAGAAAATTGTTATAGCGATTCTAACGTACTTTAAGTCACATTAAAAAAGAATGCTCAGGTGAAAGCACCCAGTGATTGGTGAACCCAGACAGTGAGATGCTCTCATTGTCTAACAAGGCTTCTGTCATGACTGGATCCTGCATACATGGTGCCCTTCCAGGGATGGGGGCTGGTCCCAACGCAAGAGAACAGAATGTACTGGAAGGGTTACACCTGTCAAGGCCTGAGGGGAAAGACAGAGAGAGAGAGAGAGAGAGAGAGAGAGACAGAGAGAGAGAGAGAGAGAGAGAGAGAGAAAGAGAGAGACAGAGAGAGAGACAGAGAGAGAGACAGAGAGAAAAAGAGAGACAGAGAGAGAGACAGAGAGAGACAGACAGACAGAGAGAGACAGAGAGAGAGAGAGAGAGAGACAGAGAGGGAGAGAGAGAGAGAGACAGAGAGAGACAGAGAGAGACAGAGAGAGAGAGAGAGAGAGAGAGACAGAGAGGGAGAGAGAGAGAGAGACAGAGAGAGACAGAGAGAGACAGAGAGAGAGAGAGACAGAGAGAGAGTCTGGGAACCATCACAGGGAGGCCAGTGCCAGGTCATAGGCACTTTCTGCTCACTGCTCCACCCCCCCCCACCCCCCCCACGCACACACGCACAAACACAAGAGCATTGCTGTTACTGTCATCTACGGGGTTAAAAAGTGTACAGTCCTCCTCACCTCATCAGAAACCAGAGGCTTTCACAGGTTAGGATTAGGGTTAGGTAGTTTTGCTTTCTGGTTCCACAGCCCAGAGGTAGACCCAGGCTCCCTGTGACAACATGTGCTGTTGTCAGTAGAGGTGACTCAATCCTCTCAGGATTTCAGGACAGACGCTTCCACGCTCTCCTCTGTCACTCTGTGACACGCTGGTTGACCCCGGTACTTCTGCGTGGACGTCTGAAGGTCATCGACTGGGTGACGGTGTGGAACCCAGTCTGAGAGGCTGCGACACAGACAAGGTCGCGGTCACATCTCCTCGTCTCCGTTGGAGAACACTGACGTGAAAGTTACCGGAGGATGGGGGCAGAGTTTGGAACCTGGTGTCCGGGGATGGGTGGACTTTTCCCGCACCCTCATCTGATACTGAGGGCAGAGGCACACAAATCAAATCAACATGTATTCGTACGGCCCTTTTTGCAAACAGTTTCACAGCAAGGGCCAGAGCACCACTCCCTCAACCAGCCTAAACACATCAGTGTACTTCATCCCAATTCACCACCGAACCAAAGAAAAGTGGACGCGTGTTTGTGTTTCTGTGAGTGGGGGGGGGGGGGGCGATGTCATTCACCTGTGGCGCTAAGGGCAACAAAGCCCTTCTTTGTGAGTGTGCAAACACACACACACAGATCCCCCCCCTCCCTTTCTCTGACTTCACGTGAGAGAGTGGGGCAGAGAGAGAGAGGGAGAGAGAGAGAGACAGAGAGAGAGTGGGGCAGATAGAGAGAGAGAGAGACAGAGAG